>CM028380.1:31755227-31801665 GCA_013146195.2 Codonopsis lanceolata
ATACTCTGGTTATACACATACAAATTGGTGTTGTCTTTTAATATTTTGGAGTTTGAGAATGTTGGCTTGAGTGCAAGGGTTCAAGTGAATTGTAATACCCCGATTATTTTAATTAAAAATATTAATTTATAGTTATTAAAAACTAATGTCTTTGTTTTGGACCTATTTAGTAACAAATTTAAATTGGGTCGGGCTTGGCCCACTTTTGACTAGACTTTAATTATAATCATTTATTAATATTACTTAATTAATTTTTGGGCCCATTTAACGTAAGGATTTGGTTAGGGTTGAAACCCTAGTAGGGTTTTATTTATATAAATAGTGGGTTGAGAAGAAAAAAAAAATCTATTTACCGTATTACAATAATTAAGAAGAGGGAGAGGCCTCGAGGAGACGGCTTGAAAACAAACTTCTACGCACATTGAGGAAACAGATTGAGGAGGTAATTTGGTTGTTTATTTTGATTCATTAACTGCAATTCATGATACAGTGTTTGATTATGACTGTTAATTGATGTGTGTATTCGGCGGGATTATAAAAAAAAAAACTCATTTTTTTGATGTGGCGTGACTGGATTGTCAAGGGAGAACAGTGGTTGTTTATGGCTATTAAATTGATGTTTGTCTTCGGGGGAGCTATAGTGCATACGTCATCTTAGATTAGACATTTGTGGGTGGAGGTTACATTAAAAAAAAATTAATAATAATAAAAAGAGAGGGGGGGGGGCGAATGGGCGGCAGTAGTGAAATAAAAAGACAGAGAGAGGGATTGGGTGACTACTGACAGTGAGAAGGGCAAGAGGAATTAATAATAATAATAATAATAATAATAATAATAATAATAATAATTACAGCAATAATAATAATAATAATAATAATAATAATAAAACAAAATAAATTGTGTGTGAGTGTGTGTGGCAGGCAATTTGTGTGTGTGGGGAAACGTGCGTGGGCATGAATTTGTGTGTGAGTGTGTGTGGCAGGCATGTTAATGTGTATTGTGTGTGTTAGTGTGTGTGTTAGTAGGTGTAAACAAGTTTAGGTAGTTTAGTTTTGTAAAAAATGATAATAATAATAATAATAATATAATATAATAAAGTAAAGTATTATTATAATTATTATTATAGAAATTTGATAGGTTTTGGTAGGTACAAATACAATTATAGTTAGTAACTATTTCATATTTTGATTCTAGATTTGGTCAAGCGAGCCTAGGACGATTGTACGTGTTGCAGATTAATTTCGCTGTACGTGTTGCAGATTAATTTCGCTAAGCATTTCGAGGTAAGGGATTATACCTCTTTTAGGTCTCCAATCTTTTATTTACCGTTTGTTAGGATCTCATTACTTCCTTGATATCAACGCTTCTTGAAACGTACGCCGACTTTAAATCGGCATTTGAATTCGAACTCAGTCGCTTACACTTTCTTCGAACTCATAATTTGATTATCTATCTATTCTCACATAATTATTGAATTTCATGTGAGATACCTTTGATATGAAAAGTACGATTTTTGGCGATGTCTGATTTTGTAAAATTATTTGATTACTTGAAATTCTACCATGATCACTAAGTTGAGTTTGTGACACCATGAATTATGAAACTATGAATTATGATCCTTGTGAACGCCACTTGGCCCGTGGCGTGGTTAACAGGATATACCTATGATCTTCGAATTATGATCTATGAATTATGATCTATGAATTTTGATCTATGAACTATGATTTATGAATTGTTTACGTGATCATGGAATTCTGTGAGTAATCCGTTGTCATCAGCTGGTATGGGACGGTTGGTGACAATTGGTTACTCGAGTTTACTTGTTGCATTATTATCTTTCACTTGGAATCCTGAGTATATATCTTTGAGTAGTTCGTTGTCTTCAACTGGTATGGGCCGGTTGATGGTAGTAGGCTACTTGAGTCAATCGTTGAATATTTATCTTTCTTTGACATTCCGATCTCTGTTTGACATTTGAAAAACTGCTTCCGCTTTTCGATTTTTAAATAATGAATTTCAACTATTCAATTAATATTCATCTCTGAATTTTTCCTGGTCAACTCCTCCTTAGTAACCGGGGGGGGGGTTGTATATGAACTTACTGAGCACTGTTCGCTCACCCCTTCATACTCTTCTTTCTCAGGTAATGAGTAAGATTTATTAGAAGATTTTGGCTCGGGTTGACCAAGATGACGACTTTCAAGAATTTTAGATTTAGTCTTCCTTATTGAATTATTCGACAGTACTTTAAATTAATTGTGGACTCATGTCAAGTATTCGATAGATTTTGTATTTAATTAATTTGGGTTTATTTGACTTTAGTCAAGGATGTTTAAGATTTAATTATTGTGAGATTATAACATTTATGATTTAAGTTATGATTGTTGGTGATGTGGCCAAATTGTGGGATCGCGGTGTTGGTGCCGAATTTGGGGCGTTACAGGTTGGTATCAAAGCTTAGGCCTTAGATCCGGATGGTCTTAAGATTTAGGAAAAGTTAAGAATACGAAGTGACACTATGATAGGATTATGATACTAGATTTAAGTTGTGATTATAGCTCAGTTATGATCTCACTGATGATTAGGAAATTATTATTTTCGTTAAACTAATATACTCATGTTACTTGTAGGAAATGGCGTGTAACGATACAAGTAGGGCAAGGGTCGCTCCACCCGCGACAATTGCTAGAACGAGACTGAATACGATGCACACTAGGGTAGCCGAACTCGATGAAATTAACCATGTCTTGGAGCAGGAGAACCAGCTGCTAAGGAACGAAAACCAGTTGCTAAGAAATAGTAACCAATTGCTAGTGAATGATAACGGAGCCCTAGTAGAACAATTGAAGGAGATGATGAAGGCATTAAAGCTAGCACAAAATGCCTTGTTTAGACACTTTGACGAGATAGAAGATGCTAGGAGAGCCCGCACAGAAGTCGAAGCGAGGCTGAGCAATACTGACTTCTTGGCTAAAAATGTTTGCGACGCGGTCCAAATGGCCATAGATAATGGGCCAGTGATGGAAGGAAATCCGGAAGATTTAGAAGAAGATGATGAGGAAACAGAAAATTAGATGGAATATTATGCTAGTCATTTCGTTTTATAGTTACCTTAGTCATTGAGTTTTTTTGGAGGGTTGTTTAGTTATAAGACATGTGATACTCTAAATGTACCCAAATTTTGAGATGTTGGAATTTTTTTTAAATTAATTAAATTTTGAGGATTTATTTTAACGTTCAACAATATTCCTTACAACTATATCTGTATTAATGCATGTTTGAGTGCTTAAGATCATAAGATAAGTTTTGAATGAAAAGATGCTATGTAACAATTATGTAAGTTCTTCCCATTTACATCATATTGAATAGCAAAAACCAATTTCAGTGTGATAAAATTATACACACTATTTGACACCATGTCATTTATATCTCAGTACCAAATGGCACGTGGAGGACGCACTAGAACTCATGGACGTGGACGTGGACGTGGAAGGGGACTAGAGCTGGTAGAGTCATGGAAGACCCCACTCCTGGCAATGCACCCGAAGTGGTTCAACCGAACTCGAATGTTAATGGACCTGTACATGCAGTGCTAGTAGACCCTACCCTATATACCTTGCTTTAGACTATAGCGCAAGCCCTTGTGGGAAATAGGGACCAGGGAAACGCAGCACCGGCTCAACCTGTAGCCCTAGCTCAACCTACAGTCAAGGATCCGTTAGAAAGTTTCTAGAAATGAAACCCAAAAACGTTTATAGGGGCTCCGAGCACGGAGAAACCTAATGAATGGTTGCATCACATGAGGAAGATCCTTGAGACAATGACATGCACCAGCGAACAACAAGTGAAACTAGCAACCTTTATGCTGCAGGGAGAAGCTAGTCAGTGGTGGGATTCCGAGAAGAGTACACTAGAGTCTCGGGGTGTTGAAGTGATTACTTGGGACATATTCGTGGAGGCGTTCAACAAGAAGTATTTTCCACCAAGCATGAAAGACAGGAAGCTAGTGGAATTTCTTAACCTCGAGCAAGGGAAAATGACGGTTGACGAGTACAACGCAAAATTCATCGAGCTGTCGAAATTTGCCCCTGCACTTTTTGCTGACGAAGGTCAGAAAGCCAAGAAGTTTGAGAGAGGTCTAAATAACCAGATTAGCTATAGGTTGACTCCTCTACAATTGCCAACCTATGCTGATGTGCTGGACAGAGCTCGTGTGATGGAGTTGGAGTCTACCGAGTACCAAAGGAAGAAGGATGAGAGAAAGAGGGGTCCTGAAGATAGTTCCGACCGGAATCATGGTAAGCATCAGGAGGGGAATGGCTATAAAAGAAGGAATACAGAGAACAATGATAACAGAGGGACCAACCAGCCAAGTCGGAATTATAATCATGGCCATCAGCAGAATCAGTGGCGGAATCAGAACCAAGGTCATTAGCAAAACTAGTGGCTTAATCAGAACCAGGGACAAAATCATAATAAATGGCATAATCAGGACAGGGGTGCAAATCAGAATACAAATCAGACTTGCGGTAGGTGTGGGAAGAACCACAAGACTGAAGCATGATTTTGGACAAAGGGAGCTTGTTTCAATTGCATCAAGGTGGGGCATAGGGCTAGGGACTGCCTAGAACCACCAAACGGTGGTGCTAATCAAGGAATAGGAGGGGAAGTTAAGAACAAACCAAGAGGACATGGAAGGATATTTGCAATGACAGCTAGAGATGTAAGGGCTACAAATGACGTGGTGGCATGTACCGTCCAACTTTATTCTCGTGACGTGTATGCATTAACTGATCCTGGTGCCACACACTCAATTATACGTACCACACTCGCACATAGTATGAAATTATGTTCTGAAAGTCTGGAAGTTGACCTAGTTATAGACACGCCTACTAAAGAATCCATTCCTGTAACCACAGTGTATAAGTCATGCCCTTTGAAACTAGAGGATAGAGAAATGACTATTGATTTGCTACCTTTAGATATCCAAGACTTTGATCTAATATTAGGCATGGATTGGCTAGCAGCGTTTCACGCTAAGGTAGACTGTTTTGAGAAGGAAGTCGTATTTTGCATACCGGGTGGGGCAGAATTTCTCTTTAAGGGGTCTAAACCAGTAGTTCTATCTTGTATTATTTCTTCCTTGAAGGCGAAAAGGTTGTTAAGGAAGGGTTGCCGAGGCTATTTAGCCTCCCTTATCGAAAATTGAAAGGAAGGGTTAAGTTGGAGTCCCTATCCGTGGTTAAGGGGTTTGAGGATGTGTTTCTGGAGGATTTGCCAGGTCTTCCACCTGAACGGGAGGTAGAGTTTGGAATCGATCTAGCACCGGGGACGACGCCTATTTCTAAAGCACCCTATAGAATGGCACCAGCAGAACTTAAGGAGTTAAAAGAACAATTACAGGAATATATTGTTGGAGAAAGATTTGATTAGACCAAGTGTTTCACCTTGGGCGCTCCGGTATTATTCGTGAAAAAGAAGGATGGGAGTATGAGATTGTGCATCATTACCGTGAGCTCAAGCGGGTCACAATAAGGAATAAGTACCCACTGCCTAGGATTGACGACTTGTTTGATCAATTACAAGAGGTGTGTTAGTTTTCAAAGATTGACTTTCGCTCGGGGTACCACCAGTTGAGGGTTAAGAAGGAGGACATTTTGAAGACCGCTTTCCGAACTCGCTATGGGCATTATGAATTCTTGGTGATGCCGTTTGGACTTACAAATGCCCCACTTGCCTTCATGGATCTCATGAATAGGGTTTTCCAGAAGTTTCTCGACTGGTGTGTGATCATATTTATTGATGACATCTTGATCTATTCAAAGACCCGAGAAGAACACGAGCAACACTTGAGGTCAATGCTGCAAATATTAAGAGAGGAGAAGTTGTATGCCATGTTTAAGAAATATGAATAACTACAACAAAATTGTTCATTTACAAGATTTATTTAACAACATTTTCTATCAAACATTGTCATAGGAGCCATTTCACAACGTTTTATTTGAAACGTTGTCTATTGATAGTATTTTACAACGTTTGTTGCGTAAACGTTGTGTTTTATGCCCTTTTCCCAACGTTTTTGTTAAAAAAACGTTGTCTTTAAGTTACAACGTTTTTATTTGAACGTTGTGATACTTTCTGACCTACGATTTATAAATGGAATTTGTTTTATTTAACAATGTTTTTTATTTAAACATTGTTATAGCCCTGGAAAAAAAGGCGGGATGATTTCCCTCGGTGTAGTCTACTTTCCCCCATCCAGACAGTAAATTGAAGATAGAGATCATTAGAAGCCCTAAACAATTACAATTACGTTTTCTTCCCCTCTTTCTTAGTCCGGTGGAAATCTTTCCTCCTTCACTCAATTATGTCTTCTTCCCTTCTTTCTTAGTCCGGTGGAAAATAGTGGCTGCTCTTGCGGAAAGTCAGAAATTACTGGTTCAGGTGCTAATCTCTCTTTGCTTGGATGTGCTGGTCCGTCCTCCCCAAAATAAGGATCGCCAGACAAGTTATCTACCGTAAATTCCTCCTTAGTTTTGAATTTAAGTTCAATTTTTGTGATTTTCATTGAAGAACTTAACTAGTGTTTTGTTTATAGGTTATCAGAAGCAATTAGGAGTACGCAAGACACTTTATTCTTAACCTACCAGTTCGAATACACAGGTAACAATTCTATAAAATTGATGGTTATTCTTTAAATTTTGATGCAAACCCAGGTAGGACTATGAGTTGTATGTGAAGAACCGAGGTATTTTTCATGATTCATTTAGCTTCAGGTGTTTATCCATGGTGTTGTGTTTTTTTGTCTTGTGTCTTTGGCTAGTTTTGTGCCTCTCTCTGGCAATGTTTGGGGTCTGGTTCAGTTTATGCTTCAGAGGTTGGCAGGTGCTTTCGATTTGAAGAATTTTACACCATTAGTCATTGGCTTTAAGATTTTATTCCCAGTGAAATTGTTAAACAGGAAAAAATGAAGAATTTTACACCATTAGTCTGTCTTTCATTCATCAAAGACTTCAAATATACGAATGTTGTTATTGTAATGCATTCAAGTTTCCTCTGCTCGAGAGTTTTAACATACATGATAAATTACGATGTCGCGAGGGACCATATGTTTTCGACATTGAAGTTCATAATTTACTCTAATGCTGGGAGATGAGTAATACCAAACAGAATCTGGATAGACATAGTTATGTTGAATGGTAATGAAAATAGAAATGCTAGAACGAGCGAACTTTTACGTCTCTCCTCTCTCTGAACCACTGCCTCATTATGTGTTTTATGGTATGGGGAAAAGTGGTATGAGCATTGTTCATAATCTAGGAGGAAGTTTTGAGCTTGTGTCTCTAAGGAAGAGCTAACTACCCTTCATTAAGACATGTTTTCTTTTTAGCCTACTCTTTTAAAAAGTTCTTTTTCATATGCATATATGTGCAAGTGCAAGACTACAATATACTCATTTAGTCATGCATGTAATAGACATTTTACTATAGGAAACTAGTGAAAACTGTAAATTGTAATGTAAATGAATACTATATACAAGGAACTATTTACTTGATATTGCTTGAACTTCATCCCCAACTCATGCAATAGCTTAATCTGAAATTCGAAAGATAATTCTATAATATGCATATATTCATTCTCAAAATAAGAACTTAGCCTTGTTCTCGAAATTTTCACGCATCTCTGAAGTTCTTATTAGAAACCTCGTGTTAGCCATTTAGCATGTCTGATCTATATGTGCTCGTCTCTGAACATACATAGAAAGAAGCTGAGTTCACTGGGCTTTTGATACGAGAAAGCGTTCTAGTTCGGTTTTAGTAATTCTTGGTTTTTCATTGGGTTCCCACAGCTACCCCATTGCTCCTCTTCCTTTTATGGAATTTTTGGGCAAGCTTGAGTTGAGAATCTAGTGTACTTAATTTTTTGTCTTGGCTTGTTGCTGTTTAGGGTTCTTCGGGGTTGTGATCAGGCCATTCAAGTAAGGTTTTTCTATTACCTTTGTTTTGTCATTCTTTTTTGTTTATGGGGTCACCCCGCCACTTTCTTCTAATTCATATTACTATAAAAAAAAAGTATGTTTCACCCTCTATTGCATATCTTCTTGACCGGTGTTTAACCTAGCTTAAACTGTTCTTTTGAACAGCTGTTGGAGCTAAGTGCCATAAATTTACTCGCTAAGGGAAACTCTTATAGATCTAGTAGGCGAGTGCGACATCAAAATTGTTGGACAAGGTCTTGGTGTTAAATTTGGGGAGGATTTTATGGGGGAGTGCCTGGTAAATGATTGTGCTGTCTTTAGTTAATTCGTAAACTTATAGTGGTCGTCCACTTAACGTTGGTTCTTCTATGTGTCTCTAAGGAGATCATATTTGGGTGGTTATAGATAGGAAATGTTGTATTTTCCTCTTTTATCAGTCACTTTATTGAGTAATAGAAACATTCACTGACTTAATATGCTACGCAAAAATATTACCCTTCGTATTTTTGCTTGTTCAAGATATCAAAGCAAAGTCGATTGCATTAGTTTGGTTTTAGGGAGTTCGAGTAGAGTCCGTCTTAATTTAAATGATGAAATTGGCGGGGAACTTCGGCATAAAGAGTGTTGCAATTGGATTGAGGTAATTGGATGTTGAGTTTAAATATATGTGTTGACAGTTAATTTGATTACGGAATGCTTAGGAATATATCCAATATCTCTATATTCTCAAGGGTGAGGAAATTTTTTAGTTTGTCTTGGATCGATCCTGTTATAGATTTTCTTGACAATAAGAAGGAAACAAAGCCCTCATATTGTATAATTGTATGGCTAGGAAGTAGGGACAGTCGAGACTAGTTTGATATTCACCAAATATTCTAGTATCCTTTGCTTTACCCTTTATCTATTTACCAATGTAGATACCGGTGAACACTTGTATACACAAACATCTTAACATGGATGCCATGGTAAGTGCACTTAGTTGTATTATGTTGATTTGTGCGGTATCCACAAAAACACTTGTAAACTTACGGATCATCCCAATATGTTGGCGGGCATGGTTGGGATGTATGGTATACTTGGAATATGATATGAATAGAGGAAATTTCTTAGTGAAATAGTGAAAATTGGCCTCAAGCATGGGATGAAGCTACTTTACGTTGATAATGCTCAGTTTTATGTCTGGAACCAATTCGTTACTCCCAACAGTCCATATCACAGGAATAGTGATTTGGTTATTGCCATGTGCTAGGATAAAACACAAATGAGAATTCACCATTGGGTAGAAAGTGAAATAGGGATGGCTTATAGTATCATGCATTAATGTTGGACTCGCCGCCATCGTGTAGGCATTGGGTTTAGCGAGGCTTTGGAATTGGCATTAGGTTTCAATGGCCATGTTTTAATTTTCAAGAAAAAAGTGACTTCCAACTTTTGTATTGACCCTTCTTTATGCCAAAGAATTCTCTCTTATTCCAAGCAAACTAGAATAAATTCGGCTTCACCGGAAAAGCTTCACTCACTTGTCGTAAAGAACGCCGTTGATCCAACCACCAAGGCTTCACTCACCTTAGGAAGAATTGATCAAAACAGAGACCACCATTGGACTTAGAAGGCCAAAAGCAGGCGGTGCGTCGGTCGTTTGCCGATCGGAGCTCCCGATTGGCGCCGCAGCGCCTGGCGCCACTGCGGCGTGTGGGCTTCGATCGAAGGACCGGGCGTGGGCATAGGGCTGACGTCATCGATGACGTGGCAACTGACTAGGTAGGGCTGACGTCACTGATGACGTGGATGCTAACGTGGCACTGATGACGCCAGCACAATTTTTTCCCGGAAGTGGGTCCCACTGATGATGTGGCAGACACGTCATCGATCCAAGGTTGACCAGATTGGTAGTCCGGCCTTCCACACCCCTCACGCGCCTCGTGTTTGAAGTGCAGCGCCTTAGGTGGTCCGATGACCGCTTACGGTAGGTGGCGTTGGACTCGACTCATCAAGTACTTCCCATTGGTGTACTTTTTATCTCGAAAGGAGTGCCCAAAATGGCACGTGTATCGAGGCCGAGAGTGGGGCTCATTTTTGGTCGAATTTTTAACCCAAAAAATCGATTCGCGAAGGGCTAACTTCGCGAGGCCATAAAACGTTCATTTTAAGTCCAAATTAAGCATATAATATGTCGTTGGAAAGCCCTCACGGAGTACTACAAATACAGTCCATAAAATCATGATTTACATAACATAAACAGGTCAAATCAGCACGCAAAATTTCGGAAAAATCTGTTTTCAACAAAACTTGGGTTTGCGATATTTTAAAAAATACCCAACGAAATTCAATGAGAATTTAGTATGTTGTTCGCCTCGTCGTAGGGAAATCAGACATATAATTTTTTCTCGAAAATTTTAAAGTTTTACACATAAAATAATAAAACCCATTTGTTTCGTTATCGGGTAAAACTTTTAAACAAACCCAAAAACAAGAGCATGCGATTCATGGCATAACGATACGAGAAATTAAGCAATATGGCTCTGATACCAATGAAGGATATATCATATATATATGATACAAGTTCGCTATCAAAACAGTAATTAAGGATTACCTTTTGCGAACTAGAGCCTTGTCTTGCAAATGGAAGAATTACGCAGAGCTACGATCTTCGTATGCCAATATCCACGAACTCGCAAGTCTCTCTCGTCGGATTGATATCACGGAGCACGGATACCAATACTGGTTCACACCGCAAATCCAAGCCTCTTGATGGTTAGGCTAGAGAGAGTATTTTGGTGAGATAAATTTTTAGGGAGAGAGAGGGCGGAACTTCCTTGGGAGACGTGTTCTCCTAATTGTGATTAGGGTTTTATCCCTTTTGTTGCCCTATTTATATTATTACAAGAAACCTATTTCTTGTAGGTTAAGTAATCCTAAACTCAATTGGATTAGGATACTAATTAACCAATAAATAATATAAATATTATTTCCATGTGGGCGGGACTACATAATCGGGCCGCAAGCCCAATTACCAACAGAAATGTTCGGGTACTTGCATCGAATGTTTACAGAAATGTTCGGGTACCAACACTGGACGTTTGTAGATTCGCCAGAAACACCTGTAGACACCTCAATTTCGTACCCATACGATATAACCTCCTATAACAATCATAATATATATTTTATAAAACAATTGGACAAACAAACATTGCTTTCCGTTAGAGTTTCAGGTAACTGGACCTAACGGGAGTTAAATAATAAATATAAAACTGATAAATATAACTTTCGTTCATACCCCTGCAATATAATAATAATAATAATAATAATAATAATAATAATAATAATAATAATAATAATAATAATATATTTTATATAATTATTAAACTTAATGCAATTAACCTAATAGAGCTGTTACTCACTTCGTGTTACCCAACGGTCTCAAGGATGCACATCTATAAATACTGTCATTAAAGACAGAAGAAAATAATGCACTGAATCTATCCAACAACATCAAGCTTTATACTCAGTGCATTCAAGAGATCATTAGCTGATCAAAAAAGTCCTCAACAACAACAACACGATCAGCATCAATTCTTAATCATTTACTTTTTATTGTTGTATTCTTTACTATTCTTCTGCGCATTGAATATTCTGTTTATCCAGATATTCAATTTTCCCACCGCCAAACACAAGTCAAATATTTTGTACACGATCCATTGGATATTTATGTAATAGATCTAGTGGAAAATATAGTGCATATTTAAATTCAAAGTTGACTGCTTTGGTGGTGGACGTAACACTCTTTATAGTGCGAACCATCTTAAAATACCTGTGTTTCTTACTTACTGTTTTATCTTATCATCATTGTATTTACTTATTCCTTTTAGCAGCAAACTTAAGTAATCAGCTAAGTCTACCGATAGTGCTTCACCAGCAGACTTAGTATATCCTCCTTACAAGTCTTCCGCTACTTCAATCTTCTTAATAGATTGCAAGTGCTTGTTCTAGAAATTATTACGAAAAATTTGAAGTGTTAATAAGCTATTCAACCCCTCACCCTTCTAGCTTATTATTGTGTCAATTGAGACTAACACAAATGAAGCCACATTTTCTGATGATGCATTTCTGATTGTGGGCGTCATCGGGTAAAGTATAAATCAAATTAGTGGTAAAATAGTAAAATTATTCAGAAAACAAAAAAATAGAAAGCTCACACTTATTAAAAATTAAAATAACTTAAAGAGAATGATAATATATATATATATATATATATGTTTTCTGAATAATTTTACTATTTTACCACTAATTTTTTGTTTTCTGAATAATTTTTACTATTTTTTTGAAAATATATATATATATAAAGACAAACGAAAATTTATCCCTCCAAATTCTCACTTTTGAATTATTGACTTTTGACTTACCAATCCACTTTTTCTCTCTCCTATCTTCTCCCTATTTTCTCTCTTTCTCTCTCCCTTCTCTTCCCTATTTTCTCTCTCATCACCATCATCTCCTCTCTTTTAATTATGTTTAAACATTTTTCTCTTTAAACATAAAAAATAGTAACTAAAACAAAAATAATAGTTTTCGAGTCAAGAAAACAAAAATATAAGAGAAGGTTAGTAAATTAAAAACTAATTTATGGAACAAATCACTATAAAAATAAAAGTTACATAATCAACATAACAAAAATAATTTAATGCGAATGTTAGTAAAATAAAATAATTAACGTAACAAAAGTTTAAAACAAATTCTTAAATATATATGTGTAAAAAAATACGTTAGTAAAAAAAAATTATGTGATGGAACAAAAATAATAGTTACGGAGTTAATAAAAAAAAACAAATTAAACTGAGGTTACTAAAATAATAAAAATAATTTATGGAACAAAAGTTTAAAACAAATTTTTAAAAATAATTATGTAAAAAAATACATTTGTAAAATAAAATTATGTGATGGAACAAAAATAATAGTAACGGAGTTAATAAAACAAAAATAATTTAAACTGAAGTTAGTAAAATTATAAAAATAATTTACAGAACAATAGTTTAAAACAAATTCTTAAAAATAGTTATGTAAAAAAACGTTACGAAAATAAAAATATTTTATGGAACAAAAATAATAGCTACGTGGTCAATAAAGCAAAAAACAATTTAAATTGAGGTTAATAAAATAATAAAAATAATTTACGGAACAATTGTTTTCCGTAAAACTAATTATTAAAAATAAAACAAAAATAATGGTTATGAAGTCAATAAAACAAAAAAATATAATGGAAGTTAGTAAAATCAAAATAATTTACGGAATAAAAATAATAGTTAACAGTAAATTGTTTTTGGTTATTTTGATTTTAGCTTATTTTCTTTTCAGAAATTCATTTATTCGCAAAATATAAATATAATTTAATAAAAGTAATCATTCAAAATGAAAAACTTATTTGAGTTCAGATTTTATTTGCAGGACGGAAAAAATCCAAGTTTGTTCGAAATCATCATTCTACATATTTTTGAATAGTATAAAGTGTTCGGGATTGTCAGTCTATGGATTGCCACTTAATATTATTGATAAACATTGACTATGGTGTAGAGTTGTGTAATGGAACAAGACTAATCATCATAAATCTTAGGGATCACATTGTTTAACAAATTTTTTTTTTAAAGGAAGCAATGTTGGAGAAAATATTTTTATCAAAAGATTGTCATTAACTTCATCTGATGTAGACCATAAGGGGTGGTCAAGTGGTAGAGTCGAGGTTTTACAAAATGTGAGGTCTCATGTTCGATCATTTCTCATGCTCGTTTAGGGGAAATGTATATAAAAAAAACTCCATTTGATGTAAGACTGACTTTGAAGTTACAGAGAAGACAATTTTCATTACTGGTATCATATGAAACAACAATTAACAAGTATCAAAGTCAATAATTGCACGTAAGTCTCTTCTTGAGAAACTCGGTATTTAGTCATCGGCAGTTATGTCGCAGTTTCTAGATTAACAAAATGTTTTGATTTGAAAATATTGATCTGCGGTGAAGAAGAAAACCTAACTAATAAAGCAACAAATGTTGTGTATAAGGAAATATTTTAGAATTTATAATGATTAATGATATACCGATGTGTATTTTATTAATAAATTGATTATTCTTATTTTATCATTTAAGATTTTTTTATTCTCTTTATTTTGTTTATATACAATTTATTTGAAAAAAAAGAATGACGTACGTTTAACGCACGGATTAAAAAAAAAACTGGTTATTTTATAATCATAGGGTAATTGCTAGAAATGTATGAACGAGATGTATTAAATTTTATTTGAAATTTGAAACCGTCTAAATATAAAATACATGGATTAGCAAAACTGTAAAACCAAACATGAGAAATGTAGAAGATTAGCCCTATAAATACATGGATTAGCAAAACCCATTTTTATTTAACCTATTTATTTCTCTACTTCTCCCATCAACTAGAAGCCGCCGCCGCTCTCTCTCTCTCTCTCCGGTGGCTATGATGGATATCTCTATATCATCCGATCCTCAAATCTGCTTGTAAGTCTCTCTCTCTAATTATTCTATCATCGTTTTTTTATTCTTTTGCAAATGTAGTTTTAAATTAGAAATATCTTTATGTATCAACATACGAGTTTGTTTTTTTAATTGTATTTGATTAATTTCTTTATGGGTATTTCTTTTATTCAAGTTTTCTTTATGGGCATGGACATGATGTGGAATTTGACTTCTGAGTTCCTTTTCTTTTCTCCTTTACCTTCTTTATGTTGTATGTTACTAGTATTCGAACGTGGGAAAGTACCGGAAGTTCTTAAAGATATGATTTCAAGATCGTTGTTCGTGGCATTTCAAGTGTGGGCCAAAAAAGATTGCAAAAGGGTAATAAAAAGTTAACGATTAAGGTTTAATTTAAGTGCATTATTTGTATGATAGTCAAATTTATATTTCCTAATTGGTATTATGGTTAAAATAGTAGCATTTTGCACTTATTCATCTTTTCTTCTCATTTACATAAATTTACATTAGCATTTTTTTCCACGGTGATATTGGATATCGTAGTTATTACTTGCATTTGTTTTTGCAGAATTATCTTAATTGTCAGAACGAATGTCAAATATAAGTAGAAAGTGTTGTATTCCTTAATGGGCTTAAATTTGCTTCTCATGTTTTTTTGAATGCGTAAAACTTTTATTTAGCTACCATATACGGAATAGAATTTAACTATTACCTATGAAAAAACATTTGTTAATAAAGAGGTATCCGTAAGCATCAATATTATCCTTTTTGTTTCAAATATCGTGGAATATAATTGGTTGGGCTTCATTTATTTTGCTGACAATTTTTATCGTGGTTTAATCGTGAAAGCATGCCGTACAACTATATTCACTTCTAATTTTCTATATCTCTTGCAGAAGTTGAATTAACATCTTACGGATAATTGCATAAAAAACCCTGATCTATTTTAGGTATTGCAAATTGAACCTTGACAATTGTTTATAGGCTTACTGAAACCCGACCTATTTTTTATGTTTCAATTAGAACCTTCCATCTATTTAACCCGTTAAAAGATAACGATTTGCTGAGTAGGATGCCAACGTGGCATCCTACATGGACTTGGTGGAGCAAAAACTACTTTCTCTCCAATTTTATTTCATTATAAACCTTGTACAAATTTTGTAATTTCGTAAAAAACCCTAAAATTTATTTTCACCCAATAAAGCCTTAAAATTTAAAATAAATAGTTTGGTGAAAATAAATTTATACATACCCCACTATTTTTATCTCCAACAACTTTACATGCCTCACCATCTTTATCTCTATTAATTTAATATCTTATTTCAATTTATACTTACAAATAAATTAGATATTACATAAATGATTAAATTCAAAATTATATAAATAGAAATTATTAAATATTATTTATTTATTATATTTAATGATGTTTTGTTGATTTGAGGATGATTTGGGTTCACCCGGTGATTCTTAAATTCTAAGATCCTAAATTGATTCATCCTTAGCAAAGATTTAGCAAAGAATTGTTACTATACATGCTCTCATATTTTTAGGGTAAATGATACTTCTTCTATTTTAGACAAGGAGTTCCCGTTTGAAAGTCAAATTTTTAAAAAATATAAAAATTTTAGTAGCCTATTAGTAAAAAATAAAATATACTTTTATGCCTTAATTTTTAAAAGTAGACTTTTTAAGCGAAAGATTTCAAAATAAAATAGTGGACTCTTTACCCGGAACAGATGGAGTATTATGGTTCAAATGCAATTGAGTAAGGGCTAAAATGAAATTTCTCAAATATAATGCAATTTGCAATCAAGTCCCTAAAATTAAAAAAAAGACCATAAAGCCTTCATGTAACTCCCAAATTCAGAAATCACACAGCTGTTCATGGGAGTCCAAAATCGAGCCCTCGGTTCAAATTGGTAATGGTTGCGTGAGAGAGAGCACGACTGAAATGTGCTTCCAAGAGCTCACCGGGGTTGGAGAAGATGAACGGGGACCGAGCTAAGATTTCTCTTCGCCAGATCTGGCCGGTTTTCAGCAGGATTTGAGGGAGATGGAGATTGACAATGTAGAGATGCTAGAGAAGAGAAAGAGATAGAGAGAGAGAGAGAGAGAAGATACACACGACAGATTTCCAATTCCGAGCACTCGGCTTCGAATTTATGCTTGCGGGAGAGCAATTAGGCACAAGAGTTTGAGTTCGGGCTGGTGATAGTGAGATAGAAATCAGAACGGGGAAGTTGCAGTTGGTCGGCGCATAGGAAGAAGACGGACTTGGTGGATTTGCGATGGTTTCTGGATTCGTTAAAAGGGATTAAATGCCAATTCGAGAAACTCAAGAGTTGTCATGTTTCCCAGTTCTGTTAGGAAAGAGCCGCTAAACAAGTTGGCAAAGAATTGGAGGGAAGTGAGGTTGGACAACCGGAAAATAGTGGGAGGAATGTCACCGGTGAAGTTGTTGGCGGCGAGGCTGAGGTACCCAAGTTGAGAGGAGAGTCGGAAAATGTCATTGGGAATGGGACCCACGAGGCTGTTTTGAGAGAGATCGAGGTATTGGAGGTTGGTGCTGTTGTAGAGGAATGTGGGGAAGGGGCCTGAGATGTAATTATATTCAAGCTCGAGGTGGGTTAAGTTGATGAGGTTGCAGATGAAGGGTGGGGTAGTGGTGGTGATGCTTCTGTTGATGAGGGTGATTCCGGTGACGGAGTTGGTGGCAGAGCAGGTGATTTCAGGCCATGTGCAGGGGTTTGATGATGAGTTCCAGTGGTCAATGGAAGGTGGGTTTGACAAGTATTGTTTGAGGTTGAGAAGGATTTGTTGGTCGGAGTTTGAGGAGGCAGATTGCTTTATGGGCGAGGACGACGAGGAGGAGACAGATGGGGGTTGTTTGGGACATTTTTGGTGGTGGGGTTCCCCGGCGGTGGAAAATCAGGGTGGGGAATGGGGATAACGTCTCCAATTATAAAGGCCTAACACTTGGGGATGCAAGGGTCTTGTGGTATTTTTTTCCAAACCCTAGGGACTTTGTTGCTAATTATAATATAGTTTTTGCTCCACCAAGTCCACGTAGGATGCCATGTTGGCATCCTACTCAGCAAATCGTTATCTTTTAACGGGTTAGATAGACGGAAGGTTCTAATTGAAACATAAAAAATAGGTCGGGTTTCAGTAAGACTATAAACACATTGTCAGGGTTCAATTTGCAATACCTAAAATAGGTTGGGGTTTTTTATGCAATTATCCCACATCTTACACTCTCATTCTTTCCTTATATATAAGCAAACTATTGGTGATGATTCCCGGAGTTTACTTTGTCATGTTCTTTACTTTGGCACAGGTGGTCTTAACATAGGCCGAATCACAACCCATTGTGATGTTGATGGTACTCGAAACCAAACATTGGATCCTAATTTCATTCAACTCCCCAAGTGGAACACTGCCATTGATAAGAAGGTTTAATTTTCTTCAACTCCCTTTTTTTGTTCTAGCATGAATATAAGTACTCATCCTTTATTATGTTTCTCATTTCAAACGATGATAACCATAGTCCAAGTATATGTATTTCTTAATTCATCTTTCTATAATTCTAGTTCAAGAAATACATTATTTATTGAATGCGAGTGAATTATGATTTTACACATATTAACTTTTTTCTTATTTAGCAGCTGCCAAAATTTCTGGGGAAAGCAGCATGTCCAAAGAATTTGGATATTGAAACTAGTCAGAGAGCTATCTCAGAATAAAAGTACCGTTCTCTCTTTAGGTAAGTAGTCAGGAAAAATATCCTTCTTCCTCCCATGATTACATACTTCAACAGGTTTTCACAAACCACATAATTTAATTAGGATGTGTTGTAATTTATCAGAAACTTTTCCTTAAAAAAATTGACACGCCCATGAATCAAATCCAACTGTCTTTCTCCAAATCCTAATTTCCTATTATACCTAAATTTCTGTGTCCCTCGAATCATGCATGTAAACATGATGTTCCCTTTGTCATGCGAAAAGGTAAGATACCACAAAAGAAAGAAATCCGAAAATGAGGAGATTTCTCGTGAATATTCCAGAAGATGTCCCTGCTTCAGTAAGTGTAAATGCTTCTCAAGTATAAAGAGTTTTAGACACTTGGAATACTGGAATATCTCCTCTATTTATGATTCGTTTTACTATATCAAAAATGAAAGAAAAAAATCATTTTGAATACCTCAATCTGCTATATATAATGCCTGCAGCAATAATCTTGTTAAAAATGAATAAGTCTTGGCGCCATTCTAACAAGTAACCAGGATGCCCATTGGTGAAAGTTCTCTCGAGCCAGTAATGAACTATTTAAGGTCCTTTGAAAATTTGAGGTGCATAATATAGGTTGATAGCATAGACTTGTTGGGAAATCAGCATTATATATATACATGTCAATGGTTATCCACATACACAATAATCTATGTATGTATGTCAATGGTTATCCATATATACATGTCAATGGTTATAGAGTTTGCTTTACTCTATTTCCCTTTCCTTCTCTTTCAATTTCTCTTTCTTGAAATATCTCCACTTCTCAATTTTTCCTTCATTCATTTTTATGTTATGATGGTCAAATCCATTTTTCCTCATTTTCTCTCAAGACGCTAAGATATCTCATTTAGGAATATTCAGATCTTTCGCATCAACATTCCACAAGTTAATGGATTTGCAAAGTTGATTTTGGCTCACCTCCTTCAAGAATATAATTTGGTTTGATTTGGCAATGATCTGACTGTTTTGCCCCATTGATAGGCATAGCATCAGCCATTTAAGTTTACTTGCTCGTATATAAATTATTGGTTTGTTGTCTAATATTTTTTGCTTTTGGTCACTTACATCTATCCTTTTTGACGATTGAGTTACACAAAAATGTCGGGCCACTAAAGTTTTGTATTTCCTTTCTGATCGAATGCTTTTATGTATATTTACAGTTCCATTTACTGATCTAGTGAAGCGCAAGGTGAAAGCAAGGTTTTAGTAGAGCTATTAACTGGTGGATGAGGCAAACACATGGGAGAATACTCGGTAAAAGCTAGGATTAGATAATGTCAGCGAAGGATGTAGAAGGGACTACAAGGAGAGCTATAGTGCAGTAACCCTATGTGTTACATGATTTTCACAGCCCTAAGTAATTATGGTCAGTTGAAAATATATCTCCAAAAGTTCATGAATCAACTTAACTGCCCGAGGGAGGTTATCATGTGAGCAAAGACCCCTAATGAGTTTGTTGAAATCCAAGTTTCATTGAATGGAAATGACAATTGACTCTAATTTGCTTACTTTTTTGAGTGCAACGCAAAGGATGTTATTCATGGCATTTCGCTAGGGTTGATCATCCTCACAATTCTTGGATTAATTGAAATTGTATATCTAAGTGAACTAGGAATTAATTATGTAATCTTCTTGTGGGTATCATTATGTTGATTATTCTTTGTGACAAAAATTAAATGTTAGTGTAATATTTACTCTTATGGCAAATGATATTACGAGCTAGAGCTTGTAATATTATTACAAGCTTTAGCGTTAGAGTCGTTAGATGATTAAGTTGGTGATGATTGGAAAGTCGGTGTCATTACTTAAAAAAACTATATTTGATCTAACAGTGTAGAGATCTAAATAGATTTGATCAAACGATATTAGCACTAAAGCTTGTACTAATACCACAAGCTCTAGCTTGTAATATCATACCTCCTTACTTATTCCCCGTATGTTATCTTTGTAATTGTTTCTAATTTTAGTATGAGTTAATTTTTATCTTTCCAACTCCTTCTCTCCATCTCATTTATTCCATCCTTACTCATGGTCTCCATCATAGTTTAGTGTTTACGTTTACTCTCTTTTCCTGGTTGAGTAATTTCGTTTCTCTCTCTCTCTCTCTCTCTCTCTCTCTATATATATATATATATATATATATATATATATATATATAATCTCTAAATAAAGTCCTTGTTAGGACCCTCGATTTATTAAGTTGCAGATCAAAACAACTTTAATTGAAACAACCATGACCAGAAACCCTAATGGAATATATCTAATAGTGTTGGATCAACATTAAAATATAACACACGTTATTAGTGTTCAAAACTTTAAAGGAATGTCCAGAAACCCTAATGGAATATATCCAATAGTTGGCTGCAAGTTGGAATACAACTAGGACTAATCTCGTGAGTTGTACTCATCTAATCGTTATCCAACGACTAGAATTAGAGCTGGTAAAAAATGTCCAGCCCATCCAATATTTTGACGGGCCTGACTAACGAGCTTCAATGGGGACCATTATATTAAGTATTGATTATGATTATATGTAAGCGATATAAGCCTACCCATGATCTTCAGAATTGACCCTTGGTACTCAAATTTCTTTAATAATGTATTGCTGTTCCATGCTTGTAAAAAAGTAACCAAAAACCAGATGAAATGTTTTTGAAAGCTTGAGGTTCAAGCATCTTATTCTCTAATAACTATATGAATCATCAATAGTATCATGCTCCATTTTCATTAAAGATTAGTCATTAAAATCATTTTACTATCAATGTACCTACATTGTTTTGTTATTTTGCTCATTGCAGATCCATAATCAACTGAATGAAACATGTACATGAAGATGACCAAGTCTTTCTTGCAAGCTTCCCTAAAGAAGTAAGGTCATCTCTCTCTCTCTATCTCCACATTATGTTTGGTTGATTTTTCGTGGATGATTGATGATCGATTTGTAAAAACACCTCAGAAGCTAGGTGAGAAGAATAAAGATTCTTTTTTTTCTCTCTCTCTCTATCTCTACATTAGGGATTTTCGGAGCCAATACAGGCTGCCAGAATCTGCCTGCAAGAAGCTTAAGTAAGCTTATCCATAGACAATACAATTATTTTATTGCATTTATATATCACTGGTAACTAGAGCATGTATGCTTTTCAATAATTTTACTTTAGTTCTTCAATTCAAAGTGGATTGCTTTAATCCATAAAGACTTTAGTGATTACTTAGATCATTTAGTGTTGTTCAGAATTCGTAATCCTTTCTTTCTTTATGAATGATTAGAACTGCTCAAAATGATATCATCGATCATGCAATACCTTAATTAAATGTTGGGGTGTTATTGATTACAAAAACGCCATTCCTTGAATTCCTCGAGTTTCTAGCAGTTAGAATATGTTCTAGCAACCTTTAGCCTATTGTATCTTAGGAGGGAATTCCAAATCCTTTCGTTTTTGATTGTACTCCTTCATCAAGTGTATTCTTCAACAAATTTATGTATACAACCTATCTTTTGGAAGCTGCAGCCTGCAGGTTCGACTCAGCTGGCCTAATTTTGATCCTTTGATGGTGGAGAGGATTTGATTAACCACAAAGCTGTCATGTTGTCTAGTGGATATCTTCTTGATAAGTTTCTTTTATTTCTATTAGAAATAGTTTTCGTTGAACTTGATTCTTCTACCAATGATTCTTCATTGAACTAGAGTAGTCCCGTAATCTTGTTAACTTTCTTACAAATCCACGAAGTCTAGTTAGATGCTTAACTCTTTTCGTTCCTTGTTTAGTTTTGCAGGCACTTGTCAACCTCTTCGATTCCCTAATCTTAATATGTTCTATGTGTAGAAATTAATGAAGTTTAAGAATTAACATTGTAGCCTTACTATTGATTGAATCACCTATTTATAGGGAGAGTTACAATTAGGGTTACACTTGGAGTAGGGTATAAGAAACATTTACAAGGAAGGAATCATAATATGGAAAGAACTATATAAGGTAATTACTACTAGATAATAATTACAAATAAACAAGAATAAATACTAAACATATTATTCTCTAACATGCCTTCACAAGATGGACGGTCAAGAGGAGAGACTAATCTTGTGAAGTAATTGACAAAACTGTTGGCGAGCAAGAGGCTTGATCAGTGCATCTGCCAATTGATCAGCCGAGGAAACATGGCAAACCCGCATATGCCCATCTCAAACTTTTTTCCGGATGAAGTGAAAGTCCAGGGCCACATAATTCATGCGAGTATGGAAGATCAGGTTGTAGCAGAGACTAGTGGCACCCACATTGTCACAATAAATGACGGGCATAAGGAAGGCGGTGATATCGAGCTCTTCGAGAAGAGACATAATCCAGCGGATTTCAGCAGTTGTGGTAGCGACAGCCCGGTATTCAACTTTAGTCGAAGAGTGAACAACAATGCGTTGTTTCTTGGAGTTCCAAAAGACCGGGTTGCTTGCAAGATAGACAATGTAGGCACTGGTGGAGGTATAGTCATCTTTGTTTCCTCCCCAATCAGCATCAGTGAAAGCATGGAGAGCTGGGGGGGACTGACGATGAAGTAGAATGCCATTATTTATGGACCCGCAGAGGTACTAGGAGAACTTGTTTGGCCGCATTCCAATCCTCGGTAGTCAGCCTATGCATGAACTGAGAGAGTTTGTTGATGTCATATGCAACACTTGAGCTAGTAAGAGATAGATACTAAAGACTCCCAACCAAAGCTTGAAATTCTATCGGATCAGTGAGAGCAGTGCTCGACTGAAGTGTCAAGTTTGGCGAGGTGGGTAGTTGAGTACCAACCGAGCGGGCATCTGTCATGCCCATGCAAACAAAGAGATCGGCAATGTACCCATGCAGTGAGAGAAGGAGACCACTTGGTCGCTTGATAACTTCAACACCAAGGAAATAATGAAGATCTCCAAGGTCTTTAAGTGAGCAGCGTGCAAGGAGATGAAGGTTTGGACTGCAGCCGGCTAGTTCACAGTGATGATTATGTCATCCACATAGACAAGAACATATATGGTGGAGCCCCCTGTATTAAGTATGAACAACGAAGTGTCTACCACATAATTTTTTGAACCTTGAGGCAAGGAGAAACTGATGCAGTTCATTGTACCATGCTCGCGGAGCCTGCTTGAGACCATAGATAGCCTTGTGTAACTGACAGACATGCTGAGGTTTGTCCTTGTCAAGGAAGCCAAGTGGTTGAGCCATGAACACCTCCTTGGATAGATTACCTTAAAGAAAGGCATTGTTCACATCCAATTGCCGAAGATCTCATCCTCGACATACGACCAGTGAGAGAAGAAGACGAACATTGGGCAGTTCAACCAGTGGGTAGAATGTCTCGTGATAATCCACTCCTGGTCACTAGTGAAACCCCTTGGCCACTAGACGAGCTTTGTAGCGATCAATGGTGCCATCAGCGTGTCATTTTATGCGGAAGATCCATTTGCAGTCAACAATATTGTGAGCATCTGCCGAGGTAACCAGATCCCAAGTACCACTGCGGGCTAGAGCATCATACTCTTCAAACATGGCCTGACGCCACTTGACATCTTTAACCGCATGTGTGACACATGTTGGTTCACTGTCCGTTGCTAGTTGAGCCGAGAGACTTAGTTTGGTGAGTGGTTTGTAGATGTTGTTTTGGAATGAGTAACTATGAATGACGTACTAAAAGCAGAAGGTACAGGAATAGGGTCAGCGGGCACGAGCATGGGCACGGGCACATGAATAACAGGAACATGGTCAGCAGCCACAGGGCAGGTCGGCATAGTGTTTCCTTAGGCATGGAGCAGGTTACCGATGAGGGTTGAGCAGCTGATAAAGGACTGGTAGTTGGCAGTGGAGAGGATGGTTGAGGCTGGTGTATGGGAGAGCTGAGATCAACCATATTCTGATTAGTGTTAGGAGAAATTGGCAAGGAGGCACTTGACCGGGCAGCCAACGGTGTGTATGAATTCGGGAGTAGTTCATGAGGAGGTAGCCAAGCAACACTAGATTAGGTATCTGTGTGGTAGGGCGGGTGTCTAGTGTGGACATTGGAAAGGTAGACTCCACATATCGAACATGACACGAAATGAATAACTTGGTGGTGCTAGGATCATAACAGAGATAGGCACTCTAAGTGAGTGAGTAACCGAAGAAGATATAAGGAGTGGAGCGAGCAGCTAGTTTGTGAGCGGAATAAGGGCAGAGCCAGGGGTAGCAAAGCCAACCAAAGGCACGAAGTTTGGAGTAGTTAGACGAAGAGCCAAAAAGTTTAAGGTAGGGAGACTAGTGAGCTACAGTGGGTGTTGGTAGCCGATTTATGAGGTAGGCCACTGTTTGGAAGGCAAACGACCAGAAGGGCAGCGGAAGAGATGCACGAGAGAGGAGAGAGAGACCAATTTCAACAATATGGCGATGGTGACGTTCTGAGAACCCATTGTGTTCCGGGGTAAGAGGGGGCGAGGTGAGGTGAGAGATGCCATGGGTTGACAAGTAGGCGGCCAAGCCAGATTCCTAGGAAAGCCCCAAGTACTTTCCTCCATTGTCCGATTAAAGAGTGACAATGGTAGCTTTATAATAGTTTTCGACCAAGGCTTTAAACCTCAGAAAGATGGTGGCGACCTCAGACTTACGTCTGAGTGGGTAAAGCCAAATATAATAGGCAAAGTGATCAACAAACATCACATGTTATTTGAAACCATGTATAGAGGGAAGGGGGAGGTCCAAACATTAGTATAAATGGTTTCTAAAGGGAGAGTAGACACAATACTATTTTGATGAAAAGGAAGTTTATGACTTTTATTAGAAAGACAATCACTAGAATGAAGATGATGAGGGTGAGCAATGTCTAATGCTAAACCTAGGCTAGATAGTATCTGACTTTGGACTGGGCAAGATGGATGACCAAGTCTATGATGCCAATCTTTGTGAGAGACTTTGGAGCTAACACAAGCAGAGGGTTGAGGAGAGGGAGATGTGGTCGACCACTCATACACACCATCCTTAGTCTGTCTGTTCAGTAGTATTCTCCATGTCAGTAGATCCTTCACATGAAAATAAGATGGTAAGAACTCAATAGACATATTATTGGATATGCAGAATTGAGATATGGATATGAGATTATGTTTCATGCTAGGAACAAACTGGACATTTTGTAAAGTAAAGGTGTGTGCGGATGTGTGAAGGGTAGAAGAACCAATGTTGGAGATATGTAGGCCAGTACCATCACAGATGACCATGTCATCCGCGTCCGTGTAGGTGGAGGTTGCCAAGGTCGTTGGTAACATGGTGAGAAGCACCACTGTCAAGAAGCCAGCTCGGAGTACCTATGCCGTTGTGGTTGCTAGATGTGCTCGTGGATGCCTTGTGTAGCCATTGGGTGAGTTGGAAGTAGTAGGCAGAGATGTTGTGGTGACCAATTGAAAGTTGGAGCAGTGAGCAACTGTGTCCCTGTTGGCGACAACCCTGACACTTACCAAGATAAGGTCGTTGTTGGCGAGGAGCAGAACCCTGGGACTAAGTAGGTTGACAAGGTTGTATGGATAGTGGCCGATCTTGTGAGGAATATTTTCGAGTAGACAAGTTGTTGGTCCTCGGAGTAGCAGGATTGGTCGAAGCAGAGTGCGAGAAGTTTGAGGTCTGAGACTACTTCAAGAAAAGTTCTCGGTTGATGAGTTTTTCATGAAGCTCATCGATGGATATAGGAGTGTTCCGCCTTACACCATATCCACGATGTGGTAGTAGTCACCATCCAGTCCACTGAGGATGATCTCAATGAGGTTCTCGTGGTCAAGTGGTTTTCCCAGAGCTGCGAGTTCATCAGCCCGACTTTTGATAGACTGCATGTAGTCGGAGATCGACTAAGCACCCTTGGATGCCCACTTGAGGTAGTCTTTAATCTGTTCGATGTGGTCGGGAGTCGGGCGAGCATAGATCTGAGCCAGAGTTTCCTATGCTTCACGAGTAGTGGTGGCCTATTCGATCATAGGAATAAGGGGAGCAGAGAGGAAACCAACAAGAGCTCCGAACAGGAGTTTATCTTGTCGAATCCAGGGTTGGTAGAGAGGGTTTGGGGTTGAAACGTCCTTAGATGATTGAGGATCCTTGGCTAGGACGATAGAAGGCGCGCATAGCTGTGAGCCGTCTACAAACTTGTAGAGGTCATAGCCAAAGAGGGTGGCCTCAACTTGAGTTTCCAAGCTATGCAGTTGGTGGACGTGAGTTTTGTGATGTTGTGGTGAGAGATGTTGATGTAGTCGAAGGTTTGTGTGGGATCAAGGGGGTTTTTAATGGTGAGGGAACAATTTTCGTTAGCCATGGCAGAAAGTGGTTAGGTCGGTGGCTAGAGGAAGAAGAAGAGAGTTTAGGAGCAAGGCTCTGATACCATGTAGAAACTAATGAATTTTAGGAATTAACGGCATAGTATTGCCATTGATTGAATCACTTATTTATAGGGACAGTTACAATTATGGTTACACTTGGAGTATGGTACAAAAACCTTTACAAGGAAGGAATCATAATAAGGAAATAACTATACAAGGTGATTACTACTAAATAATAACTACAAATAAACAATAATATATACTAAATATATTATTCTCTAATATTATGTCCCTTTCTCCGCCTTCCTCTTGGTGGTGTTGGAAGTAGAAATTGTTATTTACATAGAGTTATATATTGAAGCTTTTTTAGGTATTAGACAAGGCTTAATGCTTTTAGGGAAAGCGTAGCACCCTCCAATTTATTTATTTTTAACCAAAATAATGAAGTTTGAGGCTCAATACCTAACAAATTACAACGCCTTGGCTACAAAGAGGGTAACATAAAACTTTACCTCAAGATTAACTACTTGTTTTAAATTATTAGTTTTTATCCTATCATAAATGATTTTTCTTCTAAAAGTAGAGTTAGATAAATGCCAAAAGTATAAAAGTAAGGCGACCAAATTGTGATTTAAGCCCAAAATAACAAATATAACCTTCATGATATCAACCGAACACTTGCTTCGTCTTCAGTCAAAGACAATGCATGAATTTCAATGTGTGATGTATGATTTTGATGCATTGAAATTCCAGTTGGATGTATCGCAACATGAACTACACCTCATGTCATTCATTACCCATATTCAGTAAAAGACAATGCATGAATTTCAATGTGTGATGCATTATTTTGATGCATAGGAATTTCTATTCGATGCATTGTAACATGAACCAAACTTCATGTCCTTTTTTCCTATACACAATCAACAAATAGTTCAAAATTGATGCATCTTTCCTGCATCGTAAAACCAAATCGATGCATCACGATTAACGGATGATTCATTGTGATTCAAAATTGATGCATCCATATTAATTAAAAATTGATGTCCAACAACGAACAAATTCGAAGCATCCATATTCACGGATGTGATGCCCAACCAACACAGTATTCGAGGTTCACATTAATGGGCAACGCAAAAAGGTGCGACCTATCAATGCCTTTTCACCCAAACAACGACTCACCCGTATGCCTATATACTTGCCCACAGGCCTAGGTCCAGTCTTATGTCTAGATGTCCAGACCAACCGACACACATTAATCCATGTTCACCAGCTATCCGCAAAAACTTTGAAATTTCATAAGTGTTGAGCTTGGAAGAGGTCCCAGCTCAAGAAAGACATACTCCTCACTCCAAGCATGAATACTCGCTAAAAAAGGAGCATGGGGCCACCGATGTGCCTGACCCAAATTTTTCCATGAGGAAAGCACGTGCGACCATTACCTGACGATCACGAGCTCAAAAATCACGTGCCCTGCACAAGCACTAGTCAATCCGAACATAGACAGACCCCGACAAGCCACCGACCAAGGGTGGATATGAGCAAAGATCCCGATCAACGGCCAAAGCATGAAATCCCTTATTGTACCGTGAGAGAACTATTTTCCAAAAGAAACCCACTACATAGTTATGCTCTCTATAAAATTCATTCTTCAACCAAGCCTGGTCGGACAAGGTCTTACCTATCCGATCAAGGGTCCATGCCCCGAGAGGATCAATAGACCAACAAGTAACCGCTTTGGACAAGGGCATGCCCACCCGACCAGGAAGAGAACCACTAAGTAACCGCTTCAAGAAACAAGGAAGCGAAACAAGTGTTATCACATGAATGGTCGAATGTGCCAAAAAATTTAGCCTCATCCCAGCTGTTTCGCCCATGATCACACCAAGTCTTATCATTGCCTACAAATAGCAACAATGGAAATCAATGTGAAATCAACTCCATTGAGTGCTATATACGCCCTCCTAAACCCTATATGTACACTTTACTTCTATCTAGAAACTCACTCAATTTGCTTCTTGCTTAAGTATTTGATACTTACTCTCACACCGGAGTGGTTTCATGGGGCCAAGCTTGCATACTATTAAGGTTTTCGTGATTTTTTACAGGTTTCTCGTAGCATATCATACGTTCACGAAAGCTCAGACATCCAATCCAAAGAGTCCACGTTTGAAAAGTCTAATCTAGTATGCAAACGAAAATTAATTAATTTCAATAGAAGCTACTGCTAGCACGAGGCAACTTTCTGCTACAATTATTAATTTCAACAGAAAATTAGTTATTAATCTATATCTATTAATTATTGATTACCTCATTTTATGTTCAGTTTTCTACAAAAAAAATCCCTACGCAAATCTTTCATTTATCCATTCATTTGATCAATTTAAATCTTTATCTAATTTTAGTTTTGTTCAAAGTATTCTAATTAAAATTTAATTACTTATAAAAAATTTAGGAAATCATCTTTTTATAAAAAACTTTTGCTAAAACAATTTACTAATATCGTGCATCCCACGAGTACTAACTAGTAATAATAAATAATAAAATAGAAGTCGTTGTTGGCACGTGGCGACATTATGTGAAATGAGAAATGTCTTGAAGGAAATTAGTTTCTACGAAATGATTTTTTTTATTATTTTTCCAAGAATCAGTTAATTTAAAAATATATTTTATTCGATTTAATTTATATATGTTTTACATTAATTTTACTCTTCAATTCTCATCCTTTTTATGAAACTTTCTATACTAAATTAGAAATTGTTGTTGCAACATGATAGTTTTCTATGAAATATTTATTAATCTATTAATCCATCAATAAAAAGAATAAAATAAGATTTCACAATTCCCCCATGCTAATAAACCACGAAGGTCTGAGCGGATGATTAAGAAGAATCCAAAGTATTTGGCTTAAGCTGGGCAAAGGGATTATGTAGATTACGTGGAAGAAGTCCAAGTAGTTGGACGTGATAAGAAGTGTGGTAGTTTATTTTTGCTATTTTGTTGTCACTAGCTGGTTAGGACCTGTTTCCTTGGGATATCACCTAAAGTGTAGGAAAGGGTATCGTTTCTTTGTATTTAAACTTCCTTCTAGTTGTTAGGAGGAGACAAGTTTTATTTCAATTAAATTGTGATTCGTTCTTACCCGAAGAGAACTCATTTTATAATTTCTTAGAGCTTTGATTGGGACCTATCATTGGTATCAGAACTATGGCAACCAACAAAGAAAAAATTGAAAATCTTGAAGCAGGACTAGGTGGAGTTCAAGATAGTCTAAGTTGGGTGTGGCTTACAAATTTACTAAAATTGAGACTGCCAACAACAAGCTGACTGAAGCTCTACTGACAAGCCGAACTGCATCGTCTACCAACATTCCCGGTGATCTGCCTACGAACTCTCCTATTGGCCGCCGTTGCAACATAGCGGAGGATACTCAGGATAGCTATGAAGGAGGATGACCAATGTTCTTCTCCAAGTTAGCGAAGCTAGAATTCTTGCGTTTCTCTGGAGACGATCCAACTGAATGGTTCACAAGAGTGGACCAATTCTTTGAGTATCAAAGCACTTTTGAACAGTAAAGAGTGCCCCTAGCTTCCTTTCACCTTGAAGGCGAAGCAAACCAATGGTAGCAATGTTTTAAAAGGGCATATATCAAAGAGAATACGGAGGTAACATGGGGAATTTTCCAAGAAGAACCGTGCGCAAGATTTGGTCCTACCGAGTGTGAGGATGTTGATGAAGCCTTGTCAAGGGAAAAACAAATGGGTTCTTTACGTGATTATCAAAAGGAGTTTGAGCATCTTGGAAATCGGGTACAAGGTTGGCCACAAAGTGCTTTAGTGGGGGCATTCATGGGAGGACTCAAGCCAAAAATGGTTGATGGCATACGAATGTTCAAACTGAAATCGGTGAAGGAAACCATAAGCCTTGCAAGGATGAAAGATGAGCAATTGAGTCGCAGAAAAAAAGTTACTTGTCCTTTTAGCCAATCCATTTCCGACTCTCCTGATCCAGAGAAGTTCAAGGGCACTACTTCTATCAAAAGGCTCACTTGGGAGGAAATGCAAAAGGGAAGGGCGGAAGGACTATGTTTCAACTATGATGAAAAATTCACAAAAGGGCATAGGTGTCGAGGGCCTCAGCTTCTAGTCTTAGAGGGTAGCAATGACAATTTAGAAGATGATGCAACTGAAGACTCAAGGGAACAACCCCTTGAAATATCTCTTCATGTACTTTAAGGTTGGACAACGTACAAGACGATGTAGGTGATTGCGTGGATTGGATCGTACGATGTGATGGTCTTAATAGATAGTGGGTCCACCCATAATTTTATTAGCAAGAAGATGGGTAATATGCTGCAGTTACCTGTACTGCCAACCAAGCTGTTCTATGTCAAAGTGGCAAATGGAGAGCCATTAAAATTTCAAGGCAGATTTGAGAATGTTCCAATTATGATTCAAGGTATGTCTTTAATCCATACCATATATACCCTACCTTTAATTGGGTTGGACTTGGTGTTAGGTGTCAATTGTCTGGAGCAATTAGGAACCGTGGTATGCAATTGGAAGAAATTAACTACGGAGTTCCAATGGGATAGTAAATATCACAAATTATAAGGGCAATACACACATTCAATCCAATCTGCAGCCGTGAAAGCCATCAACAAGGACGTTCGACAAGAAGGATCTATGTTTGCTATTTATTGTCACTTCACATCAGATTCCACAGTATTGAGCGTCAAACCCGAGATGAGGCAACTTGTAAGGGCAAAATAGGCATGACCTATTTTGGTCTTATTTTCACCTTTCTTGGTCCTAAAGTTTTGGTGGATATTTGGAAAAAAATCTTTAGATCCATTTTTGGAAACAAAATATTCCTAAGATTTTTTGGCTTTCTTGGTCATTAAGTTTAGGCATTTTTTTGGAAACAAAATATTCCTAAAGATTTTTGATTTCTTGATCCTAAAGTTTGGGAGGTATTATGGAAACACAATCTATGTAAAAATCCTTCTTAATGTCGTGCCCTTAGACTCCATGTCTTTTTGGTGAGTGAATCTAGTATATTAGGAAGTTGATTTGTTTTCTAGTTCTAATCCTTTTCCATATTGGAGTTCGTTTCATTCTTTATGTGTAGGTCTCCTTAACATTATAAATAGAAGGCTTGGGCAGCGACTTAAATGGTGCGAATACGAGAGAAGAGCGTAAAATTCGTTTTCGAGTTTTAGTTTCAGCTTTTGGTGCAGAATTTGAATGTAGCTTCCGATGCAACTACATCAGAAGCTACATTAAAAACTGCTGGAACTGTTAGTCTTCCTAGCTATTCTAGGAAGCTTATTTTTTTCTTTCCACGTTTTCTGTACCTGTTTTTCTGTGGGTTTTTGGTCTCCAAGACTTGTTGTCTTGTGAGAGTATTTGTTTGGTGATTTCACATTCTTTTTGTAAAACAAATCATATTATTTAGTGAAATCTTTTTGGCCATGAGGCTAGATCTACAAGCATAGGCTTGTGGATTGTTTGGAAAATCTTTGTTCTTAAATTCCTACTTTATTATTAAGTCTTCCGTTGTTTATTGTTTTTGTGACCAATGTGTTTTCCATTGTAGTTTCTTCACATAGCTACATTGGGAACTGCATTGGTAGTTTGGAGAATCCTAGATACAATAGTTCTAACAATTGGTATCAGAGCCTCTCTTGACGTCACTAAGAGAAGATTCTGGTTGTAGCCGTGATGGATTCTCAGTATGAGAATGTTGTTCGTCCTCCTATAGTCATTGCTTGTGATAGCATGGCTGCATTAGGTTACACTAAAGATCCCAAGCATCATGGGAAGACGAAACACATCAATATCAAGTATCATTTCACTAGAGACATGGTTGCAGAAAAGAATGTTGTTCTAGAATATATTCCTACTAGAAGCATGTTGACTGACCCTATGACTAAGCCTCTAGCTAGAGAGATCTTTCAAGATTATATGTTTGGTCTAGGGCTTCGTAGGATTTGATATTTATTCTAAGAACACTTTTGTTGACATTTGATTATTATTTTCATTATCGTTTGAATAAATTACAGTTTCATTTCATTCCTTTTATATATTAATTAAATGGCTTTATATGAAATTGCGTAGCATATATATTTTTGATTAAAAAGATGTCGTGGATATTGAATTGGCCCTCTCACATGGGTAATTCACCTTGTCACTAGGTAGGCGAGCAAACTGAGATAGTAAAAGTCTTTGGCACCTACAAATGGGTGGTGCGCAAATGACATTACATTTATCGCCTTTGCATACGGCCAAGATGAGACCTTTTTTAAAGGCCGACTTTAAATCCCAAGAAAAAAGTCTGAATGTGAGATCTTAAAACAGACAACTAGAAGAGTGACTGCTTTTGAGTACTCAAGTTAGACTCCAGACGGGCGGCTAGACTAAGGTTCATATGGCGTTTGAGCATGACATGCCTACTTCATGTGGGAGTTCCGCCATAGCATACACATCATACTATATGTGATGAAAAATAAGACCAAAGAAAGTGATTGAATGATTCTTGCTTCATCACTGTGTGAGTTCTAGTGATTAAATCCAGGTCACGATTATACCATATGTGACTTAGAACTATATCATGAACTTGGACGTTGATGATGCTACTTTGGCATGCCGACCAGTGGGCTATGCACATACAACCCTATGGAGCATTGCTGGGACAGAAGTTATTCAAGAGTGATTGATATGAGTGTCTAAGGAAGATAGTATGATATACATCTCTATTTTTGTGTTTCAATGCCATGGCGATCATATTGAACATAAAGTTCAAGAGATTGATTTTGATACACAAACATGTTGAGGTTTAAGCACCGCTCTCGAGGGATTGGGGATGCTTAAATTGATGTATATATATGCGGTCTGAGGTACAGGCGAGTTTTGTTTTCTAACGAGGACGTTCTATGCTGGTAAGATGGTGATTTGGTATAGCGCTCCACCCTTTATCTTTCTCATCATGTCGCACACTTCACTTCCAGTATGAAGAGGCAGTGTTTAACGGGTTTTGATGATACGATGTGGTAAGAGAGGTGAGCCCATGTGTGCGAGTGGGAGATGTTAGCAATTGGGCTTGTGGCCCTATTATTTACTTCCGCTCACATGGAATATATTTATATTATTAAAGGTTAATTAGTTTCCTAATCCGAAGGGTTTCGGGATCTACTTAACTTAACCTACAAGAAAAAGGTTTTCTTATACAATAATATAAATAGGGCAACTAAAGGGATAAAACCCTAACCTATTTTACACACCTAAGGATAATACGTCTCCTCTTGGCCGCCCTTCTCTCTCACTCTCCTATATTCTATTTCACCAAATACTCCCCCTAGCCTAACCATCAAGAGGCTTGGATTTGCGGTGTGAACCAGAATTGATATTTGTGCTATGTGATATCAATCTGGCGAGAGAGACAATCCTAGCTCAAGCAGAAAGTCTTCCGCTTCGCTCAAAGTTCAAGTTCACACGAGGTAACTCATGATTACTCTTAGATAACGAACTTGATTGATATGTATGTAACCTTCACTTACAATGATGCTTCAAAGTCTTCTCATTCTACTAAGTGGTTAAATGCTATAAAAGATGAAATGAACTTGTTACATGTTAACCAAACATGGACATTGGTCCCTAAACCTAAATCATGTTCTCTTGTTACTTGCTAATGGTTGTTTAAGGTTAAAACCAATAATGAGACAGTTAGATTTAAAAGTGTGTACATGTGGTTGTTAAAGGGTTTACTCCAAAAGAGGGGATAGATTATAAAGAAACTTTTGCTCCAGTTGTCAAATATACTACGGTAAGAGTCATGCATGCTTTAGTTGCTCAGTTTAATTCAAAATTAAAACAAATGGATTTGAAAACTGTGTTTTTACTTGGTGACTTGGATGAAAAAATTTACATGAGACAACCCGAAGGCTTTATTGATAAGAGAAATCCCGACTATGTGTGTTTATTGAAAAAATCTTTGTATGGTTTGAAACAATCTCCTAGAATGTGGAACAAGAAGTTTGATATGTGTATGTTGTCTTTGAAATTCACTCGTAGCACTTATGATCATTGCTTTTATTTTAAAGTCAACTCTTCTACTCCTATGTTCCTATTGATTTATGTTGATAATATGCTAATTATTAGTCCTTGTATTAAATCAATTGAAAATATGCAAAATTGTCTTAGTGTGAATTTTGACATGAAAGATCTAGGAGATCTCCTAAAGAGATTTTGGGTATGAACATTGTTAGGGATAGAAAGAACTCCACTATTTCTCTTAATCAAATTTCTTATGTGCAAAAGATTTTGAGTAAATTTAGGATGGAGGACACAAACTTTGTTTATGTGCCTTTAGGACGACATTTCATTATTAGTAAAAATCAGGCTCCCCAAACTGATTTTGATAGAAAGCAAATGGAGAAAGTGCCTTATTCTAATGCAATTGATTCTATTATGCATTTTATGGTTAACACTAGACCTGATATAGCTTATGCTAATAGTTGCTCGAGTAGATACATGTCCAACCCTGGTATGCCTCATTGGGAAGCAGTCAAATGGCTTATTAAATATCTTTGTTATTATGTGAATTATAACTTGAAATTCTCCAAATGCAATGAAGGTGTTTAATTGAAAGGTTATATGGAATCTAACTATGCTAATGATAGAGATAGTAAGAAGTCTACTACCTCTTATGTGTTCACTTTGTGTGGTTCTTGTGTTAGTTGGAAATCTCAATTACAACCCATTGTTGCATTGTCTACTACCAAGTCTGAATTTGTTGCTATAACTGAAGCTTTTAAAGAAGCGACTTGATTGAAAGGATTAATAACTGAAATTGGTTTTTTAAAGGATAAAGTTGTTGTTTATTCTGACAGTCAATCTAGAATTTAGCTTTGCAAAAACCCTGCTTTTCATGATAGGAGCAAACATATAGATGTTCTCTTTCAGTAGTTGAGAGATTTGATTGAAAAAGATTTTATCTTACTTGAAAAAAATTCCATCTCATTGTAATCCTACGGATATGAATACAAAATTCTTACCTTTGTTAAAATTTAAAACATGTTAAAAAATTTTGAATTTTGATACCGGTGGTTGATTGCATGCTTCGTATCCCTGTTTCCTTACTTTCTGTTTGGAAAGTGAGTTTTCTCCTTTTACAGTTTTTTCTTTGAGAAATCTATCACCTGTTCTTGTTTCCTACTTAGTGTTGGAGCAAGCTAGGGATATGTTATGATGTACCCCACTTATGTCCATGAGTTCAAAGTGATTGACCTGATACTTGTTCCAAGGTGGAGATTGTAAGTGTTGTCTTGGCCCAAATGGGCAGCCCACTTAGGAAATAAACAACCCAGCAACCCAAGGCCCAAACCCACTTACCCCTTCTTCATTTGCACTGCCGGCTGTTTGCAAATAAGGCGTCTCCCTCTTTGTGTGCCCTAATTCTTTTCCCCCATTTCTTCCTTGATTAGCGATGTCTTCTCCTGGAATTCCAGTGGCGGCGATGGGAAATCAGTGATAGCGAGTCAATCTCGCTATCAGTTGGTACTATATATACTCCCTCTGCCTCCCTCTTCGAAGTGACAACCATTAATTGATCTATCTCTCTCTGTGACTTCTCTCTTCTTCGTCTCTGCTTCTGTTGGATGTGAGTTGTGTTTTTGTGAAGGGAAATATTGTAAGAGTGAGTATTCAGTAAAGGGTGTTTCATGTTTTGGGGGTTTCTTGTTAGAAGGCTGGGTTGTCTTCACTGTTGCATGAAATCCTTGGAGAAATCGTCCCTTTCGGCCGTGAACTCTTGGTTGGACTGGTTTGCTATAATCTGTGTATAAGCAGTGGGGATCTGAGCCAAGGAATATTAAGCACTAGACGGATTCGAGTTAGGCTCTGTTGAGCCGAGGATACTCCGTTATTATTTTCAATATCTGTGTTTAATACTAATCATTATGTTGCAGATTATACCATTGCATATAGGATTCTTTAATTGATATTGAACTGTGGAAGAACTTTGGTACATTGTAAGTCTACTGCCAAAGTTGTAAATGAGTACTATTACAAAGTTACGGAATGAAGAATTTAGCGACGGAATATTCCGTTGCTGAAAATAAATTGAAATTAAATTATGAAATAATTAGCGACGGAAAATTCCATTGCTAAAAATAAATTGAAATTATATAATTTATATATATATATAGGAAATATTATAATCATTTTAATGAATGATATTTTATTATTAAATTAATATTTGAAATGTTAATTTAATAATATAATATCAATAATTAAAATGATTAGCATCAATATAATTACAAAAATTAAAATATTCACATTACAACTTAACTTAATTTGACTTAACGTAACTTAACTTAACTTAGCGTAACTTAGTGTAACTCAACATAACTTGACTTAGCTTAACACGCTACGCCTATTGGCGAAATATTATAATGGACTACGATGGACCATTATGACATGAAAACACGCTACACATATTGGCGAAATGGTATAATGGAGAACGATTGACCATTATAACATGAAAACACGCTACGCCTATTGGCGAAATGTTATAATTGACTACGATAAATCATTATTACATGAAAACACACTACGCCTATTAATTGACGAAATGGTATAATGGAGTACGATGGCCTATTATAACATGAAAACACGCTACGCCTATTGGCGAAATGGTATAATGGAGTACGATGGACCATTATAACATGAAAACACGCTACGCCTATTGGCGAAATGGTCTAATGGAGTACGATGAACAATTATAACATTAAAACACGCTACGCCTATTGACGAAATGATATAATGGAGTACGATTGACCATTATAACATGAAAACACGCTATGCCTATTGGCGAAATATTATAATGGACTACGATGGACCATTATAACATGAAAACACGCTACGCCTATTGGCGAAATGATATAATGGAATACAATGGACCATTATAAAATGAAAACACGCTACGCCTATTGGCGAAATGATATAATAGACTACGATGGACTATTATAACATGAAAACACGCTACGCCTATTGGCAAAATTGTATAATGGACTATGATGGACCATTATAACATGAAAACATGCTACGCCTATTGACGAAATGATGTAATAGAGTACGATGGACCATTATAGCATGAAAACACGCTACACCTATTGACGAAATGGTATAATGGAGTACGATGGACCATTATAACATGAAAACACGCTACGCCTATTAGCGAAATGTTATAATGGACTACGATGGACCATTATAACATGAAAACACGCTACGCCTATTGACAAAATGGTATAATGGAGTACGATTGACCACTATAACATGAAAACACGCTACGCCTATTAACGTAACATAACGTAACATAACTTAACGTAAGCTAACGTAACGTAACGTAACGTAAGTTAACTTACCGTACCGTAACGTTACGTAACGTGTAAGTCAACTTACGTAACTTAATGTAACGTAACAAAACTTAATGTAACGTAACGTAACGTAACTTAACTTAACGTAACGTAACGTAACGTAAAGTAACGTAACGCAACGTAACGTAACTTAACGTAACGTAAGTTAACTTAACCTAACATAACGTAACTTAACTTACGTAAGTTAACATAACGTAACGTAACTTAACGCAACGTAACGTAACGTACCTTAACGCAACGTAACGTAACGTACCATAACGTAACGTAACTTTACGTAACGTAGCGTAACGTAACTTTACGTAACGTAACGTAACGTAACGTAACTTAACTTAACTTAACGTAACGTAACTTAACGTAACAAAACGTAACATAACTTACTTGACGTAACGTAACGTAACTTAATGTAACATAACTTAACGTGACATAACGTAACGTGACGTAACGTGACGTAACTTAACGTAACGTAACATAACGTAACGTAACGTAAATTAATGTAACGAAACGTAATGTTACTTAACGTAACTAACTTAACTTAACTTACATGAATATGCCATTCTCCAAGACGATGTTGTATAGAATGATGAGCACAACAGATTTTGGTTACATTTTTGTCTCGACCCGATCGGAATAGGTAAAACCCAATCGGATCAAATATTTTTTTCAAAATTTCGATTAGAAGGTTATCCTAATTGGAAAACACCTCAATTTGTTCACGACAATGCATAAATTCGTTTAGCGGGTTACCCTAATTTTAAATTCTAAATATATTTAGCGACGAAAAATTCCATTGCTGGAATTAAATTGAAATTAAATTATGAAAATATTTAGCGACGGAATGTGCTAGAGATATGCAACACAGTATGACCACATGCAAATTCAAATTTACTCTATTTATATAATTTTGTTATTATTTTCTTAAATATATAAATTGAGTTGTAATGTGAATATTTTTATTTTAGTAATTATATTGATGCTAATCATTTTAATGAATGATATTATATTATTAAATTAATATTTCAAATATTCTTTTAATAATAAAATATCATTCATTAAAATGATTAAAATATTTCCTATATATATATATATACACACACACACAAAGGGATTTTACAAAAAACAAATATTTCAAAACATTATTTATTTTAAATTTACAAAGGGATTTTACAAAAACAAATATTTCAAAAACAAATATTAATTTCAGCAACGGAATTTTCCATCGTTAGACCTTTTGAAGTAATTTTGTCGCTGGAATTAAATTAAAATTAAATTCTGATAATATTTAGCGACGGAAAATTCCGTTGCTGAAATTAATATTTGTTTTGAAATATTTGTTCTTATAAAATCCCTTTGTAAATTTAAAATAAATAATGCTTTGAAATATTTGTTTTTTTTAAAATCCCTTTGTGTGCATATATATATATATATATATATATATATATATATATATATATATATATATATATATAGGAAATATTATAATCATTTTGATGAATGATATTTTATTATTAAATTAATATTTCAAATATTAATTTAATAATAAAATATCATTCATTAAAATGATTAGCATCAATATAATTACAAAAATTAAAATATTCACATTAATTTATATATTTAAGAAAATAATAACAAAATTATATAAATAGAGTAAAATTATATTCTGTACCAGCACCCACATTCTGTATTTTGTCTATCACTTGCTCCCAGCCACCACTTGATTTAATATTTTTCTTAGATCCTACTGCAACCCAACCACTTAAAAGCCCCAATAGGACGCCCTACTCACGGGTCCTATCATAGTATGACCTATTTTTGGGTGATGGTGGTACCGGTAGAATTGGTGGTGATAATAAAATAAAAATAAAAATATTATATGATCATGTTCCCGAAAAATTAAAACTCCCTCCACCGCCAACCTCAAAATCCCCAAATATTCATATTACCGCCAAAAACAATCTTCCCTTAGTGAAATCCCTTAATCAACTATCCAAATCTATTCATTCCAAGCCGCCTTCATCTTTTCTTCTTTGGCGAATCACCAAGCTCGTCATCTTCTGCACCTTCTCCTGCAAATCAACAGCCACATCCCCAGCCGCTCTTCCCCAAAATCGAAGACCCAGTAATGGAAGGTCTCCCCAACCGCTTCATCTTCCATATCCGCCTCTCATCTCGCCATAGCCCAAAGGCTTCACCAAATCCTCCACACTCACCATGGTGCCGTGATTCCTACACCATCTACAAACCCAACCGCCATCTTCACAATCGGCCCCCCTATTCGTGCCCCCTTCAAATTATTCACCCATGTCTGCTCCCGCCAAACCTGCCATTGCCGTGACGCCTTCGCTTCTCTCCCTCCATCCGCACATCGACCGTCACCCATCTCCTTACTAGCCGAATCTTCTTCCCAAAGGCCTTCGCTTCACCACTATCGCCATCTTCTCCAATCATCCTCGATCGCCATCTAGAAATATTTGACCGGTGTCAAAATTTTAACATTCTCTTATCAAAATATATCGTTTTAGCTTTCATAGACCGAAAACATATTGTAAAGATAAACCTTCTCCGCCATCCCCCCAAAGCTCAAAGGTCATCTATTTTGTCTTCATTGGAGTATTACATTACAATTTTCGTCTTTCCGTTATACGTTGAAAACGCCGTAATTACATCATCATCACTAATATTTATTAATATGTCTTTTTGATTGATATAACATAAAGAGAATCATTTAAAAATTGATCGGACATTCGATTTCAGAACTGCCTTGACAATATTTTTACAGAGAATTTGAGAGGGGTCCAATGAAATTTTGGAGCAAGTGTCCATGGACAACCCAAGTACCTATGTGATCGCTGCCGATCTTCTCCCGCCTCCTTTGTCTTCATTTGGCGTCATCTTCGTTTCCGCCATCATGTTCTTGGTCTCCAAGCACAATTTCCCCTTCCAGTTGGTTTCCCCCATATAGCAACCGATATCTTTCCTCTCTGAATCCGGCATCATCTCCTCAAGTAACCGCTACTCCAGCTCCAGCAACACGTCTCCACAGCAAATCCAAGTTTGGAATAATTTAAATCCCCCATATTGCAACACAAGTAAGATCTGCCATATTTTTATTTTTCTGTTGGATTAATTGCTAAAATTATCTAAATTCATTGATTTGAAAAAGTTAGCTCATAGAATTCTTTTATAATATGTTATAATATGGAAAATTGCCAATCTTCACAGTAGTGTGAGGATTTGATCATTGATTGGAAAATTTTGGTGATTGCTAAGATAAGTGTTTATTCTGCAAAAATTGCGATTGTGGGTATTGACACTAGCAAAGAGTTGGGTTGATTTATTATGCAGTAGGGATGTGATGTTATTAGTTTGCTCTATGATTGCTGAATTTTCACAATGCCTTTTTAATGCCCAATTGGTTAAAACTACTGTCCTGTTTAATTGCTTAGAATTGGGAGTATTATGCAAAAACTTGTTGGTATACTCTGGTTATACCTGTACAAATTGGTGTTGTCTTTTAATATTTTGGAGTTTGAGAATGTTGGCTTGAGTGCAAGGGTTCAAGTGAATTGTAATACCCCGATTATTTTAATTAAAAATATTAATTAATAGTTATTAAAAACTAATGTCTTTGTTTTGGACCTATTTAGTAACAAATTTAAATTGGGTCGGGCTTGGCCCACTTTTGACTAGACTTTAATTATAATCCTTTATTAATATTACTTAATTAATTTTTGGGCCCATTTAACGTAAGGATTTGGTTAGGGTTGAAACCCCAGTAGGGTTTTATTTATATAAATAGTGGGTTGAGAAGAAAAAAATTCCATTTACCGTATTACAATAATTAAGAAGAGGGAGAGCGTCTGAGGAGACGGCTTGAAAACAAACTTCGGCCGCACACATTGAGGAAACGGATTGAGGTAATTTGGTTGTTTATTTTGATTCATTAACTGCAATTCATGATACAGTGTTTGATTATGACTGTTAATTGATGTGTGTATTCGGCGGGATTATAAAAAAAAAACTCATTTTTTTGATGTGGCGTGACTGGATTGTCAAGGGAGAACAGTGGTTGTTTATGGCTATTAAATTGATGTTTGTCTTCGGGGGAGCTATAGTGCATACGTCATCTTAGATTAGACATTTGTGGGTGGAGGTTACGTTAAAAAATAATAATAATAAAAAGAGATGGGGGGGGGGGAATGGGCGGCAGTAGTGAAATAAAAAGACAGAGAGAGGGATTGGGTGACTACTGACAGTGAGAAGGGCAAGAGGAATTAATAATAATAATAATAATATTAATAATAATAATAATAATAATAATAATAATAATAATAATAATAATTACAATAATAATAATAATAATAATAATAATAATAATTACAACAACAACAATAATAATAATAATAATAATAATAATAAAACAAAATAAATTGTGTGTGAGTGTGTGTGGCTGTGCAATTTGTGTGTGAAAGGGAAACGCAGGGCATGAATTTGTGTGTGAGTGTGTGTGTGGCAGGCATGTTAATGTGTATTGTGTGTGTTAGTGTGTGTGTTAGTAGGTGTAAACAAGTTTAGGTAGTTTAGTTTTGTAAAAAATGATAATAATAATAATAATATAATATAATAAAGTAAAGTATTATTATAATTATTATTATAGAAATTTGATAGGTTTTGGTAGGTACAAATACAATTATAGTTAGTAACTATTTCATATTTTGATTCTAGATTTGGTCAAGCGAGCCTAGGACGATTGTACGTGTTGTGACATTAATTTATTCACAGTCACGTGTTGCGCAGATTAATTCGCTAAGCATTTCGAGGTAAGAGATTATACCTCTTTAGGTCTCCAATCTTTTATTGTACCGCTTGTTAGATCTCATTACTTCCTTGATATCAATGCTTCTTGAAACGTACGCCGACTTTAAATCGGCATTTGAATTCGAACTCAGTCGCTTACACTTTCTTCGAACTCATAATTTGATTATCTATCTATTCTCACATAATTATTGAATTTCATGTGAGATACCTTTGATATGAAAAGTATGATTTTTGGCGATGTCTGATTTTGTAAAATTATTTGATTACTTGAAATTCTACCATGATCACTAAGTTGAGTTTGTGACACCATGAATTATGAAACTATAAATTATGATCCTTGTGAACGCCACTTGGCCCGTGGCATGGTTATCCGGATATACCTATGATCTTCGAATTATGATCTATGAATTATGATCTATGAATTTTGGATCTATGAACTATGATTTATGAATTGTTTACATGATCATGGAATTCTCGGAGTAATCGTTGTCATCACCGTATGGGACTAATGACAATTGGTTACTCGAGTTTACTTGTTGCATTATTATCTTTCACTTGGAATCCTGAGTATATATCTTTGAGTAGTTCGTTGTCTTCAACTGGTATGGGCCGGTTGATGGTAGTAGGCTACTTGAGTCAATCGTTGAATATTTATCTTTCTTTGACATTCCGATCTCTTTGACATTTGAAAAATCGCTCGCCGATTTTTAAATAATGAATTTCAACTATTCAATTAATATTCATCTCTCAATTTTTCCCGTCAACTCCTCCTTATCCGGGGGTTGTATATGAACTTATCGGCACTGTTTCTCGCTCACCCCTTCATACTCTTTCTTTCGTAATGAGTAAGATTTATTAGAAGATTTTGGCTCTGTTGACCAAGATGACGACTTTCAAGAATTTTAGATTTAGTCTTCCTTATTGAATTATTCGACAAGATTTTAAATTAATTGTGGACTCATGTCAAGTATTCGATAGATTTTGTATTTAATTAATTTGGGTTTATTTGACTTTAGTCAAGGATGTTTAAGATTTAATTATTGTGAGATTATAACATTTATGATTTAAGTTATGATTGTTGGTGATACGGCCAAATGTGGGATCGCGGTGTCTGGTGCCGAATTTGGGCGTTAAGGAAGTTGGTATCAAAGCTTAGGCCTTAGATCCCGATGGTCTTAAGATTTAGAAAAGTTAAGAATACGGTGACACTATGATAGGATTATGATACTAGATTTAAGTTGTGATTATAGCTCGTTATGATCTCACCGATGATTAGGAAATTATTATTTTCGTTAAACTAATATACTCATGTTACTTGTAGGAAATGGCGTAACGATACAAGTAAGTGGCTCCACCCGCGACAATTGCTAGAACGAGACCGAATACGATGCACACTAGGGTAGCCGAACTCGATGAAATTAACCATGTCTTGGAGCAGAGAACCACCGCTAAGGAACGAAAACCGCTTGCTAAGAAATAGTAACCAATTGCTAGTGAATGATAACGGAGCCCTAGTAGAACAATTGAAGGAGATGATGAAGGCATTAAAGCTAGCACAAAATGCCTTGTTTAGACACTTTGACGAGATAGAAGATGCTTAGAGAGCCCGCACGCAGTCGGCGAGGCCGAGCAATACCGACTTCTTGGCTAAAAATGTTTGGCATGGTCCAAATGGCCATAGATAATGGGCCATTGATGGAAGGAAATCCGAAGATTTAGAAGAAGATGATGAGGAAATTAAAATTAGATGGAATATTATGCTAGTCATTTCGCTTTATAGTTACCTTAGTCATTGAGTTTTTTGGAGGGTTGTTTAGTTATAAGACATGTGATACTCTAAATGTACCCAAATTTTGAGATGTTGGAATTTTTTAAATTAATTAAATTTTGAGGATTTATTTTAATGTTCAACAATATTCCTTACAACTATATCTGTATTAATGCATGTTTGAGTGCTTAAGATCATAAGATAAGTTTTGAATGAAAAGATGCTATGTAACAATTATGTAAGTTCTTCCCATTTACATCATATTGAATAGCAAAACCAACAAAGTGTGATAAAATTATACACACTATTTGACACCATGTCATTTATATCTCAGCACCAAATGGCACGGAGGACGATAGAACTCATGGACGTGGACGTGGACGTGGAAGGGGACTAGAGCCAGAGTCATGGAAGACCCCACCCCGGCAATGCACCGGAAGTGGTTCAACCGAACTCGAATGTTAATGGACCCTACATGCAGGTGCTAGTAGACCTACCCTATATACCTTGCTTTAGACTATAGCGCAAGCCCTTGGGGAAATAGGGACCGTGGAAACGCAAAGACGGCCAACCTCAGCCCTAGCTCAACCTACCAAGGATCCGTTAGAAAGTTTTAGAAATGAAACCCAAAAAACGTTTATGGGCTCCGAGCACGGAGAAACCCAATGAATGGTTGCATCACATGAGGAAGATCCTTGAGACAATGACATGCACCAACAACAAGTGAAACTAGCAACCTTTATGCCGCAGGGAGAAGCTAGTCGGTGGTGGGATTCCGAGAAGAGTACACTAGAGTCTCGTGGTGTTGAAGTGATTACTTGGGACATATGTGGAGGCGTTCAACAAGAAGTATTTTCCACCAAGCATGAAAGACAGAAGCTAGTGGAATTTCTTAACCTCGAGCAAGGAAAATGACGGTTGACGAGTACAACGCAAAATTCATCGTAGAAATATTTAAATTTGCCCTCGCACTTTTCCGACGAAGGCCGAAAGTGAAGTTTGAGAGGTCTAAATAACCGATTAGCTATAGGTTGACCTCTCTACAATTGCCAACCTATGCCGATGCCGATGAGCTCGGTGATGGAGTTGGAGTCTACAGAGTACCAAAGGAAGAAGGATGAGAGAAAGAGGGTCTCAAGATAGTTCCGACGGAATCATGGTAAGCATCAGAAGGAATGGCTATAAAAGAAGAAATACGAACAATGATAACAGAGGGACCAACCAACCAAGTCGAATTATAATCATGGCCATCGCCAGAATCACGGCGAATCGTAACCAAGGTCATTAGCAAAACTAGTGGCTTAATCGAACCAGGGACAAAATCATAATAAATGGCATAATCAGATGGGGTGCAAATCGAATACAAATCGACTTGCGGTAGGTGTGGGAAGAACCACAAGATCGAAGCATGATTTTGGACAAAGGGAGCTTGTTTCAATTGCATCAAGGTGGGGCATAGGGCTGTGGATTTTCTAGAACCACCAAACGGTGGTGCTAATCAAGGAATAGGAGGAAGTTAAGAACAAACCAAGAGGACATGGAAGGATATTTGCAATGACAAATTTAGAGATGTAAGGCTACAAATGACGTGGTGGCATGTACCGCCCAACTTTATTCTCGTGACGTGTATGCATTAATCGATCCCCGGTGCCACACACTCAATTATACGCACACACTCGCACATAGTATGAAATTATGTTCGAAGTCTGAAGTTGTAGTTATAGACACGCCTACTAAAGAATCCATTCCTGTACCACGTTGTATAAGTCATGCCCTTTGAAACTAGAGGATAGAGAAATGACTATTGATTTGCTACCTTTAGATATCCAAGACTTTGATCTAATAT
>CM028380.1:31801765-31839040 GCA_013146195.2 Codonopsis lanceolata
ACCTGACTGTATCATGAAAGAATTAAAATCATCCATACTGCCAAAGTCATAACCATTGCCCCAGGAGTTTTTACGAAGATGAAGAGAGATGGTGTTAAGTCCTCAATGAACAAGCTTCATTAATTGACGACTATATCTTGCAAAATCATACCACAATAATTGGCTCCCCTCTCGTGCACTTGGCATAAACAATTGTGATTAAAGATGTCAAATTATCTGGGCCCGTAACTCTAAGCGTCACAAGCGAGAAGATGCACTATGAAAATCAACCTTCACATTGTTGTTCAGGACCAACCAAATATGATTATTAATTGGTTCATAATGCATACTATTTTAAGCGAATTTTTAGCCACCTTGGTGAGGCAAGTTCCATCTATTTTAGGCTCCAAAAGAGAGCGACCGAAGCGGTTTATGTTGAGAAATCAATTTAGCGAGATAAGAAATTGTTTCTTGTTGTTGCCGCCGCATTACATTCCATATAATGATCGACATAAAAAAGCAGTTAATTAAGTAACTTTGGCCTTAGCTTTCGCCCTAGTTTGGCCGTCGGTTGGAAGGAGCCACCTTAAAGTCTTTTTCTTTTTTGCTTGACTCGATTTTATCCTTGCATTCCTTTTGAAAAGCTTTAGAGAATCGGCGGGGTCTCCGTAAATCATCAAGGAGGCGATCGGGTATATTTGAAAGGAACTTTCGAACATCATATTCCACAGATTTAGGAGAATCGGAACCCTCACATTCCCCAACGTATCCTCTTCGAGACCACGGTATTAATTTTGAGGAACTTCCACCTTCTTTGGTGTAACATCTTTGTCAATATTGCTTACCAAATGGGCTCGTTTGCTTCAAAGTGATTATCCTTAATGAAGAGACATCCCTTGCTTCCTCCGTGAGATCAACAAGAGTAGCAAAGGGATTAGTAAGCTTAATGCCATTACAGGCACCGGTATTCACGAGATTTCAAGGCGGATCATCACATTTTTATTGCCTTCACTTGCCGAGCTACCAACCTTCACACACCTTCATTAGATTTGTTTGACATTGAGAGAAGGATCTCGAATAGGGTTTTCAATATCTTATTGGTTCCCATCTCATTGTAGGTGGCCAGGCTAACCGACTTGTGGAGGCTCCACCACTTCTTTCCTTAAAAAATTAAAACTGTGGATTCATCATATTGGCGAGAATTCTTTCCTCGATCTCCACGAGACTGGTTAAGTAAATTTTGTAGCATCATCATTCACGGCATGATTTTCTTTAGGCCTTTCCGACAACGATCTTTTGTATGTCCCAACAAACCACGACCCATACAGTATAATATATTACCTTGAAATTCGAAGGTTGCCAAAAACATGCTCCTTACTTGTACCAATCAAAGTCTCGTTGGCAAAGTTTAGAAACATCAACTTCTATGCAAATTCTAGCAAAAATTTGGACGAGAGAAAAGTTTTCTCATCGAGTTCGCAAGAATTGCCCTAGAGAGTACCAATACATTGTAGAAAGGAAGGATTGAAATATGTCAATGGGAGTTGATGCAAAGCGAACCCACCGCGACCTTGTTGTTGGCTATCTCACGGAAAAGCAAAATCCGGAGACCATCTGAATGAGCGAAACATGCTTTCGATTGAATCATATGAGATTCTTTGGAAAGGGCAATAATCATATCTTCAGCCGAAGACAAACGGACCATTACATGTCGAGGGTCTAGTAAGCTACAACAAAGGGCTCTTTAAGCTTCCAAGAGCGTGCTATCTCCTCTTGAATAGCATAAACCGAGGGCCTCCCAGTAGAGAATTTCAACACGATGTATTTGTAAATTGTTTATCGGCGACCTCAATCTATCGGTGAGAATAGGCAGAGCTCACGGATCACATTCGTTTGTTGTCTTGGCGCCAAGGGTATTGCATGAAGAACCGGTTAGAGTTCCCCACAAAGCTCTTAGGTTGAGAGACTATGTTTGCGTAAGATTTGGGAAGGGAGTTGGGTGTAGATACCGGAGGTGGTTGAGGAATAGAACTTGAAGGATCGGCCCGGTAGGCTGGCGCCCGCCTCTCCATCCGGCGGCATAAGGAGAAACCCTAATTAGGGTGGGGGCGTCAAATCTAGCAAGAGAAAAAAAAATTTTAGAGAGAGAATATTTTTAAACTCTTGGGAGTCTAAATACAAGAGGGATTAGGAAACCTAAATACAAGAGGGATTATAAAACCTAAATACAAGAGGAACTAGGAAACCTAAATACAAGTAAATTAGGAAAGTAAATCTAAAGATAATTATAATATATTACACATATATTATATTTACTAATACTATAAATATAATATATATTAAATATATTATATTCTCTTATACTGTCTTCCTCCATTTCTTTTCTTATAAAAACCCTTATCTTTTTTCCAAACACGATCCCCATAAAGAAAAAATTAAAGCCAAAATAGTTAAAAAATTATAGGGTTTCGATGAAATCGTCATCGAGATGACCATGTACAACGACTACAAAGAAGTTCGACTTATCAACAACATGGATATTGAATCGGGGAAGTTCATTCTACATCCGCCTTCTCATCCTAAATGCAGTTGGAACTCCACGGTTACTGCTTGGCCGTCTTCTTGTAATGCTTCTACATCTCTTTCTCCTCCTAACTTCTCCCGAGCATACGCATTCATATTCAATTAAAAAGATAAACCTACCGGTTATCTCCTTAAATCGCGCTCCCATTCACATTAAGTAGTTGCCTATATCATTCTCATTGAGAAGTCGAGCAATTCGGTGAATTCAAATCAACTGTTAAAGTAGAGATAGGTTTACTCGTTTTTGTAAGAATAAAGAGGTTTAAGAAAGCAAGAGATAAAGAGAGAGAATGGTGGGCAGCAATTCAAAGGCTGCGGCTGAAACTCTCATGTGTTATTAACATATAATAGGGTTAGCTTATATACACAATACCTAACCCCTCCTCCAAGGTTACATAAAACCTAACCTAAATATTACACAAATTACACATATACCCATGGTTATTACGGCTAATACCCCCCTCAAGCTAAGCGACCAAAGGGGAGTTGCGGCTTGAATGATAAAGCTTCGTGAAGCGAGGACGGAAGTCCTTTTGTGAAGAGATCGACAAGGCTGGTCGGATGAAGGAACATAGTGAAGCCGTAAGAACCCGCATGACACAAGTTCAGAAGAAAAAAATGATAGTCGATTTCGATGTGTGGGTGTACGAGCATGAAAAGCTGGATTCAGAGCCATGTGTATCTTTGAAAGATTATCACAATATAATGGCGGAGGAGCAATAGGGATATTCAACTCACGCAAGCAGATAGGCAAACCAGGAGTTCGGTTGTAGTGGCAAGAGCTCGGTATTCGGCCTCATTCTGGACCAGAGACACGATGGGATTGTTTCTTTGCCGTCAAAGACACAAGATTTGGACCCACATAAATGCACGAACCCGTTATAGAGCGACGATCGTTGGGGTCACCCGGCCCAATCGGAATCGAGAATAAGGCATGTCGAAGGTTGTGAGAGGGGTAAAATGTAAGACCACGACGAAGAGTACCTTTAACGAATCGAAGAATTCTCTTGGCGGCTGAAGATGAGGTGTGCGAGGCTGGTGCATGGTGGCACACTTGATTAACGGCAAAGGCAATGTCGAGGCGAGTGAGAGTGAGATCTGCAAGCCCCAACCATCTGCGATAGTGGGTGACATCAGAGACTAAATCACCATCGAGGAGGCTCAGCCAGAGAATTAGAAGCGATGGGTGTGGATCTTGGGTTTGCAATCGACCATGTGAAACCGCTCGAGTAGATCAATAGCATATCGAGTTTGAGAGAGATGAAGAGTGTCCCCACTTCGATTAGCTTCAATACCTAAGAAGAAACTTAGGTCTCAGTGGCGACTATCAAACGTGGTACAAATCGCATGGATAATGGCACTAATGTCGGAAGGCGAAGAGCCGGTGACTATGATGTAGATCACGTACACAAGAATAATGGTTGTGGCGAACCATGATGCCGAATGAGCAGAGAAAGAATCGAGGCGGTATTGAAGAAACCATTACTAATTAGAAACTCATGAAGGCGATGATACCAAGCGGAGATTGTTTGAGGCCATATAATGCTTTGTCTAGTTTGCACACGTGCGTGGGGGTCGAGGCATTAACAAAACCCGGAGGTTGCTTCATATACACATCTTCTTGAAGATACCCATTCAAAAAGCATTCAGGACATCAAGCTGTTTAATATCCGATGGCGAGAGTGAGCAATCGCAGGGCGTGCGAATAGTCGATGGCTTGGCAGCGGGACTAAAAGTTTCGTCAAAGTCAAGCCCGGCTTGTTGGCTAAAACAGGCGACCAGCAGAGCCTTGTAGCGCTCAATAGACCCATCGGCGTTGCGCTTGATTTTAAAATCCATCGGCGACCAATGACATTCATTCGAGGATCATACGGAACAAGATGCCATGTGTGATTTTTATGTAGCGGAGATTTCTTACTGTCATGGCATGATGCCAATGTGGTATTTGGGGCCTTTGTTTGAAGGTTCGGGGTTCCTCGGTAGAGAGTCGCGGATGGCGACCAATGCATGTGGAAGAGAGTAGGGAGGCGTGATTGCATTAGCTCGCTGACATTACGATAGCGAGTGGAGGAGAAGTGTCAGGGAAGGCGAGTAGAAGAGAGGAGCAGATAAGGCATCGGTGACGGGCGAAGACATAGTAGATTCAGTAACACCAGGAGACAAATGCAGCGGAACTGGAGTAGAGTGAAAGTGAGGCCGTCCAGATGGTGTACTCACAATAGGCGGGGAGGCTGCTCGCTGAATAGGCCCATTGGTTGGAGTATGTGGTGATGGTATGCTTGAAGCGACTTCTTCTTGTCATTGTCATTGCATTGGAGGCGGGTTGAAGATGTTCGGGGCTGAAGTGGCGGCTTGGTCGAGCAGGCGGGCATGCGTTGGAAACACAACGGGGAGAAGATCTTTGGAGGTTGAGCAGGTGATGGATGAGGAGTTAACAAAGAGTGTAGATTTAGCCCTGTATCCGTACTGGACTGCTGTAAGGAAAATGCGATTCATCGAACACCACGTGTCTTGAAATATAGACACGACCACTGACTAAATCCATGCACCTGTAACCTTTACGACAAGCATCATATCCAAGAAAAATACAATGTATGGATACGGGCATAAGCTTATGAGAATTATAATGGCGAATGTGGGGAAAACATGAGCACCCAAACACTTTAAGAAAGCAGATAATCGGTTTTCTTAACAACAATTTTGATCTGGGAGAAATAAACTTATGTTGGCGCATTGGGAGGCGATTTATAAGATAGGGCGGTATTAAAAGCTTCTAACCAGAAATGATAGGGCACATTGGAGTTTGACATAAGACACAAACCGGTTTCAACAATATGACGATGTTTACGCTCAACAACCCCATTTTGTTGTGATGTGTACGGGCACGTGAGTTGATGTTTGATACCAAAGGCGGAAGCGAAGTAAATCTATGACGATATAAATTCACCCCCATCGGTTTGAGCAGTTTTAACGGTATGCACTGAGATATACGTCTAGACAATTGATTCTCAATTTGTAATTTGAATTTAGCAAACACACTTGTAACATCGATTTATGAAATAGAGGAACAACCACACAAGCAGAGAACAATCATCAACAATAGACAAATAAGCGATAACCATGAATAGATTTAATAGGAGAAGGACCCCATACGTCTAAATGCGGCATATCAAGGGATTCAAAGCATTAAGCGTGCGACTAGAAAAAGGGAGTTTACTAGACTTGCCCAGCGGGCATACATGACATTGTGGATATCATTTATTTGACCACTACGGGAATACTATCTTGTTGGCCTTGAGCGTGCAACACTTTATTAGAAGGATGACCTAGGCAGGCGTGCCAAACCGCTTGATTTGAGCGTTCACCAAGAAGAGCAATAGGACTTTCTTTGGACTCGGGATTGAAGAGAGCTTGTACAAACCGCCCGGCATTCTTGCCGAGAAAGAAGAATCTCCTGTGTCTGATTGTCCTTAACACGAAAACCAGAAGAGTCAAGTTCGAAGAAACAATTATTATCTTTAGAAAATTGACGGATGGATAAAAGTGGTTTATGCAATTGAGGAACATACAACACATTATTAAGGCGAAAAGAGCGATTACAAGAGACTACATGAGATGTACCAATGTGTGATATTGGAAGCTTAGACCCATTTCCAAAAACAAGCGTATCTTTACGAATATGGCGAATAATCGTAGAAAGTCGAGGGATCGGATGTCATATGATTTGTTGCTCAGGAATCAAGGATGTATGGTTCGATGCGTGCTACATCTGTGCATTGAAACGTTGGTGGCATGTTTGGGCACTATGCCCATTTTGTAACACAAGCGGCGGGTAACATCGGTGTATAACGAATTTTGGAATGGACTAGGACTAGAAGGTGTTGGCAGTATACCTCTTCCAAAATTGTTGTTATGTGATGAGCCCCTTGCTCTGCCTTGACCGCGTCCGTGACCATTCCCCCTACCACGCCAATTATTTCCATTGCCACGATTAAAGTTGTTACGCGACCACCTCACGGTGTCGACCTCGCCTCGATTATTGCCTCCGTGTTCGGTTGGTTGCAAAATTGGCTTAAGCATTAACAGCGCGATTTACGTTGGTGGGTTTCTCGCTACAAAGGCTCTAGATTGATCTTTGCGACACCGAGAATTTTTGCTGCAATGTTTCTTCTTTGATCAAGAGTTACGAGATATCATCAACCGTCATGGATTGACGAAGAGTAGGCTTCTTGTAGAGGTAAGAAACTCCTTGTATTCTGGCCTAGTCCTCCAAGAATTCTCGAATTAATTCTTTCTCCTCCACGAGGTTCTCAGCAGCGGCAAGGGCATTAGATATACTTGTTGCACGCAACAAGTGTCTGCAACGACGTTTTGCCTCCTTTTTCAGTTCGTGAAGCTTGTCTTTAAGGTTTTCGATTTGAAGAGCAGATGTTGCACCAAAACGTTTCGCCAGAACGTCCCATGCCTTTGGCGCTGTGTTGCTCGAATTAAGGTACGGTAGAATAGCGGGAGTGACCGTGCCCTTAATCGGCCGCACACCGGATCATTGCCGAATGCCACGGCTCGTGTAACGGGTTTTTGGTGCCATCGGGAAGATTCTCTGGAGGTGGGGATGACTCAATCACAAACAAGAGCCTATGGGTTCTTAACATGGTTTTGAAGAGACCACTCCAGTTGACATAATTATCTTTGGTGAGGTAAGTTTGTCCCATGATGGCATTGGGATTGTAGAAAGCGGGTAGGGAATAAGGTTTATTAGATTGAGATTTGGAGGTTTCGGCCGGTATCGGTAGAGGCGGTTAAGCCTTCCATGGCTCGATACCATGTAAGAATAAAGAGGTTTAAGAAAGCAAGAGATAAAGAAGAGAATGGTGGGCAGCAATTCAAAGCTGCGGCTGAAACTCTCTGTGTGTTATTAACATATAATAGGGTTAGCTTATATACACAATACCTAACCCCTCCTCCAAGGTTACATAAAACCTAACCTAAATATTACACAAATTACACATATACCCATGGTTATTACGGCTAATAGGTTTGGCAGTTATGGCTTCTTATGTCGTGAAAGTCTGAGAAAGAAGAAGCATACTGTATTGGCATTTTCTTTGAAGTGGCGGAAGTTTACTTTTGATGGTTGCCTTCATCTATCCCATGTCGAGTTCATAGGCGGTCGATCCTTTGGATCATTCCGCCGATCATTGGAGTTGTTGCACTTGGGATGTATGGTACAGATGTGGCAACTGCTTAGGTGGAGATTCGGATGGAGCTTTTTAGATTTGAAATGTTTGGGATTAATACTCGATCTATTGTTGTTCTTTGTATTATATTTCTGTGATATTTTGGTTTTGCATTTACATTTCTTGTGAATACTATTTCATTCCGCCGATCACCGGAGTTGTTGCGGTTGGGATGCATGCCTACCGCTAGTTTGGAAATGATTGCGATTTAATACATTATTGCATTGATGTCTTATACCTTGTGCTATAAATTATATTTCGTGGGAGATTTTGTATTTTGCATGCACATTTCTGGTAAGGGTAATGCTAGGGCCACTCTAATAGCACTTAATTTTGGGTACCAAATGATGTGGTATCTTATTTGTCATATTGTTAACATAACTTTTTAACTTATAGTGGAGCCCATAAAATGTCAAATAAGATGACACATTGGAAACCACATCATTTGGTGCACAAATTTAAGTGCTCATTGAGTGGCTCTAGCATTACTCTTCTGGTAAAACCTAGTTATTGTTTCATATGCAACATGTTTATCTTACATTTAGTTGATGAATATATGATAGTGCTTCGTTTGGATGGTAAAAACTTATGTAACATGGTCTGATGAATATTTTTTGTAAGATGATTTCACCTTATCTGATTGAAAGTGTATTAGTGAATTGAGCTGTACAAATGTAAAACTCCATCTTACAAATAAAGACTCCATAATACGGTTTTACAATAGAACTAACCTCCTTATATATTGGCATATCTGTGAATCATCGCATTTGTTTTGCATGGTGTACTCGTTTGCTATTCAAGGTATGCCTTGCTCAAATTTCTTTAATTATTTTTGCATGTGTCTCAATGAAAGTACGTGGTCATCTAAGTGTCTAAATGATTTTTGGAGGAAATATAGCTTATTTAATTGTTTTATCCGATCAGGAAAGAGGCTTGCCTGATGTTAATTGGCATGTACTCCCTCCTATTTTAAATAATTATTTTTTTAGGAAAATATTTTTATTAATTTATCTTAACTTTTTAAATTTGTTTTAATTATGACTATATGGTCTAGTAATTATACATTATACTAATATTTATAATATAGTTAATTTTTCTTAAACAATGTACAGAGTAAAAAAAAACGATTATTTAAAAACGAAAAGAGTACCATTTTACAAAAGTTTTTACATTGATTAAGGGAAGCCACTTTGATCTTTAATTTCTCTTTACATGCACTACCGTTTGTATCAATAGTACATCTGTGGAATAATAGTGGTCCCTCAATTACGACTATGAAATAACTGAACAACTTTGATACCAAATGAGAGTTCTTCTAACGATGCTTACATAAACTGGGTGATCACTGAAGTTAATCAACTCTTGAGTCAAATAAAGCTCAGTCAATTAACTGATGTTATTCGACGGTCTGGATCGATCCCGGTCGTAAGATTCAACGGTTCTAGGTTAGTTACGAATACCCCCTTACAAACAACCCCCTCAATTATGGGTCGAGTTCGAATAACGTCCCTCAACTACCACTTAAAGTAATGTATCCTTCTAGTATATTCTATACTAACGCAAACTAACACGTGTGTATGCGCACACAAATGTATATATGTATATATATATATATATATATATATATATATATATATATATATATATAGTACTAAACATGTTATTTTATTAAAAAGTTTGACTTCCAAACATAAACGCTTTGCCCGAAACGAAGAGAGTAATTACTAAAACAACAATCACGGCTGCTACGTGACAGTTTTATTTACAATGGTTGACACACACGGGTCAACTTTATGTAAAATAAAAGATTTTTGTGTTTGTTTTTGTCAAATATTTTTTAATTTGAAATTGAATTTTATCTTTTTTAAATCATAAAAATTTAACTTGACTGAAACTTTTCAATTCACATCCATTTTCATTTCCCTTCTATTTCATTTATACAAGTTATTTTCGGGACAAGTTTATGTTCATTTTTTCTTCTATTAATTTATTAATTTATATCTGTGAATTATTAATTATTACTAACTAAAGTCAATACTGTCACATTACAACTTTCTATTAAAATAACCAATTTCAACAAAAAATAATAATTAATATATATATATATATATATATATATATCTATTAATTGTTAATTACTTCATTTTTAAGTTCTATTTTCTACAAAAATATCCTACACAAATCATCGTATTGCAGTTTAAGAATGTTGCAGAGGGTCGATTACACTCGTATTGGTGAAATCTTCTAAAGCGTAAATTGAATGCTGATTTTTGGTCCAACTAATGGAAGAAACATGGATGTTGTCTAGGTTTGACGCTTCATGCATACTTTCGTCTTGGAGTCGACTTGATGCATGGTTGGCTTAGAAAGAAAAATTGTTGCAGATACACTGCAAGGAATTGAAGCCAAGAACTTAACTCATTTGTTCTCATAAAAAGGTAGCTTTAAAATCTCCTTTCTCTTACTATCTTTCATCACGGAAGGATATATCTAAAGATATATCATACAAGTTTTATCATCAATAATCATAATTATCTTTGTGCGAACTTGAACCTTGTCGGACGGAAGAATTTCGCTTGAGCTACGATCTCCGTATACCAAGATCTACAAACCGCAAGTCTCTCTCGGATTGATATCACTGAGGATATCAATATTGATATATTGATTCACATCGCAAATCCAAGCCTCTTGATGGTTAGGCTAGAGGGAGTATTTTGGTGAGATAGAATTAGAAGGAGAGAGGAGGGCGGCCAACTAGCTTTAGGCGTGTAATGCATCTAGGGTTTTATCCACTTAGTTTCCATATTTATATTATTACCAAGAAACCTATTTTTGTATGTTAAGTCAATCCTAAACCCATTTGGATTAAGAAACTAATTAACCAATTAATAATATAAATATATTTTCCATGTGGGCGGGACTAAATAATCGAGCCACAAGCCCAATTACTAACATCTCCCACTCGTACACATGGACTCACCTCTCTAACCACATCGTATCATCATAACCCGTTAAACACTGCCTCTTCATAATGGAAGTGAAACGTGCGACATGACAAGAAAGATAAAGGGTGGAGCGCTATACCAAATCACCATCTGACCAGCATAGAGCGTCCTCGTTAGAAAACAAAACTCGTCTATACCCCAGACCGTATATATGCATCAGTTTAAGCATCCTCAATCCCTCAAGAGCGGTGCTTAAATCTCAATATGTTTGTGTATCAAGATCAATCTCTTGAACCCTATGTTCAATATGATCGTCATGGCATTGAAACACAAAAAATAGAGATGCATATCATACTATCTTCCTTAGACACTTATATTAATCACTCTTAGTTAACTGTTTTCCCAGCAATGGTCCGTAGGACTGTATGTGCATAGCTCGTTGGTCGGCATGCCAAAGTAGTATCATCAACATCTAAGTTCATGATATAGTTCTAAGTCACATAGGGTATACTTGTGATATGGATTTGATCACTAGAACTCACACAGTGATGAAGCAGAGATCATTCAATCACTTTCTTAAGTCGCATTATAGTCACATACAATATGAAGAGTATGCTATGACGAAATTCCTACACGAAGTGGGCATGTCATGCTCAAACGTCATATGAACCTTAGTCTAGCCGCCCTTCTGGCGTCTAACTTAAGTACTTAAAAGCAGTCACTCTTCTAGTGTCTCTCTTTTAAGATCTCACATTCGGACTTTTCCTTGGGATATGAAGTCAACCTTATAAAAGGTCTCATCTTGGCCATATGCCAAGGCGATAAATGTAATGTCATTTGCGTACCCCCCTTCGTACTTCGTAGGTACCAAAGACTTTTACTATCTCAACTTGCTCGCCCACCTAGCGATAAGGTGAATTACCCGTGTGAGAGGGTCAATTCAATATCCACGACATCTTTTTAATCAAAAATATATATGCCACACAATTTCATATTGAAACATCCAATTAACATATAAAAGGAATAAAATGAAACTGCAATTTATTCAAACGATAATGAGAAAATAATAATCAAATGTCAACATAAGTGTTCTCAGAATAAAAGTCAAATCCTACGAAGCCCTAGACCCAACATGTGATCCTGAAAGATCTCTCTAGCTAGAGGCTTAGTCATAGGGTCAGCCAACATGCTTCTAGTAGGAATATATTCTAGAACAACTTTTTTTTCTGCAACCATGTCTGTAGTGAAATGATATTTGATGTTAATGTGTTTCGTCTTCTCATGATACTTGGGATCTTTAGTGTAACCTAAAGCATCCATGCTATCACAAGCAATGACAACAAGACGATCCACATACGTTGTAACATCAAGATGTTGAAGAAAACTCCTCAACCACACAGTTTCTTGAACGGCATCTGAGCAAGCCATGTACTCTGACTCCATCGTAGATAGGGCGGTTCTAGTTTGTCGCTTGCTACTCCAAGAGATAGCTCCACCACCAAGGAGGAAAGCGTAGCCCGAAGTAGATTTATAACCATCTACATCTCCAGCCCAATCCGCGTCAGTGAAACCTTTCAAGCTCGAATCCATACCTTGGTAACACAGGGTTAGATTTGTTGTTCCCACCAAGTAACGCAGAACCCTATTCACTGCCATCTAGTGTTGAGGTCCAGGATTACTTTGGAATCGACTCAACATCCCTACTGCAAAGCATAGGTCAGGTCGAGTACACACCATAGCATACATCAAGCTTCCTACCGCATTTGCATATGGAGTCGTAGACATTCTCTTCTTCTCTTCTTCATTCTTAGGGCATTGGTTTGTACTAAGGACACATCGCTTTTCCATTGAAGTGACAACGGGTTTCGCGTTAGTCATGCCAAATCGTTCGATAACTTTCTTAATGTAAGTCTCTTGAGACAAACCGAGAAATATTTTCGAACGATCTCTAATGACTTTTACTCCAAGTACATAGGTTGCTTCACCCAAGTCTGTCATATCGAAAAGCGCAGACAATCACTCTTTAGTGGCATTTATCATCTCCATATTATTCCCAGCTAGTAGGATGTCATCAACATATAGTGACAGAATCAAGATCTTTTTCTTGGATCGTTTAACATACAAACAGTGGTCTTCCTCAATCATCACAAAGCCAATCGAGGTTATCGCTTGATGAAAGCGAATGTACCACTGCCTAGATGATTGTTTGAGACCATAGATGGAACGTTTGAGTCGGCACACTTTGCGCTCTTGTCCCTTGACTTCAAAACCCTCTGGTTGAGTCATATAGATCTCTTCATCTAGTTCTCCATTGAGAAATGCAGTTTTAACATCCATCTGATAATGTTCTAGATCCATGTGTGCTAATATCGCTAGGATTAGGCGAACAGAGGAAAATCTCACCACAGGGGAGAATGTCTCCTCATAGTCTAAACCCTCTCTTTGGATAAAGCCTTTCGCCACAAGACGTGCCTTATATTTGTTAATTGATCCATCTGCCTTTTGCTTGACTTTGAAAACCCATTTGTTTCCAATAGTCTTGCGACCTTGCGGAAGATCAACTAACTCCCAAACCTGATTCTTTTTCATAGAGGAAATTTCATCTTCCATTGCAGTCATCCATTCACTGTTTGTAGGTAAAGAAAGGGCTTCTTTGAACGATGTAGGCTCACTAGAATTGAAAGAAGTAGTTAGGAAAGATTCCTCTTCGATCGCGAATCGACGACGAGGTATATTTCCACGTTTACTTCTTCGTTCTAGTATCAGACTCCCACTAGAATCCGTACTCCCACTCGGATGAAGATCACCTTGACTCTCATTGGCGACTTCCACAGGTTCAACCTCATGCTGTACCGTGGGATGAGGTTGAGGTAATTCCCCACCTTCGCCAAAATATGTCATGTGTTTTTCTTCCATCTCAAAAAGTTCAAAGTCTTTCCTAACTTCACCTATCTGTGGGAAATCATTCTCAATGAAATCAACATTCTTGCGCGACTCGATTCGACCATTCCTTCGTCAGGTTTTCTACCGTACATAACATAACCCTTTGAGGTATCTGAATACCTTATGAAAACACACTTGTTTCCTCTAGGGCCTAGTTTTCCAAACTTATTGGAAGTATTATGGACATAACCTGCACAACCCCAAGGATGAAAATGCCCCAATTTAGGCTTCTTACCTTTCCAAAGTTCATAAGGGGTTGTGGGAACTGACTTAGAAGGCACTCGGTTAAGTATGTAAGCGGCAGTCATTAGCGCATCCCCCCAGAACGAAATTGGGAGGTTGGCCTGTGCCATCATCGACCTAACCATTTCCAAGAATGTTTGATTCCTTTGTTCTGCAACACCATTTTGTTGCGGAGTTCTAGGAATTGTCAACTGTCGGCGTATATATTCCCTTTTTCTCACACAATTCTTTAAATTGATTAGATAAATATTCACGGCCCCGGTCAGTTCTAAAAGTTTTTAAGCTTTTATCCTTTTGATTCTCAACCTCTGCGAGAAAGCACTCAAAACACTTAAGAGCTTCATCGCGGTGAGAAATAAGGTAAACATAACCATAGCGTGTATAGTCATCGATAAAAGTGGGAAAATAGGAAGCTCCATGACGTGCCTTAACATTCATTGGTCTGCAAATGTCTGAATGGACTAACTCTAATGGATGTGTGGCTCTTTTTGCCTTACCAAAAGGCTTTCGGCAATCTTTTCCTGCCAAACAAGATTCACATAAGGGTAGGTTGAATTTGCTGAGAGACCCCAATAGTCCTTCTCTAGTCAATCTAGTCATCATATCTTTTCCTATATGTCCAAGTCTAGCATGCCATAACTCAGAATTAGAATCATCATAAACCATGCAAGAAGAAGAATTAATAGAAGAATTATGGGAATCCAACAAATCTAATTTAAAGAAATTATCTGACAAAGAACCATGTCCCAAAATCTCATCACCAAAACAAATATCCAAGTGATCATTACTAAAATTAAAAGAATATCCATGTCCTAGCAATTGTACTAATGATAGTAGATTATGTCGAATTCCAGGTGCATAAAGAACTTCATGAAGAGTCAATGTGTCCACTCCACAATTGAAGTTGGTATGAGCCAACTCCTTTGACTTCAACAGACGAACTGTTTCCCATGAAAATTCTTCTTCTACCCGCAGGAACTTTTCGATAATCTACAAATCCTTCTCGATCCCTCGTCACATGTTTGGTTGAGCCTGAGTCTACAATCCACACAAGGAGAGAGTCAGCTAATAAAACATGAGAGAAAACACAACTTTGCATGGAGATAGGATTAAGTGATACCTTCTTGGGCTCAGGACAAGTCCATGCAAAATGACCCAAGGCACCACAGTTGTAGCACTTCTGCTTAGCAATATTCTTTTTGCCTCTTCGGCGTTTAGTAATCTTTTCACTTTTGGGGCCCAAATTCTGAGTTTTCTTGCCTTTAGCTTGTTTCTTGCGTTGCCCGTGTGGCTTGCGCGGACCCTCAAGGGAAACAAGAACAAGATCACGAGTCGCAGCACTTATCGCGCGATTCGCTTCATGACACTCAGCCTCAAGCTCAACATGGCGAGATACATCTGCAAAAGTCTAAATGGAGTCTGTATGAGTCAAGATACGCCTCAAACCACTCCAAGAGTCAGGCAGTGAACGAATCACCGCTTGAACTTGTTGTTCATCAGATAAAACAGAACCAGCAGCTTTAAGATCTCGAATCATTCCGGACATCTCACGTAGTTGTTCTAGAATGTTTCGTTTCTGGTCAATCTTATAGCTTTCAAACTTGTAAGTCAAAGTCCTTAACTTTGTAGTAGAATTATTCCCATAAATGCGCTTAATTTGGTCCCACATTTGTTTAGCAGTCAGACAATCCTCAAACTCGCCAATTAGATCATTATGCATGCTACTCAGCATAGTAAAGCGTACACATCGATCTTTCTTTTTCCAGTCAAGGAATTCCTGCATTTTCTGGCGATGCTGGGGATGGTCAAGTTACCCATCTCTGGTTCTACCATCACAGTATCAAGGTTGTCCAGAACCTCTTGCTCGTTTAGCAAGTACGTGATTTTCCTTTGCCAAACACTATAGTTTGAGCCATCTAATTTCTCACCCTTATTAAGGTCAGCGATTACATTCTGAGAAGCCATTTCACTACAATTTATTGCAAAAATATGACATAAGCATATATATATTTCGATTCACTTTTGTTCTAAAAAATCAATTACTAAATATAATCTCATCATACACGTAAGGAGGGAAAATCCGCGAGGCTCGTAATCACAACCAAAACATGCACAATGTGAAAATATTCATAAATTGATAATATACACAAAAGAAATATGATAGAACAAATCCATCAAGCACATATGATGTACATAAATATTTTCACTACTAAAAATAAATTTATTGGGTCTCGTATTATCCCAATCGCAATTTTAGAGCCCAAAACGACAATTAAATATGATAAAAATGACTTAAAAATAGTTTAAAATTCACAAAGCATTTTAAAAAATTCCAGAACAGTCCAAAAACAGCCCTAAACAGTCACAGAATGACAAAACAACCCCTGGATATTTTTTTGAATTTTTTAAAAAACAGAAAATAGGTTTTTATACACTGAAAAAGCAAAAACAAATATTTACAGGCTGAATTGATCAAAACAGAGGTCACCATTGGACTAAGACGACCAAAACAAGTCCAGACGCGCCGGCCGTTTGTCAATCGGATCTCTGGAATGGCTGCACGCGCCCTCATGCGCCACCTGCGCGTGTGAGCTTCCTTTTGAGGCTGACTGAACGCTGACTGGACCTAGGACTGACGTGGCAGCTGACGTCACTGATGATGTCAGCAAAGAATACTTTCTGAAGTGGGCCCCACTGATGACGTTGCAGGTGACATGGTGATGACGTGGAAGGTGATGTGGCAGTCAACACGTTGACCATTGACCAGTCAACGGTTGACTGGTCTTCCTGCACGCCGTCTCCACGCGCCGCCTTCCCGTGGTCCGATGATCTCACGGCAAGTGGCGTTGGACTCGTCTTATCGAGGGCTTTTCAGTGGTGTACTTTTTGTCTCGAAAGGAGTGCCACAAAAGGCACGTACATCGAGGCCGAGAGTGGGCTTCGTTTTTGACTCGATTTTTTAACCCAAAAAATTGATTCGCAAAGTGCCAACTTCGCGAGGCCATAAAACGTTCATTTTAAGTCCAAATTAAGCATATAATATGTTGTTCGAAAGCCCTCGCGTAGTACTACAAGTACAGTCCATAAAATCACGATTTTACAGAACTTAAACAGGTCATTACAGCACGCAAAGTTTCGAAAAAATCGATTTTCAACAAAACTTGAGTTTGCGATATTTTGAAAAATATTATGAACTTGGGTTTGCGAAATTATGAACATAAACAGGTCATAACAGCACGTAAAGTTTCGAAAAAATCGATTTTCAACAAAGAGTTTGCGATATTTTGAAAAATACCTAACGGAATTCAACGAGAATTTAGTATGTTGTTCACCTCGTCGTAGGGAACTCATACATATAAATTTTTCTCGAAAATAAAAAAATTTTACACATAAAATAATAAAACTCCATTTGTTTCGTTATCAGGTAAAACTTTTAAACAAACCCAAAACAAAAGCATGCGATTCATGGCATAGCGATACGAGCAATCAAACATATAGGCTCTGATACCAATGAAGGATATATCTAAACATATATCATACAAGTTCGTTATCAAGATAATAATCATAATGACCTTTGTGCGAATTTGAACCTTGTGCGAAGCGGAATAATTTCGCTTGAGCTACGATCTTCGTATACCAAGATCTACAAACCTGCAAGTCTCTCTCGTCGAATTGATATCACGGAGCATGGATATCAATATTGATTCACACCGCAAATCCAAATCTCTTGATGGTTAGGCTAGAGGGAGTATTTTGGTGAGATAGAATTATGATGAGAGAGGAGGGCGGCCAACTAGCTTTAGGCGTGTAATGCATCTAGGGTTTTATCCTCTTAGAAACCTATTTCTTGTAGGTTAAGTCAATCCTAAACGCATTTGGATTAGGAAACTAATTAACTAATTAATAATATAAATATATTTTTCATGTGGGCGGGACTAAATAATCGGGCCACAAACCCAATTACTAAGGCTTATTGAAATTCCGTCAATTAAAGATCAAATAATTAAAAAAATGGTTAGGTGAAAAACTAAGAAAACCAATTCTTATTACCAAGTCTTAGCAAGGAGTGAAGAAGAAAAAGATTTGTCTTCTATGCATAAACGCTCCTGTTGGTGAAAGCAAACTACATTTGCTTGTTGTGTTATCTCCTATTACCGCTTGTCATTCTCATTCTTGCACACGAGTCTGTTTGGTCAATTAAAAAATAGAATGAACGGCATCTGCTTCCCAAGGTAGACTAATTAAAAAAAATTAAAAAATTAATTAAAAAATGGTCAATTAAGAAGTCTAGAAAACCATCTAATTAAAAAAATTATGTCATGCATTTAACGAACATGTACAAAAAGAAATTGATATATCTCATCAACATATAATTTGAAAACAATAAACTTATGAAAGTACACCTATTTAAATCACAATGCTAATTATAGACATTTTTCATGATTATAAACGTTCGATTTCATAAATTTTAATATTTCTTATGTATATTGAAATTATTTAATAGGAAGAAAGGTAAGTTGTACATGTATAAGATAAAACTTACCTAAGAAAAAGAAAGAAAATAGATGTGATTTTAGCTGTTCAAAAATGCTTTAGCTTTTGTGTTCATTTACCATATATCAAATATATAATTATTTTGTTTTCAAGAAAAAATGAAGAATAAAAACTAAATATAAAGATATTTCATGAATCCAAAAGTTTTTGACTAATCAATAAAGTAATGTTTTAAGTATTTTTTTTATGAATAAGTTAAAGTTATCTAGATTTTGGAGAAATAAAAAATTGTGTATATTTTTATATTCCCATGACATATAAGATAAAATGAATGTTCAGTTTTTGGATAAAATGAATGTTCTGAAACTTTATTTTATTAAAAACCTGACGAGGCCTAAATGAAAAGAGACTACTATACACAATGACCAATTATTGACCTTTCCCCCTAGATTTAATATATGTAATCATAGAATAATTGTACATTGAAAAGGATGTGTGTGTGTGCGTGCGTGAGAGAGAGAGAGTACATAAACCTTTGACAAGTATATGCAAGCAAAAGCAGGACTACTACTGTCGGCAACGACTATGGTGAAGTGCATCACTAGCTGATAGGGGCTTGAAATGAAGCAAGCAAAATCAAGTACAAGTATAGTCGTTGCATGTAACGGTGGTAATAGGGTGTTATCGGATAATTTGGATAAAATTATTATCTATTCAATATAATTAATGAGTATTATTTGATATTATACGATAACACCCATTAAGCTTAATGGTTGTTAATGGATAATATCCAATTCTATCCATTAATAAATGGATATTATCTGGATAATACCCAATAAATAATATCATATTTTAATTTATTTTTGAGTATTACTTTCCTATATATATTATTACTCACTAATCACAATACAAAAAAACATACAAAACTATGCAGAAATACATAAACACACACACACACACACACACACACACACACACACACACATATATATATATATATATATATATATATATATATATATATATATATATATATATGCGAGCACTCACACAACACCTGCTCAAAGAATAACACAACCATAACTTGTGTTAATTGCAATTGGTTAGCAAAACAACCATAGCTTGGGGACCTTTCTAGGAAACTCTATATCACAAAATACTTCAGTTGTCTCTGCACATGTTGGCTATAAAATATTTTTGTCCTTCCAAATAAATTAGAGAAATTATAGTAGAATAAAAAAAGTAACATATACAAAAATTAAAAAAGACAACAAGCAGTGGATAGTTATGATTCCGACTATACTAACAAACACCCACGACTATCAGACCAATATACTCTCTTCGTTTCGGGTAAAAAATCCACTATTTCATTTTGAGATGTTTCAATTAAATAGTCAACTTTCAAAAATTGAGTCATTAAAATGTCATTTTATTACTAATGGACTACTAAAAGTTAATGAAATGAAATGGATCATCAAATATTAAAAAATGTCATAATTTGTGGTCATGATTTTTTTTTAAAAAAATACATATTAAACTTATGTAGACATTGTTTTCTTTTTTGTCTTGCCAACTTTTAATTTCTAGCTAAATATTTTTTAAGCCAAATGAAATTGATCAATAAATATTAAGCTAAATAAATGAAATGGAACAATAAATATTACGCTAAATAAATGAAATGGAGCCAATTGCTAATTTAACAAAATGAAATAAACAAGTAAATGAAGAGTGTGCGGTACAATAAGTTGCAATTTAGGTATGATTTTTACAAAGTACAAAAAAAATTTAAATTTAAATACTTATATTCATTATGATTATAAATAATCCAAAACAAAATAATAAATACGTTCATAATAATCAGCAACTTTTATGATTACTTATTTATATTTATCTTAAACTTTCAAATAAATTTCATTAAGGGGGCTAGCCTAGTGGTAGCAAGCTTTGGTATAAAGTAACTTGATCAAAGTTCTAATCTTGTTAAAAACAAGTTTCATTTCTATTTATTATCATTTTTAAGTAAAGAACATATAGTAGTGGTGGTTGCGGTGATGTGCAGCAAGCGATGGCGATGGGCGAAGGTGCTGGCGGTGGCAGCAAGTGGTGGTCGGAGGCTGAGGGTGGTGGCCAAAGGTTGGTGGCGATGGGCGATTGATGGTGGTGGTGGTGGCAGTGGGCAGTGGGTGGTGGTGATTGATGGCGGTTGCCGAAGTTGGGAAGTGGCAGTGGTGGGAGGAGGCGCGTGGTGGTGGTGGCATTAGTTGATAATGTTGATATTAATGGATAAACTCCATGGATAACCGGTTAATATCCATAAATTATCCATTTTGTTATCTAAATCTATATAATGACAATAGTGATTTTTTCCGCCTAAATTACTTACCATAAATGAAACTCAAATGTGACTTTTCAGCTATGCATTGTAAGTTGAGACACTTTAATTCATATGAAATTTGTATTTTTCATATACATTATTGTATATGGATATCTTCAATTTATAACTATTACTCCCTCCATTTTCAAATTAAAGTCTTCCTTTCATTTTTCGTCCGTTCTAAAATTATTGTCCTCTTTCAAAACCTTCTCTTTTAAAAAACCACTTTTACCACTTTACTCTTACATTTTCTACTTATTTTAATTATGGACACATGTTTAAGGGTCATAAATGAAATAACATGGACAAAAAAATTTATAATACAATCAATTACTTTTTTTCTTAAACGGTATGTCGGGTCAAAGAAGACTATAATTTGAAAACAGATGTAGTGCTAAAATAGTTATATAATCTTATTATAAATAGTTTTAATGATAAAAAATATTATGCGAATCTCGCATCGTACGTGTATAATAGGTTTTGAGGTGGTGTATTGCTTATATATAATATGTTAAAATAGACAACTTACTTGGCATAAGGCTTAAGAGTGGAGTTGAGATTTTATTGTTGTAACTTTATAAATACTAGAAATTTTAATGTTTTTCAATAGGTTTTTTTTTTTAATTTCTCATTTTGGAAATGGTCATAAGAAAATAATATTTTTTATCAATAATTTCGTTGAAGTCTTTTGAATGAGATGTATTAAAGTCTGTTGAATTATTTAGTCCATGAGTTGAAAATAATAATATGTCTGGATAATTTTTTGGTGTTTATTTCTTTAATTTAATAATCTTATATAAATTGTGTTGTAGAAAATGTTGTTTCCCATCAATATAATATTGGAGGTTTTAATCAAAATGTTTCACATCCTACTTTAGTTCTTCATTTATTGGATATCACGAATGAGACGATATATTATGTTATTTTAAAGTAAATTTTATTAAAGATTTTATTTTATATATTTTTAAATCATTACATATTTTTCCCCAGCTACTACACAAGTACATGATATAGGGAAGATCAATTTCTATACATACTCACATTTCACAAGTTCATGTATTTCGTTCATTGTTGATTCAATAAATCATGAAAAATGTTCAAATCCTACTGCCATTTCGAACAAAAAAAAAAACGTTTAAATAGATCTCTCCCGCTTACTCGATGTAAATTTTTGTTATGTTTGTTACATGTTTTAATTTTTATTATTAAGTAAATTCAAAGTTATTCATGTTTGATCTTTTTTTCTAATTTATGATTATTTTTTTACTAAATAAATAATACCTCATATTTTGGTCAAACATTTGATTTTTCATAATTTAAAAATATAATAATAAAGATATCATAAAAAAATAATGATATTTAATACATTGCAACTTATGATTAGTATTTTACACAAAATGTAATTGACTTTCTTAATTAATATTTTTGTTTACATAATAAGTTAAAAGAAAATAAATGAATCTTACCTTTAATGTAAGTATGATGTGTATTTTTCTATAATGCAAATGTAAGAGTGAGGAATAATTATAAAAAAAAATGACTCAAATCAACGTAAAATGTTATATTAAACTTTCAATAATGATATTTATTTCTTCTGTTTGCTTGAATATTATTTAATTAAAAATGATTTTTGTACGTGCACGGGTGTTATCTATTAACACACATTAAGTTAATGAGTGTTAATAAATAACATCCAATAAATCTTTTATAATGGTTATATTGGATAACCATATATAGTTGTTGCCGGTAGTAGTAGTCTTTGCTTTTGCTTGCATATACTTGTCAAAGGTATATGTACTCTCTCTCTCTCATGCACGCACACACACACATTCTTTTCAAGGTACAAGTATTCTATGTATCCAAAAGGGAAAACTCTCCCCGAGAGTCTCCACATTCCAGCCTCATGAGAATGTGAGAGGGAAAATCACGGTAACTCAACGATTAAGTAGCTAGGAGGACCCGTGCCTAGTACCTACAAGGAGCCACCCCCACAAGTGGATGAAACCCTCATACTGCGGAGATCTGGACTCCACACTGCGGTTGCTAGGACTCGATCCTTGGTCCTATATCCAAATCTACTAGCTCTTAACCAACTGAGCTAAGCCCGTAAGGACAAAGTACAAGTATTCTATGATTATATTAAATGGAGAAATGCAATTCAGGCAGCTTAAGATTCCGAAACAGTTTATGAGCCCTAATTTTTTATTTAGAGATCCCAATTTAGGCCTGGGGGGAAAGGTCAATAATTGGTCATTGTGTATGGATTAAAACTTTGTTTTAACTAGTCTATGTACTGAAATGCAAATCGGATTTCCCTCGTCGGAAAACGTTTGAAAATAAGGAGCCGTTCGGTGGAGTTGAGTCATAAAAAACCTTAGATTTTTCCCCAAAAAAGATAAACCTACCAGTTATCTCCTGAAATCGCCGCTCCCATTCACATTCGTAGTTGCCTATTTCACTCCTTCCGCGAAGTCTGAGCAATTCATTGAATTCAAATCAACTGTTAAAGTAATGATAGGTTTACTCGGTTTGGTAGTTCTGGCTTCTTATGCCGTGAAAGTACAGAAAGAAGAACGCCCTGTATTGGCAGCTGTTGCTGAAGTGGCCGGAAGCTTACTTTTGATGGCTGCCTTCATCTATCCCATGTCAGAGTTCATGGGCGGTCCGATCCTTTGGATCATTCCACCGATCATTGGAGTTGTTGCACTTGCTATGTATGGCTACCGTTTGGCAACTGCTTCCGGTGGAGATTCGGATGGAGCTTCTGTTTAGATTTGAAATGTTTGGGATTAATACTCGATCTATTGTTGTTGCTGTATTATATTTCCTGTGATAATTTGGTTTTTGCATTTACATTTCTTGTGAATACTAATTCATTCCGCCGATCACCGGAGTTGTTGCAGTTGGGATGTATGCCTACCGCTAGGCAACTTCTTTTGGTGGCATTTACATTTCTTCTGTTTAGATTGGAAATGATTGTGAGAGCAAATTTCACATTGTATATAGTCCACCCATAATTAAATTCACTTTCTGGATTATATTTCTTGGGAGATTTCGTATTTTGCATGTACATTTCTGGTAAAGCCTAGTTATTGTTTCATATGCAACATGTTTATCTTTCATTTAGTTGATGAATATATGATAGTGCTTCATTTCAAAGGTAAAAACTTGAGTAACACGCATAGTCTTATGGGTATTTGGGCATATCCGTGAATCATCGCATTTGTTTTGCATGGTGTACTTGCTTGCTATTCAAGGTATGCCTTGCTCAAATTTCTTTAATTATTTTTGCATGTGTCCCAATGAAAGTACGTGGTCATCTAAGTGTCTAAATGATTTGTGGAGGAAATATAGCTTATTTAATTGTTTTATCCGACCAGGAAAGAGGCTTGCTTGGTGTTAATTGGCATGTACTTCCTCTTTTTTTAAATAATTGTTTTTTTTTTCTTTTTTAGAAAAATATTTTTATCAATTTATCTTAATTTTTTAAATTTGTTTTAATTATGATCACATGTTCTAGTAATTATACATTACACTAATATTTATAATACAATCAATTTTTCTTATATATTGATTCAGGAAGCCATTTTGATCGTTAATTTCTCTTTACACTACCGTTTGTGTCAATAGTTCATCAGTGGAATAATAGTGGTTCCCTCAATTACGACTTTCAAATAACTGAAACACTTTGATACCAATTGTGAGTTCTTCTAACGATGCTTACATAAATTGGGTGATCAGTGAAGTTAATCAACTCTTGAGTCAAATGAAGAACAATTGTATGTTTGAAAAAACATTTATGATTGCTTCACGATTAACATATTGTAAATAGGAGTTGTCCATAATAAAGAAAAACTTGTAACAACTTTATTTTAGAGTTGCATATAGAAGATATAAAATTTAGTCTATAATAACGACTTTATTTTTTACCTATTTATAATGGAAATTTTACATGCATAACGACTTATTTTATGATATATTACTATTTTAAATAAATTATTCTAAACAAAAAATAACAATTACTGTGGGTACCTACCTCTTGAAGCGTGAAAGTTTATAACCCGGATCAACTTTGCTTAGTCATGCTTTATGTGCGCTCACTCTGTCCTTATGGGAGAGACTTTGTTTGTTTTGTTAGAATTTGGGCAGCGTAAATGCTTGTTTTGGTTGCTTTTCACCTCGAAATCCGGACGACACAACTACTTGTATTTGTTTGAAGTGTCTTGTTATTAAGTATGAAATCGGACAGCGTAACTGCTTGCTTTGACTTGATATTGCGTCATCGGGAACTGTTTGCTTTTGGCTTTTTGGAGTATAAGTGTTTAGGAAAGATTTTGGCAGCTTAATAGCACTCTAAGATTTATCTGAAAACTTTCTGCGTATAAATTCTCTTCGTTCTGAACTCTCTCAAAGCATTGGGTGGAGGCTTCTATTTATAGGCCGACGAGACTTAACTACGGAGGCAACCGAAGATATTTTAGGTTTGTGCTTTAATGTGTTATATCATGCGTTGGAAGAGTTGTACCAAAGAAGGAAACTGGAGACAGAAACAACGAAAATGGGTGCCCCCTACAACAACTTTGGGCGCTGCGCCCAAAGTTGTATAAGGCGGCGCCCCTTTCATTTTTCCTTCTTTTTTTGACACTTTCCCCCATTATGCTCTTTGTTTTGTTTCTTATTTCTTCCTTTGACACTTTGAACCCTCTGAAAGTTAACGTTCGTTAGTTCTTTTTTACTTGATTTAACATTTTATAGAATGTTACAAACAGGGGTACGAAATTGAGGTGTCTACAGAGCCTCTCAACGATGAAGTTTATGGGTAAACCAGAATTTACCAGTAAACGAATATCGTTGATAAGAATAAACTCTCTAATTTCGAGAAAATCATAACTAGGAAGAAATTAAAAACAACAGTACATGATGCAACACATTATGATCTCATGCTTTTATGATGTGATGGTCAGACCTACCGTAGTAGGCTGCCTACGTATCGCTTTCAGGAATCGACCAGACGTAATTCGACTCTGGTCTATGTTCCTTAGGATTTACCTAGTAAATATGATGATGAAAGTCTATGCTCCTAGGAATTGACCTAGTAAACACGATAGTGAAAGTCTATGCTCCTAGGGATTGACCTAGTAAACACGATAGTGAAAGTCTATGTTCCTAAGATTTCAACCTAGTAAACACGATGATGAAAGTCTATGTTCCTAGGAATTTAACCTAGTAAACATGATGGTGGAATCTGCTGTGATGGTCGGACCTACCGGAATAGGCTGCCTACGTATCCTTTTTCAGGAATCAGACCGATCATAGCTCGTCTCTGGTCTATGTTCCTATGGATTTACCTAGTAGACATGATGGTGGAAGTGTATGCTCCTAGGGATTGACCTAGTAAACAAGATAGTGGAAGTCTATGCTCCTAGGGATTGACGTAGTAAACACGATAGTGGAAGTCTATGTTCATAGGATTTCAACCTAGTAAACACGATGATGAAAGTCAATGTTCCTAGGAATTTAACCTAGTAAACATGCACTACAAGAAAACAGGGCAATTGTAACAAAATATTGCAACAGAATTGAATTTAGTTGTTGTGTAAAAAGTGTGAAGTGTATTTGTGAAGGAAACCCACGTCCTTTTTGGGGAAAAAAAGGAGGGAAGAATGAGGCCGAATATTGCCCGGCAAAATAAAAATTTCCCAAATCCCTTCCCCCGAAATTTCCCCCACAACTTTTAGTTTACCTCTCTCCCCGCCATTTACACAATACATCTATTTTTCCGAAAACAGAAGCACACTCCATCTCCATCTCCATCTTCATCCCCATCCCCATCTCTGTCGCTGGTTCTCTCTCTTGTTGCGATCTCGTTGGTATAGCCGTCTGGTTGGAGTTCATAGGGTAAGCATCTTTCTCCTACCCTAATTTGTGCCCTAACTTTGCTTTAAAACAATTTGTATATTTCCCTTAATAACAGTTGCACAATTCTCACTCTGTGACCCAATTAGATTCTCTCGATATGTTTATCTATTCACCTAATTTAATGCATCAATTGAAAGGTGAATTAGGGCTAGAACCCTAGTCTAGGGCTGTAATTTGGTCTTCTGCGACTGTGATGAATTCATCTTCATGTGTGTCAGTGTGTGCTAGTCGGTTAAGGGTAGAACCCTAGTCTTCTGTGAACTAAATTTTTCTCATTAATAATTTAGGGGCTGTTTGGGTGGGGATGAATACCAGATAAAGTAATATCTTCATTGTTGTTTGACATTGTTATTTGACATTTATACAATTTAGGGGCTGTTTGGGAAAGTCGGCATTACTAACCATGTTAACGGGAGGACTTAGAAGCTATGTCATATTAGTTTTACTATTCTGACTTGTATACCTGGAATTATTCATTACATGATGCATGATCATTTTCTTGAAATTTTCTTTTATGAAATAGTTAGTTAATTAAGTTTCCAGTCTCGATTTTCATTGAAATTACATGAGAACAGATGGAACTTATTCTCTACAACCTCAGGTGATTGTGGTTTCCAAGTCATCAAATATTGTTTTGATGGTTCTTGACAAAACCTGACTGAGCGCTAGTTCGTTTATAGTTGCAAACTCCTATATAGATACTGGCAATACATAGTGAGAATGGTTAACCAGAAGAAAGCTTGAAAATATGGTCAGGATGTGGCCTGAAACATAAACAAAAGATGCTAATCCTATCAAAATGAAAAGATAGTGTGATTTACTCAAAAAAAAAAAAAAACGGGGGGATTATGTCTCATGCCTAACAGAGGGATTATGCCTCCTGCCTTGATGACAATCTAAAAAATAATCTAAGAAAATGAAGAAAAGGCTATCAAAGCTAAGAATTAAAGGCATTTTTTCAACTGGACAAGAATATAGTTGTTTGGTTCACATTAAATTTTATTTAGGGGGGTTAATAGTGAATCTTGCTTTTTTGATGTATAATTAATTTGTTGACCAAATATTTCCTCAACAAATGATTTTTTCTGTTCATTTCAATTAAGAGAGAATTAAGATTTATAAACTGGTTCAACCAAGAAAAAGTACGAAATAGTTAAAAATACGAAAAATGAAAATAGAAATGAGAGAAAGAAAGAAAAACATCAAAAGGGAGTGGTTGTCCTAGTATAGTTATTTCCTAGTGTTTCTTTGTAGTACTAGTGAGAAGAGACTTTTAATTAGTGGAGGATAACCTCCCTCCAAACTAACTATTTCTAATGCATTTTCTACACACAAGATTCTCCAAAGTTGTTATAGTAAATGCCTAATCATTTCAAGGTGAAACAATCATGCAAAAGTGGGTGTATTACAGTATGCACACAAACACATACACAAACATAGATTCCAAGGCAAGGCTGGGTTGGGCAGGGCATCCCTATCTTTCAAAATTTCAAACAAAAAAAGGCAAATTTTCTTTTATCTTTGGGCAAATTTTCTTTTATCTTTGGGCAGAAGCCTTTGATTTGTCTAATGGATTTGGGTTCAAAGTGAAATGAGTCAAGTGGTGTTTGTTTTGTTGTACGGTACCTTCCTTTCTTTCCTTCCCCTCATAAGTCTATCTTGTATGTATATCCTTGGCCTCCTTTTATGGCTTCTTTTATTTTCCTTTCCTCGTGATGTCTTTTCACTTCTTTACAACTAGTTGCGGCACTGCACTTCTTCAATAATCAATTCTAATGATGTTCACCTGAGAGTAAATTCTCAGCTTACATACATTCATTTCTACTGCCAAGCTATGTCAACTATAATTTTTTTTAAAAAAAAAACCATTTTTCATATTTTGGACCCATGAACAAGGCTTGATAGAGTACGCCCACATGCCAAGAATATTTACTCCAACATCCCCTTTACATGTTTCCCTTTCTCCTTCTCTATGCTCAAACCCCCTATCCAACTGGGCCATGGGTGGCCTCTTCCTCACTTGCAAGTATATTTTGGTTCCAATGTGGTACATTATTTAGGTAACAGATCAACTTCATATACTTAATTGCCTTTTAAATGATAATGGCAGTTCCCTCCCTAGTCATAAATTTTTGATACGTATGTGCAAATCATGAAGGAGTTCCCTGCAGAACTCACCATATATAGTCTTCTTTTACAACTTAATTGTGAGCATTCTAGTTGCAATTGCAGGTTTCTTTATAGAACTGGATCCTAGTGCTTGGAAGATTAAACCAAGTTTAGCTTTTGTCTTGGTGAGTACTCTTAATTATTATTATAGTTGCCACGTGTAGTCTTGTTCCTTGGTGATACTCTGTATCTTGGCAGGTATTCAAGTTTGAAATGTCTTGAATTGATATTGCTCTCTCAGACAACAAAAACATACACACATAAAATTAACACATAGAACTGCTAATATATATGTGATTTTTGTTAATATGGTTTATGACTTTCTAATGATTTTTGTTATGAGGTTACAGAGCTGTATGATTCTGCAAAATGGTTTACATAGGATAAACGAAATGGACACCCTGTTCCCAGTAGAAGTAAGTGCACTTGTTTTCCTCTTTTGTCTCATTCAAAACAGTAGTAAGTTGTTGAAAAGAAAAAAAAAAGGTAAATTGGCATATTTTAAACTAATGGAGTGGCATCACCAATTTCCATACACAACTATGTCTGGGCATGTTTAGGACCTTTAGGTTGCAACAAGTGTGCAGCCTGTTCTAAGCTATCAAGGTGATGAATACTAACAAGCCTGGTCAAATTTTCCTGGGAGTTTCAATTTCTAGTTACTGTGAGGTAGATTTTCATACAATTTTGTTGGGTTAGAGAAGCTATATCGAGATGTTTTTTACTAGGTGAAGTAATCTAGTCAAGCTTGAGCTTAGGAGCTCTAATAAAATTAAAAGAGCTGATTTGATACTGCTGAGGTCGTAAAGTCCTAGACTTCTGGATACAAGTTATGACTGTAGGGTACTGTATATAAAAACACTAATTGGTTACATGTTGAAATAGTTAATATTTTCTTTGGTTTATCTCTCCTTGACAATATGTTGTGTGTACTAGTACTTGGGCTCACATTATAGCATGAGCAGCAGACCAAACAAAACAAAGGGAAAAACAGAAAATGAAAGAACTCAAAATAGTAGTTACTCATAGTTGAAAAGGAAGTAGTATTAATGTAATTTTCATGGCTGACACGAACTGCAGACACCAGAGTGGAGGTTAAGTCTCGCTCTTGCTTGGTAAACGTAATGTATAGATATTCCTTTGTGTTATATGAAAACACTATGTTCACATTTACATAGCCTGATATTCTAGCAGCCTCACCATGTGGCTTTTGAGAAAGAGATCATGTCGTATATATTATGATTTTAGGACAACTTGAATGGGCAATATGTATTCTAATTACAAGATGCATTAAATTTGATCTCATTCCTCTTTCTTACCATGACATTTAGTTGGCATTTGTGCAGCAGATGCTCAAACGTCAAACAAAAATACAAGTGCATGTATGCAAAATTCACACTTCATAGTACTAGCTAAGGCTGTTATTTACCTTATGTATTTGCGATTGTTAATGACTTACCGTCATATCGGTCTTTCAGGAAGCGCTGAAATCTAGCATGGAAGCTTCAGTTGTCCCTACCTTTGAGATGTCATGCAAGGCCATGTTTGACCAGGTTGATGCTATATTTCAGAAGGGGATGGTTGAACATAAAAGTGCAGCTCAACACCAGATTGAGTCCTTGCGTTCGCAGTTTAAGTTCATGCATTCACCACTAGTAATATGAAGGGTATGAAATTTATTGTCATTATGTAACATTGCCCTACTATAGATTTACTTTTTATAACTTCCTAATCTTTCCAGTTCTTGTCAAGGAGCCTTGGTTTATGTCAGTGTAGACACCCCAATTTCGTACCCCAGATACATGACATGACATAAAATATCAAGACATGTTAAAACATTAACAAATGTCAAGTTACAGGGTCAAAATTGCAAAAGGACAAAGCAGGATGCACAAAAGGACAAACTGCAGGGACCAAAGTGTCAAAAAAGGAGGAAGTTTGAGGTTTAGGCTTGGCCTACCAAGGGTTTGGGCTTGGCGCCCAAACCTTCTCCCCCCAGCACTGTTCACTCAAAGTTTGCCGCATTGCACAATTCGTCGAACGCGGTGTACAACCCTCTGATGCACGAAGAGAAATCTCAAAATTCCAGCGATGTCCCAACCTCCTCCTATAAATAGAGGTGTCCGGCTCCTTCATTCAGCGCTCAATTCATCCGTAAAATTTCTCTGTGTTCTCGTTATGCTGAAGAAATAGATTCCGATAGATCACCCACAAAAGCCTCAAAACCCTGCCAAACCTCCGCCAAACACAAATCCAACCGGTAGAAGTGTACCTTAGCCCCCCAGCTAGGTATCCACCCCTTTTCCCTGGTCCAAAAATCGTGGATAGAGCAGTTGCTCTGCCCGATTTAAAAGGCCAAAATAGCCAGTAGTAAGCCGTTACTCTGCCCAAATTCAGCCTTTTCCAGTCAAACAAACAACCAGAAATAAACAGTTACCCTGCCCCAATCCCGAGGCCGAAAAGTAACTTTCGAGAGCGATTCTGTTGCCCAAATTCACACAACACACAACTTCAACCAGACCAGAAAAAAAGACTCTCTCTCCCCGATGGACAGAGCGAGCACACCCCTACGCCGTTTGTAAGCTTTTATTGTTAAAGTCTTTTATTTCTATGTAGTAGTATTATTTCTAGTCCGACCCAATGTAGATCTATAAGCAGTTGTGCTGCCCGGATTTTATTAGGAAATAGTACTAAATGTAGCCGTTATTATGACAAAATGTTTTTAGATAAGTTTGTATTTATTTACTTTATTTATTTAATAAAGTCTTTATTTTTAAATGTATTATTTCGGTCGGTTCAATATCAATATATAAGCGATTATCTGCCCGGATTTTGTTAGGAAATAATACTAAATAGAGCCGTTATAATGGCCAAATATTTTTAAATGTGTCTGTAATTATTGGAAAGAGACGACTGCGAGTCCGTAAATAATGTGGCCACGAATGTATTTGTTTAAATTTCCCTTGTCATTATAATACCTTATTTATTTGCTAAGTAAATGTGACAATAAGCATACTTCAGCCAAAAACGTTTCGAGACCGAAAGGGCGAGTTGGGTGCCTAGCACCTTCCCAACTCGTAACTTAGCCTCCGAACCCGCTTTCTAAAATCTCTGGTTTTCTTTTCTGGTTTTCCTTTATTTTTGCCTTAAAATAAAGGTGGCGACTCTAAAACTTTCAGATCCAGTGGGGCCTCGCAACATTCCCTCTTTGCACTTTCCTGTTCTCCCCTAAAAAAGGGAGATACGGGAATGGAGGAGTGATGTATTCCCATATCCTGGTATCCCCTAAACAAGGGATAACTTGATGCGGGAAACCCATAGCTCCCATAGTGATCTAAATGGGCCATAAGGCTATTTTCAATAAATCCATAGTGGGGGCGTCGCAATATTCTTTCTTGCACTTCTCTATTTTCCCTGAAAGATAAAGGGGAGAAGGGGAATGGAAGAGTAATGCATTCCCATATCCTGTTATCCACGAAATAAGGGATAACTTGACATGGAAAACCATTAGTTCCCATATTGGATACAAAATCCACTCATGGCAACCGAGGCACATTCCAACGTGCTATTATAGACAGCACTCCTCTCGCACTTTGGATTTCGTCTTCCCCTAAACAAGGGAGGGTGGAACGAGAGCGGTGGTGTCCGCATCGCGCGTCGCGCACCCCTATCTTAGGGGCGCGGGCGCGAGTCACACCAGGAACCTCACAGTGGCGACTCTGCTGGGGATGTCGTTTTATTTTGAATAAAATGGAGGGCTAGACTCGCAAAATAAAACTTTTTTATTTTTATTTGTTTCTGGCTGCAGTATGCTTGTCATATTAATTTACGCATTTGAATAAAGTGTTCCCATACGGCCGTGGCCATATTTGTGGATATGATCCTCCATCTGGCAGCAGTCTCGTTCCGATACCCGTTACGGGCATGTTTAAGAGTATAAAAAAAAGAAAATATACATTTTTTTAAAAAAATCATAAAAAAAATATATAAATATATATATATATATATGTCAAAAAAAATGCGCAAGTTCAAAAAATATATATAAATAAGTGCGCACAAAAAAAAAAAATATATATATATGTGTGTGTGTGTGTGTGTGTGTGTACTATTTACATATATATATTATGTGTGATAATATCCGGGCAGCACAACAAAAAAGGGCTGGGGCTTCTTTCAAAAAAAAAAAAAATCTTTTCATTTTCAGTCTTATATTATTTTATTCTGCTTCACCTTCATTCTGCAAAATATACATATCTATATATATATATGCTTTCATTCTGTCATTTTATTTTGGGGATTAGGACCCATTTTCTAAAAATAAATAGATTCCCCGCTTTTCTTTTTATTTCTTGATGGTATGCTTGCTTGCTCGCGCTTAAGCTAAAAAGCCGAGAAAATCCATACATAACAGCAAGACAGACTATATCTGTTTTATTTTCTATTTCTATTTCTATATCTAAAAAAAACACTCTTTTTGCTTTTTAGATACCGCACACACGTGCACATGCATATAAGTATATTCCGAACTGCTACCCTACACCATAGCCAGCCTACCCCCTGCATAAGCCAACGTTAGACTGCATATAAATTTTCAGGACACTTCAAGACCGACCGGTTTTTGCATTCTAAATTGTGGGTCAGTCCCAGTCAAAAAAAAAATGTGCAAGTCAAAAATAAATTAATAAATAAATACACTGGGGCTGATTTATTATTTTCAAATGCTCGACCTAGATCATTCTGAATGGTGGATCCCGGAAAGAGTATAGGCCCTTCGCCTGGGATCAGTCCGATCTCGGGGAGTCGAAAGGCAGGTGGAATACGTTGGTCCTATACTCTGGAGAAAGAATCCATTGTTCCAGGAAAGTCCTGAGACTGTCAAAATTAAGTGGGTGCTTATCCGGTCATTTTGTAGGGATAATAAATAATAATAAAATATACTAATAAAGGCACGCTGTACTCCAAGCCCAGAAAGCCTTCAGCCAGCCTTCTGATACCAAGCCCATTTTCCCCAGAAACCTGGCCCGAATTTGGAAAGAGAGGCGATCTTGGCCGATTGATCTGAGGAATCAAGTGCGAGATCGATCGAGGGTATCGAGAAGCATCGACAAGAGGCGGCAGTTCAGAGGGTACAGATCCAGACAGTATGGCAGCAGAAAGTGAACAGTCCGCTATGAGTACAGATACAGGGGCTCCCGGGTATGCTCCGACTCCAGCAATGCAGCAGTGGCTAGACCAAAATTTGGGTGCAGCAATTGATCTTATAATGAGCCAAATGACTAATCTGGTACAAAGCTTGAAATCTAGTGGTGAGGTAATCTCTTCCCCTGCAGTCCTTCAAGGAGCATCAACCTCATATGTGCCTCCCAACCCAATTTCCCAACCAAACACCAACCCACCAACCCAGACTCCATATTCTATCCAAAATCCTTATCCTGTCCAAAATCCTTATCCCACCCAAAATCCTTACCAAATATCGCAGCCAGAAAAGAAACAAGCGTTGACAGGAGCCAGCAATGATGGAAGCCACTGGGAATCAGGAAAAGAAACTCCTAAGTATGCACCTTCTCTTGAGTTTGAGGCCTGGCTAAAAGAAGCAGTGGACGCTCATACAGAAAGAATAATAAACCAAGTGATGGGTGAGCTTTTAAAAGGCTTCTCAGAGGTCCTGACAACTCTCTCCCAAAGGGTCAAAATCTCAAAACATGTTCCTAATGCTTCCCACTTCCCTAAGGTAAATCTTCCTGATATCTCAGAAAATATCCTTTTCCAAACCTCTAGAAAGCCACCAAGTGCTCCAAATGCTAGCCATCAGCCAAATAATGATCCCATGACCCAAGGAAGGATGATTCCAAATGCTCATAATTCTATTCCATGTCCTCCAGAAATAAACCCCGATCTCCTCCACCTGAATGCCTGCTACCATAACCAGAAGAATTACCTTCCTCTAGACCCTTCAAATACTTATTCCCAGCAAATGACCCCAGGGTTTCCAAAAGAAGTAACTTGTGTACCAGAAAAAGAATCCCTCTTAGGCCAAGGTCCAGGAAACCCAATCCCACTACAATATTATCCAAATGGAAAAACTCCACCCAGTTGCTTGACCAAATCCCAATCTGACAATTTACCTAAGCCAAGAGGAAAGAAAGGGGTAATTCCAAGGCATTATGATGATCTGCCCGCCCTAAGATCTGAAATGCTCCAAACACTGTGGGCCCATGGGATACTGAAGCCCCTTGATAATTACCGACCACCCAAACTGTTGCCTGCTACCTGGAATCATGCCCAGTATTGTGAGTACCACCGTTGCAGTGGTCATCTTACCGACAAGTGCTATACACTCAAAAATGCAATTCAGAATCTCATTGATGACGAGGTAATTACAGTGGCAGGCACAAAATTTTCTGAAACAAATCAAGCCAAGGAAGTCTAAAAGGGGCAAGTTAGTCTAATTAGCCATGAATAAAGGTGCTGCAAAATATGCTGATCAATAAAGGAGTTTCTAAATAAATGTTTGGAGGAGACAGCTTCCTGGGTATGATAGACGGAGGCACTAAGTATGCAAAGCTCCCTGATGAGTTCGAGCTTCTCACTGCTAAGCCTCTGCAGAATTAGTATTTTACAACCGGCCCACTCTTGACTCCCGCAGAACTGGTAGACCGCTTCGAATATACTATCCCCCTTTCTTCTCCTAGCTTTACGGATTGGTCATCTACCGATCCGCTCCCTAAAATTGAGGATCTCAAACCCCAGGTCCTCAATAATGTAATAACCCCCGTGCAGTTTGCTATTAATGATAATATGAATGTCTTTGCTTATTCCTTAGTTGCACCTACATTAAAAGATACATTAAATAATCATAATAATGAGTCATTTAATGAAATGGACCCAAAAGATAAAAAATATTTGCTTGAGCTTGTAAAGTCAGTTGAGCAACAGGAACAACATCACTCAGCAGCAGCAGCTGAAGACTTGTCAATTATCAATCTGGGGCTGGATAATCAAGTCAAAGAAATCAAAATCGGCAACTACCTGCAAGGCTCTGAAAGGGTAGCGCTCATCGACCTCCTCAAAGAGTTCGTAGATATCTTTGCCTGGTCCTATAAAGATATGCCTTCGGGGCTAAACCCAGCCATAATTAAACACCGAATCCCCACATGTTCGGATGCTCGATAATCGGACAAAAGCTCCCGCATCAAGCAGAATGGTCACTACAAGTTTTAAAAGAAAGCATGAAACAGCCGCACGTCGACTTCATTCGGGTAAAAAAAAAAAAAAGAAGAGAAAAGAGTAAAAAATAAAAAAGAGAAAAAATACCCGATCAGGCTGTCCAATATAGTGACCATTCCAAAGCCCAACAGGAAGGTTCTGATCTGCATAGACCTCTGCGACCTCAGCAAGGCGTCGCCCAAAGATGACCTCTTTCTACCCAATGTTGATATTGTGGTAGACGCCGTTGCTACTCACAAAATCAGATCCTTCATCGACGGCAAGCTGGGCTATAGTCAAATCAAAGCGGACGGGGAGACCAAAAAAAAACCTCATTCACCCCTTTAGGGGACCCTCACTATCATGTCATGCCGTGCGGGCTAAAAAATCTTGGGGCTACTTATCAGCTGCTACCACTCTCTTCCACGATGTGTCATATCTTGTCAAGAGATCAGGCGGGAGATGTTGTACTCCTCATAAGCGGGAAAGAAAAGACCTTGTTCGACCTCAGATCTTAATGAGCTCAAAAGGTATTATGCTTGAAACACCTATCGGCAAGTGCTTCCCTCTCATTTCGCTAGGTTGAAAACCCGAAAGAGCGCCTAAGCAAAATTAGAGCAAATAAAAACAAAAAAAAAGATACAACAAAAGGAGAAATAAGGGCTCGCTGAGTTTGAAAACCGAAAAGGGCGGCCTAGGCAAAAGTTAGAGCATAAAAAAAATCGGGAGAAAAAGGAGAGGGAAGACACTCTTTTGAATCCTCGGCATTTATCTCCGGTCTTGACATACAACAGGCTCAAGCTGACAAGGAAAGAGAAAACAACAGGAGCTCACATTAAAATACTTAAAATATATTACAAGGTCTAAGGTGCAACTTAGGAATATTTATTTAAGACATTTATATTTTACATTAAGCACTTACTTTGCATATATACATATTCACCGCCTACACCCACTTTTTGTCCCCCGAATACTTCCTTCCTTTTGCGCCACTCGGCCGGCGGTCTATCCATGCGGCGTCCACCAAGCGGGCCCATATCCCTCTTATGCGAGGCACGAGGAAGAACCTGTTCTCGAGAACCACCGAAGTATCTCCTTCATCATCGGCATCTCCATTCTCATGGATTGTTGTGTTGCTAGGACCAGCCTCGTTATCTTTGACATCTTGCACCCATCCAATTTG
>CM028380.1:31839140-31898208 GCA_013146195.2 Codonopsis lanceolata
TTTTTCAAAACTTTCATGCACTCTCTCTCGATATTTTCTCCATTAAAATCCTTAATTCTTCTCTGAAACTGCTTCCCTTCTCCGTCTATCTTTTGCTTCTTCTTCCTTACAACAACAATGGTAAGCTTTTCGACACTCATTAGATTACTCTCTTTTGATTTATGCTTAAAATTTCTTCTTTTGAGTCATATTGTTGAGGAAACTGAAAAGACATTTTACGTATCCTAACGGTTTCCGCCATTATTGTTCATTTCAAAACCTTGAATCCAACATTTTTCTCTGTACTACAAATACTCATTTCTTTGAAGATTATCTATTGATGTTTCTTTACTTTTAACTGTCCAAACATTCAAGGGTTTCAATTTTTTAGTCTAAAAATTTATTTTATTTCTTAAAAATTAAATCTTTGGTTGTTTGTTCTGTCACGAGAAAAGCCCTAATTTCTAAAAATGGTTTTGTGTAGGTGAAATCATATGCCAAAACCAATACCGACAAGAAGGTGCCCCGAACGAGTCATTCACCCTAGCCCCTCTGTCAACGTCCCAATATTTCCTCTTTATCCTACTGCTCATGACATCATTCAGGAGCTGGACCCAAAAGTATACCTGCCCGACATGTGCATTGACCTTAAGACAGTTCACAGATTCGCTGCCGAAGCCAAGATGTGTGATGACATGAACGAGTCTAGGATTCTCCCCTTCTTCTGTCTCCACGACAAAGACTACAGAAACCTCCTCGCTGAAGAATTCTACCAGCGGATGGTAATCAACCCCAAGACTCCGTCTGTCATCCATGGATGGATTCATGGATTCCCTTTCTCTCTGTCAGCCAAGGTGATATCCAAAGTCATTAGAGTTCATTATGGCGGAGACATGGATCTATCCATTGCTGAGGCCAACAATGCCTAGGAAGCAACGAGAAGAACCAATACTCCAAGGGAACCTCAAGGCAAAATGTTGAGGAACGTCTTTCCCTTGGACATTTACTGTTCAAGTCATCTACTGGACAAGTCACTGCTATTAAAAAATGGAGCCCATGACATCTTCACATCCCAACAGCTCAACCTCTCAAGCGCCATTCACCAGAGATCTCGCCTCAACTTCGGCGCCATCATCTTCAAAGAGGTTAGCAACTACATTACCAATGTGAAGGATAGCTCTTCCAACAAAAGGCTCTTTGTCCGGCTAATCAACTCCCTGCTAAGGGATACGCCTCAAGTCAAGTCTGCCGTTACGCGAGACGAACTCATAAAAGTGGCCAAAGACAAACAGCTGACTGCCACCTTCCTCAAAAAATATGTTGAGCATGAGAACAAGAGGAGGCAGCAACGAGGGCTCCCAAACATTGCTGTTGAAAAGCTAGCAAAGCCCACTCTCATCCCATGATGGTCACGTGGTTCGACATGGATGCATATGATAATTCCAGTGCAAGCATCCGTGCTGCCAAGCTAGATTTGAGAAAGCAACCTCTATCGTTGCTCGTGACATCCTACAAGAATCCTGAGAGCTAGCAGAAGAGTTAGAGCATATGTGGAAGCGGAGAAAGACTGCTAAAGACAAGAAGGCAACTAGTTTCGCACCAGATGAAACTGAAGTCTTGGCTGACATCTTTGCCAAAACAAAGGTTTATGTTGCCAACAAGGCTAGGCAGGAAGCAAAAATAGACGAGCTTCAGGCCAAATGGATTCGTAAGGAACTGAAGTCCAGAGAGCGTGAAAGGTTTCTTTGGCGGCAGCTCTCTGGCTGCCGCCGACGCCAATCTTTTCCCCATCCATCCAATCCTGAACCAACAACCTCCACTCCCCAGCCATCCCAAACTCCTAAATGCAAACCATCTTTTGACCAACCCTCACCTTCACCCAAGCCTAAACGCAAGCGATTACGTAAAGCCCTACCGACCACTCCACCAGTAGACCCTATCATCTCTGCCGATGAAGTAGTTGGATCTCTTGTCCAGCAGCTAAGGCAGCGAAGGAAGTTTGCTGGACACAAACCATCTACCCCTTCTCCTACCCATCCTACTGAGTCATCTACACAGATAAATTCACCCCCTTCGGAGGAGTCTATCCCTCAGGAGGAGCCTGCCAGATCACCCACTCCATCACCTCCCTCACCCTTCAACTATTCTCCAAACCCTTCTACCCCTCACTCACCCAATCCGACCCAATCAGAACCAGACCAACCCATTCCTCTCATCCTAACCCCCTGGTTTCCCCCAAACCTATCCTCTGCTACCACGAAGTTCATCTTTGAACTTTCGTCGGTAACAACACTCTTTGCCAAACCTGCTCCACCTCAACTTGAACCCAGACCCATGAGACCAGAAGCCCTTTCCTATCCCCCTCCTTCCTTCTGGCTCTCAACTGAACCCCTACCAACCCCTTCTGATATTTGTGATCATTCGGACACAGATATTGAAATCCCCCCAACCCCTCCTTCATCCCCACCTAAATCCAATTCCTCTTCTACCCATACATTTCCAACACCCGACTCTTCTTCCACCTCTAACTCAGCCACTCCACCGCTCCAGCAGCCCTTTCGCCCTGTCAACTCTGTCGACGCCGCCTCGTCTGCTGAAATTGAGCATATTCATGTAGGCCTCGACCCTTCTCCCTCCCAACCGGCAAACACAGAGATCCTAAGTTGCCTGGACGCCATATAAAATAGACTGGGAGAACTTGCCAGTGTATCCACAGCTGCTGCCGAGCTTGCAATAGCAACGTCTATGGCTGCCGACAGAAATGCCGACATCCTCCGCCAATTTCAAGAGGATGTATGGACCAAGTTTGGAGAAATGCGGCATGAGTCTACCGATTTGAAAATAAACATGGAAGCTCAACGCAACGAGTGTGTCGGCTCCTTCCCACTTCTACCAGCTCTTCCCTGCATCACTTTTCACCACAGGGCCCTCGTGTTTTATAACTCAACGATCAAGCTCTCAATGCATCGCATGATCGAATCAATGCTGAGTGCGAACGTGATCTGGCCATCACGGAGGAGAGACAACTAAGGTCTATGAACCGGACTTTGATGGAGGAGAACAACATACTTCGAGAAGAACTTGACTACCGTTCTCACTCCACGAGATAATCATCATCTACTGATGATGAATATACAAGAAGAGTTGAAGAACTTGAGCGTCTTCAACAAGAAAGAGAATCAGCTGACAGAGCAGCCAAAGGAAAGGGAAAAAGGTCGTGGTAGCTTATATCTTTCTATCCCTAACCTTTGTACCTATCTTGTTTTTTAAAACTCTGTATAATTAAACTTCTCGTTTGAAATACATAAGTTCATTCTTTTAAAAAATGTCTACTGTTTAAATTCTTGTTATTTTAATTCATACATCTGCTTAGAATTTAAACATCCAATTTAAATTTATTTGAATTGTTTATCTCTAATCCTTGTGCATGTTCCTTTTCATCTGTTCTGATTGTAAGCACTTAGATTAGTTGTACACTTGAGGTGCTTTCTTTTTGATAGAGGCATGTCTGCTGTTATAAAACTTAAAAGTATTTTTCTGCCATGCTATTATATATCCTTAATCTTTCATAGCCCTCACTTGTAAGTAATGATGACCAGATGCAAATAGGAGGAGATTCTTGTTTCTCATTGTATCTTGATTTGCATTTGTTCATTCATTACATTAAGTTCTATGCTTAGTGGCTAAATGAGATGCGTACCAGTTAGTGTGGCAACTGTATAGAACTTTGCCTTAGAATAGTTTTTCTAGACTTCACATGTTTCAGCGGAAGACTTTGGCTGAAGGCTTCACCAGCAGACTTCAAGCAGCCTCCAGCGGCATACCTTGTCTGCACCCGGAAAGCATGACGTGTCATGCCCTTCCTTTAATCAAGCTTAGATGGATTATTTAATTCAACTTCGTTTATATTGAATTTGAATTAATCCATCTTCAAATCAGTGCTTGACTTCCAAGACACGCCCCCTCCAGCTTTTTCGAAAAAGCATGAAGACTTTCGCCTCCTGAATGTGCGAGCAGAAAGAGTGCATCGACACAACCAGACTGTACCAACTACTGCAGGTCTGCAACTCTATTTGTCTCCCTCATGCCAGTTGCTGCACCTACTCCTCTCTATACCCTGATCAGCCCTAGTTAAAGATGAAGTCAACAAAGCAGCTCCAGTCCTTTAATGCAATTAACCTAATAGAGTTGTTACTCACTTCGTCTTCTCCAAACGATCTCAAGGATGCACAACTATAAATAATGCCATTAAAGATTGAAGAAATAAATGCTCTGAAAATATCCAACAACATCAAGCTTTATACTCAATGCATTCAAGAGATCATTAACTGATCAACGAAGTCCTCAACAACAACAAGAAGATCTGCATCAACTGTTAATCATTTGCTTCTTATTGTTATACTCTTTACTATTCTTCTGCACATTGAATATTCTGTTTCTCCAGATATTCAATTTCCCCACCCCAAAACACAAGTCAAATATTTTGTACACGATCCATTGGATATTTATGTAATAGAACTAGTGAAAAAAATAGTGCACATTTAAATCCAAGGTTGACTGCCTTGGTGGTGGACGTAGCACTCATTATAGTGTGAACCATCTCAAAACACATGTGTTAATCTTCCACTGTTGATTACTTTTTTTATACTGTCATTCATTTCATTAACTTATTCATTTAGCAACAAACTTCAGTAATCAGCTAAGCTACCGGTAGTGCTTCACCGGCAGACTTGAATTGTCTTCCTTGCAAGTCTTCTGCTACTTCAATCTTTTTAATACATTGAGAGTGCTTGCTCTTGGAATTATTACGAAAAGTTTTAAATGTTCAATAAGCTATTCAACCCCCCCCCCCTTCTAGCTTATTATTATGCCCTTTGGGACTAACAAAAGCCAACCTGGAGAATATTCAAGCACTGCTCGACATGAAGCATCCAAATGTGTATCACGAAAATACAACAACTTAATGGTAGGATCATTTCCCTTGATCACATCATCTTCAGGATGACAAAGAAATGTTTCCCATTCTTCAAGATCTTGAGCGGTAACAAAGGCTTTGAGTGGAATGAAGACTGCATTCAAGGTATCCAACAACTGAAATATAATCTCGGTTGTATGTCCCAAAGGGCACAATAATAAGCAAGAAAGGGGGGGGGTGAATAGCTTATTATACACTTAAAATTTTTTGTATAAAATTCCTAAAACAAGCACTTGCAATCTATTGAAAAGATTGAAGTAGCGGAAGTCTTGTAAGGAAGACAATTCAAGTCTGTCGGTGAAGCACTACCGGTAGACTTTACTGAATACTCAAGTCTGCAGTTGAAGAGATAAGTAAAGAGATATGAAACAATACAAAGCAGTAACCAACAGTAAGGAAAGAACACAAGTATTTTGAGATGGTTCGCACTATAAAGAGTGCTACGTCCACCACCAAGGCAGTCAATCTTGGATTTAAATGTGCAATATGTTTTCCACTAGTTCTATTACAGAGAAGTCCAATGGATCGTGTACAAAATATTTGACTTGTGTTTGGGGGTTGGGAATTGAATATCTGGACAAACTGAATATTCAATGGTGCAGAAGAATAGAGTAAAGAACAACAATAAGAAGCAAAAGATGAAGTGTTGATGCAGATCTTCTTGTTGTTGTTGAGGACTTCGTTGATCAGTTTATGATCTCTTGAATGCACTGAATGTATAAATTTTGATGTTGTTGGAAAGATTAAGAGCATTGCTTTTCTTCGAGCTTTAATGGCAGTATTTATAACTGGGGCATTCTTAAGACCGTTTGGAGAAGGCGAAGAGTAACAGCTCTATTAGGTTAAATGCATTAAATGCATGGAGCTGACTTTGTAGATTTCGTCTTCACTGATACTGAGCAGGAATGGTGAAGAGTTGTTGCAGCAACTAGCAGGTGAGCAATCAGAGTTACAGACCTGCAATAGTTGGTACATACTGTAAGTGTCAGTCTGTTCACCTGCTCTGTCACTTTTCAGGAGGCGAAAGTCTTCATGCTTTTCGGAAAGCTAGACAGGCGTGTATAAAAAGTCAAGTGTTGATGAAAGATTGGTTTAAATCAAATTCAAACTGATAAAGGTTGAATTTAATTAATCCACTAAAAGCTTGAAGACTGGACACGTCATGCTTGACTAGGTGCAGACAAGGTTTGCCGCTGGATGCTGTATGAAGTCTTCTGGTGAAGCCTTCAGCTGAAGTCTTCCGCTGAACCTGTGAAGTTTAAAAACTATTCTAAGGCAAAGTTTTATGCATAGTTGTCACGCTAATTGATACGCAGCCCAATTAGCCACTAAGTATAGAACCTAATGTACTGTATGAACAAATGTAAATCAAGATACAAATGAGAAACAACATCGATAAACCTCCATAACTTAAGAGCCATGTCCTTGGGGAAAATCTTTATGTATAACTAGCAGCCACAAACCAGGATGTGGCTACTATTTTGCTTAGGGAGGAGTGTAATGTCCAAGAACATGTGTATTATGTATCAAATGCAAATCTTGTCGAGGGACGTTATTTTAATGGACATAAATTAGCTTATTTGCATATCATAGTTGCTCACAAATTACGAGCCTACTTTTTGACACATGTAATTATTGTATACATAGACTCCCCACTAACAAAAATACTACACACACCCGATTCATTGGGCAGACGCTTCCTCAAATTGACTACTGGCCAAGACGAGCCATTAAAAGGACAAACATTGGCAGACTTTTTGGTCGGAGCAAGTTTCTTCGAGGAAGGGGAAAACAAAGCTCCCCGCCCACATGAGTTACCCCCCCCCCCCTAGAGAAAATACCCCAGACAAAGCCAATTTGCCACTATGAACTTTTTGTTGATGGGAAGCAAGCAATAGTGGGCAGTGGAGCTGGCATTTCACTTATAACTCTCGACCAAATGAATGAGTTTGATACATCTCTACGTTTCAAGTTCCCATCATCCAACAACAAGGTCGAATATGAAGCTATGTTCGTCGGACTTGAGCTCACGCTGGATATGGACATCGAGACCTTGACAATGTACTCGGATTCAAAACTCGTTGTGAACCAAGTTCATGGGGATTATAGGGTGCACAACCCCACTTTAGTCAAGCACTGCGAGCTAGGTAGGGATCTTTTGAAAAATTGCAAATTCTGAATGAATTCTCCAAGGCACGAAAATGAATTCGTTGTCTTTAAAGAGATGTTTTCAGTCTTCCAATATGGATTGCGAATCACGAAGGTTTTGCACGAAAGATCTCTCTCAGGATACAATGGAGTTGTGTTTGATTCAAAATGTGATATTTGAATCAAACCCAAAAGCACTCTTATTTTCTAGGAATCTGATGATGCTCGAGCAATAGCCATTTTGTTATTATATATTAGTGTTTGGTTGTTCAAACCTTTTTATACTTGAAGTTGGGATCTCTTTGAAAGGCTGCTAACCTTTTTTAAAAGACACGACCTTTTCGAAGCGACATGAGCTTTTGCGAAAAGACATCATTCTGGTTTGAATTCAACAACTTGGGGGGATTTGATGAAAAGCCATCATTTTCGAACTCTGCGACCTAACCAGGCAAGTCGATCGCCGTTTCGTTTCCCAGTATACCACGATTGGCGAACAATTATGATTTAACACAAATACACACACATATATATATATATATATATATATATGTGTGTGTGTGTGTGTGTGTATATATATATATATATTATATTTAAATTTAAATAAATTTGAAATTATATAACATAAACCATATTATTTTCACCAAGGAACAGCATTAGGACAACGTTAGCAAGTAATTGTGGGTTAACATTTAATTATGTTAGCAACTATGGATTGAATGTGTAAAAGATTTACACGTAAAACATGATAAAATAAAGGTGGGTAGACGTGAATTATTTGAAGTTATAAGGGTTTGGTTAACATGTGGTAAAACATAATTAAAGGACCTATACAGAGTGACATTTGTCTCGATAACCACCAATTTACAATTGAAAATTCCAATAGTTTTCGAGATCGAGATAAGAGATACTTCTTTCCTTTTTTCAAGAAGGAAGTTATGTTTGACACAGATTAACAAAAATCAATTGACTGTATTATTAAAATTGATATATTGACATGTAGGCTCCGTTTGTTTTACGAAAAATTATTTTCGGAAAATGGTTTTTGAAAATGAAAAGATTTTCATTTTTTAGGTGTTTAGTAAATTTTTTAAAACATGGCGAAACACATTTTCATGTGTTTGACAAACGCACGAAAAATGTTACGGAAAACAATATATGAATAAATATAAAAAATATATATTCTAATATTAATGTTCATATTACTTATAAAATAGTTTTGAACTCTACATAGTTTTCCTTTATTAACCATCAATTTATTATTAATGGAGTCAAATCATTAAGATCCATTATTTTTCAATCTTACAAATACAAATAAAAAAAGTGATAATTGATATGAAAAACGTTTTAAAAAATAAAATGGATAATGTTGGAGACATCCCAAAATAATATATTGGACACTAATTTTAGGACGTATTAAATATTTATTAAAATTATAATTTATTAATAGTGTTCAAAAACTCCATTTATATCTCTAAAAATTTAATTGTTGAATAAAATATTGTGCGTGTATCAAAATATGTATAATGGAAGAGACTACTTTTATTGTTCCCATATACTCGGATAACCCACTTATCCATGATTAAGTAATACCTCACCACCCCAGTTATTATTTAATATCAGATTAGATTTTTTAAAAAAAGACTACTTTTATTGTTCCCATATGGCTCCATTTCCAAGCCGTAATGCTAAATAAAATCCCAACACACTTTAACTCAATCCCCCATGGAACATTGTTGTGTGTGTGTCATATTCTAACATAATAATAGTGTTTTTTTAAAGATGATGAATATTGTCTATCAAAAGTCATTTCTATGAACAATACAGTTTGAATAGTTAAACATTATTTACAAATAATTTTATGAAATGACACATCACGTTCCCTATACTATGAAATTCACAATTTGTTGACTATACGTAATTAAATAAAAAATCTTGGATTATAAACAAGCAACATCCCACACAGAGAGAGAACGAGAATTAGTTTATGAAAACAGTTCGAGAGAAAAGTTGCGTCCCTAAAGTTGCTTGGTAGCTAAAGTTCATTTCAAATTTAGAGCTTTTGTGTGATCTTTTGATTTATTTATAACTTTGTAATTTTTCAAAAAAAAAAAAAAGAACTCCCTCTGTTTCCAATATTATCTATTTTGACCTGATACACTGTTTAAGAAAAAATAATTAATTATATTATAAATATTGATAAAATGTGTGGTTTCCTTTAATACCCTAGTATACGTGGTCGATCATAATTAAAGTAGGTAGAAAAAATAAAGGGTAAAGTGGTAAAAATGTTTTTTAAAAAGTAATGATTTGAAAGAGATCAATTATTTAAAAACGGAAGAAAAAGTAAATGTGGACGATAATTTAAAAACATAGGGATTAGTATTTTTAGATATTAAAGATATTGATATTGAAAACAAAAGAATAGAAAGTTCACACTTATTAAAAATTAAAACCTTAAACAAAACACGGATAATTAAATTTTATTTGAAACCGTCTAAATACATGGATTAGCAAAACCTTAAACCAAACATGAGAAATGTACTAGATTAGCCCTATAAATACATGGATTAGCAAAACCCTTTTTTATTTAACCTATTTATTTCTCTACTTCTCCCATCAACTAGAAGCCGCCGCCGCCGCACTCTCTCTCTACGGTGGCTATGACGGATATCTCTATATCATCCGATCCTCAAATCTGCTTGTAAGTCTCTCTTTCTAATTATTTCTATCGTCGTTTTAAGTTCCCTGTTAATCTATATATATTCGCGGCATGAATTTCTTCTGGATTTGTTTTTAAATCAGAAAATTCTTTATTGAATTATACTGTATCAGCATCCGAGTTTGTTTTTTTAATTGGATTTGATTAATTTCTTAATGGGTATTTCTTTTATTCAAGTTTTCTTGTTGGCGCTTTCGCAAATGCTATTGGTAGCCTTTGAAAAGTTATCCAAATTTTGCAAATTTTCAAAATGTTAGAAAATGGCACGGATTTGATGTTAAATTAGACTTCTGATTTCCTTTTCTTTTCTCGTTTACTTTCTTTATGTAGTATGTTACTAGTATTCGAACGTGGGAAAGTACCGGAAGTTCTCAAAGATAAGATTTCAAGATCGTTGTTCGTGGCATTTCAAGTTCGGGACGAAAAAGATATCCAAAGGGTAATAAAAAGTTAACGATTAAAGTTTAGTTTAAGTGCATTAATTATATGATAGTCAAATTTATATTTCCTAATTGGTAATATGTTTAAAAAAGTAGCATTTTGCACTTATTCATCTTTTCTCCTCATGTACATAGATTTACATTAGCATTTTTTCCACGGTGATATTGAATATCGTAGTTGTTAATTGCACTTGTTTTTGCTGGATCATGTTAATCCCCTGAACAAATGTCAAATATAAGTAGAAAGTGTTGTTTTCCTTTGCGGTATTAAATTTGCTTATCATTTTCTTGCATGGTTTTTTAATGCATAAAACTTGTATTTAGCTACCACATAGAGAAAAGAAATTAACTATTTCCTCTGAAAAAACATTTGTTAATAAAGAGGTATCCGTAAGCATCAATATTATCCTTTTTGCTTCAAATATTGTAGAATATTGAATTGGTTGTGCTATATTTATGTTGCTGACAATTTTTACATCTAATTATCACTCTTATCCTTTCTTTATATATAAGGGACAACAAGAGCATACTAGGGTTTAGAAAACTAATAGTGATGATCCCCTGAGTTTACCTTCTCTTGTTCTTTACATTGGCGCAGGTGTTCTTAACATAGCCCGAATCACGATCCATTGTGATGTTGATGGTACTCAACCAAACATTGGATCCTAATTTCATTCAACTCCCCAAGTGGAACGCTGCCATTGATAAGAAGGTTCAATTTTCTTAAACACGCTTTTTTCTTTTAGCATGAATAAAAGTACTCATCTTTCATTGTGTTTCTCATTTCAAACGATGACAACCAAAGTCTAAGTATATGTATTTCTTATTTAATCATTCTATAATTGTATTTCATGAAATACATTATTTATTGAATGCGATCTAATTATGATTTTATACAAATTAACTTTGTTGCAGCTTCCAAAGTTTCAGGGGGAAGCAGCATGTCCAAAGAATTTGGATATTGAAACTAGTGTGAGACTACCAGAATCAGAGAGCTACCTCAGAACAAAAGTCTCAGGCTTTCCTCTGGTAAGTGGTCAGGAAAAATATCCTTCATCCTCAATTTTATATTTCAACAGGTTTTCAAAAACCAAATATTTTGATTAGGATTTGTTGTAATTTATCAGAAACATTACTTTAAAATGCACCAACCAAGCTGTTTCCCAGAATCTGGTATCATTGCCCACATGACCCATCAATTCCAAACATCTATATATAGAATTAGCCCATAGTTCCTTAATTTGTAACAGAAGAGTGCTGCAATATATGATTTACGCTTTCTTTTTCCATCCTACACTTGAAGCGCCCAGTAAAGTATCCAATCTGCCTGTGGAAAATGTTTGCGTGTCGTGTCGGACACGAAGAAATATCAAAGTCAAGACACAATGACACGTCCATGAAATACATCCAACTGTTTTTCTCCAAATCCTACTTTCTTATTATTCATAAATTGTCGTGTCCATCGAATCATACAAGTAAACATGATGCTCTGCTATCATGGGAAATGGTAAGAAACTACAATGGCGAAAAGAAAGAAAAGAGGAAACTTCTCGTGAGTTTTCCAGACGATATTCATGCTTCAGTAAGTTTGAATGCTTCTTGAGTCTAAAGTGTTTTAGACTCGTACAATGCTGGAATATCTCCTATTTATGATTCCTTTTATCCTATCAGAAATGAAAGAAAAATATGATTTTGAATACCTGATTATGCTATATATTATCCCTGCAGCAATCATCTTGCTAAAAATGAATGACTCTTGACGCCATTCTGGTTGACCTCTTCATATATGTGTTCCTTTGCTGTCCTCTTTCCCGGACTACCAGAATCCAAAAGCTATCTCAGAATAAAAGTACTGTTCTCTCTTTAGGTAAGTGGTCAGGAAAAATATCCTTCTTCCTCCCATAATTAAATTCTTCAAAAGGTTTTCACAAACCAAATGATTTAATTAGGATGTGTTGTAATTTATTAGAAACTTTACCTTAAAAAAAATTGACCCCAAGGGGTGGGAGAAATATAAAAGCCAAGAGACAATGACAAGTCCATGAAATAAATCCAACTGTCTTTCTCCAAATCCTAATTTCCTATTATACATAATTTGCTGTGTCCCTCGAATCATACATGTAAACATAATGCTCCCTTTGTCATGCGAAAAGGTAAGAAACCACAAAAGAAAGAAATCCAAAAATAAGGAGATTTCTCGTGAATTTTTCAGAAGATGTCCCTGCTTCAGTAAGTTTAAATGCTTCTCGAGTCTAAAGATTTTTAGACACTTGGAATACTGGAATATCTCCTCTATTTATGATTTGTTTTACTCTTATCAAAAATGAAAGAAAAAAATCATTTTGAATACCTCAACATGCTATATATAATGCCTGCAGCAATAATCCTGTTAAAATGAATGAGCCTTGGTGCCATTCTGGTTGACCTCTTTTAATATGTGTTCCATTGCGCTGTCAACTAACCAGGCTGCCCGTTGGTGAAATTTCTCTCGAGCCAGTAATGAACTGTTTAAGGTCCTTTGAAAATTTGAGGTCCATAATCTAGCTTGATAGCATAGACTTGTTGGGAAATCAATGGTTATCCATATACACAATTATATATGTATGTATGACCTGCCATAAATTCAAGAAAACATCAGGATTTTTGACTTTATAGAGTTTGGTTTACTCTATTTCCCTTTCCTTCCCTTCCAATTTCTCTTTCTTGAAATATCTCCACTTCTCAATTTTTCCTTCATACATTTCTATGTTCTGATGGTCAAATCCATTTCTCCTCATTTTCTCTCAAGACATTAAGATATCTCATTTAGGAATATTCAGATCTTTTGCATCAATATTCCACAAGTTAATGGATTTGCAAAGTTGATTTTGGCTCACCTCCTTCAAGAATATAAATTGGTTTGATTTGGCAATGATCTGACTGTTTTGCCCCATTGATAGTAGTAGCATCAGCCATTTAAGTTTACTTGCTCGTATATAAATTATTGGTTTGTTGTCTAATATTTTTTGCTTTTGGTCACTTTCATCTATCCTTTTTGACGATTGAGTTACACAAAAATGTCGGGCCACTAAAGTTTTGTATTTCCTTTCTGATGGAATGCTTTTATGTATATTTGTAGTTCCATTTACTGATCAAGTGATGCGCAAGGTGAAAGCAAGCTATTAGTAGAGCTATTAGATGAAGTCAGTGAAGGATGTAGAAGGGACTACAAGGAGAGCTACAGTTCTGTAACCCTATGTGTTTCATGATTTGCACAACCCTAAGTAATTTTGGTCAGTTGAAAGCCTCTTTTCAAAAGTTCATGAATCAACTTAACTGCCTGAGGGAGGGTATCCTGTGAGAGTATTAAAGATGCACAAGTTTGTTGAAATCCAAGTTTCATTGAAGTTTAAGATATTTAATCTTTGTGTTTTGAGACTCTCTCTCTCTCTCTCTGTTGATACTTACTTTATTTACTATTCTCTTACACTTTTTGAATCATTACAAAATAAAATTTAAAATGTAATAATCTATATATTACTTCTAAAACTAAAGCCTTAGCTATCATGTGGCAGCTTTGCGTTAAAACTTTTCTTGCCTAATTAATCATCTCTCTCTCTCTCTCTCTGTATATATATATATATATATATATATATATATAAATTCTAAATAAAGTCCTTGTTAGGACCTTCGATTGATTATGTTTTGATTTTGCAAATTAACGATCCAGAGATAATATAATTTCCCTACTGTTAATAGACTTCAATTGTACAAAAGTTATTGTCACAAAAAACAACTTGAAGATCTGAAGAAACTACAACGATGACCAAGATTGCAGATCAAACCAACTTTAATTGAAACAACCATGCCGCATATTGGATCAACATTAAAATATAACACATGTTATTAGTGTAGAAAACTTTTAAGGAATGTCCAGAAACCCTAATGGAATATATTTGTTGGCTGCAAGTGGGAATACAATTAGGACTAATCTCGCGAGTTGTACTCATCTAACCGTTATCCAACGACTAGAATTAGAGCTGGCAAAAAACGTCCAGCCTATCCATGATCTTCAGAACTGACCCTTGGTACTCAAATTTCTTTAATGCTGTTCCATGATTGTAAAAAATTAACCAAAAACCAGATGAAATGTTTTTGAAAGCTTGAGGTTCAAGCATCTTATTCTCTAATAACTATATGAATCATCAATAGTATCATGCTCCACCATTTTCATTGAAGATTAGTCATTAAAATCATTTTACTATCAATGTACCTACACTGTTTTGTTACTTTGCTCATTGCAGATCCATAATCAACTGAATGAAACATGTACATGAAGGTGACCAAGTCTTTCTTGCAAGCTTCCATAAAGAAGACCATCTCTCTCTCTCTACCTCCACACTATGTTTGGTTGATTTTTCGTGTATGATTGATGATCGATTGGTAAAAACGCCTCAGAAGCTAGGTGAGAAGAATAAAGATTCTTCACAAAGACATTTCTTCTACAATCAAGTCATAAAACACTATCCTCTACGAGTATCATGTGAAACAATAGCCTAACGAACTATCACTAAAAACAGTTATAAAATAGTAGACTTATTTGATTACTATAATTATGAAACACTGATGAATCTAAGCACTTTATAAAATAGTAGGCTTATTAAATCTAACCTCCTTCATCCATTGTCTTCATTAGGGATTTTTCGAGCCAATACAGGATGCCAGAATCTGCCTACAAGAAGCTTAAGTAAGCTTATCCATAGACAATACAATTATTTTATTGTATTTATAGATAACTGGTAACTGCAGCATGTATGCTTTTCAATCATTTAACTTTAGTTCTTCAATTCAAAGTGGATTGCTTTAATCCAGAAAGACTTTAGTGATTACTTAGATCATTTTGTGTTGTTCAGAATACGTAATCCTTTCTTTCTTTATGAATGATCAGAACTGCTCAAAATGATATGATCGATCATGCAATACCTTAATTAAATGTTGGGGTGTTATTGCCTAAACTATTTAGAGGTTGAGATTAAATTATCTTACCCTGTTACAAAGTCATCCCTACAATTAATATTATAAGCAATCACGCCCTGAGATTAATCTTCTAAACCATTACCTCTTACAAAACACCAACCTTACATTAATATAATCTCACAATTGAGTTCAATTGATTGACTAAGACTATCTGGCCATGCGGATTGATTCCGCCGCAAAATCAAACATTCATATGTCAGTTACATATAATTCCTTACAAATAATCTCCCTCAACTATGGGTCGAGTTTGAATAACGCCCCTCAACTACCACTTGAAGTACTATACCTCTCAACTGTAACATTTTTTAAAATCACATATTCTATTTAGATGAAATCAGATATGCTACCGTGTCACAGGCATGGGCACGAAGATCTAGTAATTTAATAAAAGTAATCATTCAAAATGACGAACTTATTTGAATTCAGATTCTATTTGCAGGACGGAAAAAATTCAAGTTTGTTCGAAGATATTCATTATAATGAGTTTTTGAATATTATAAAGTGTTCGGGACTGTCAAGCCATGGATTGACACGTAAAATTACTGTTCTAGTAATGCTATTAAGAAACATTGACCATGTTGCATGGTTGTGCAATGGAACAAGACTAATCATCATAAATCATGGGGATCACATTGTTGAAACAAAAAAATTAGAAAGGAAGCAATGTTGGAGAAAATGTTTTTATCCCAAGATTGTCATTAACTTTATCCGATGAAAAACTGTTTTTAATTTCCAGAGAAGACAATTTACATTGTTGGTATCATATGCAATGACAATTAACAAGTGTCAAAGTCAATAATTTCACGTAGGTCTCTTTTTGAAAAAAATCAGTATTTCGTCATAGACAGGTGTATATGTCGTAATTTCTAGAGTAACAAATTATTTTGGTTTAAAGATATTGATATGTGATGAAGATAAAAAAAACCAACTAATATGACAACAAATGTTGTGTATAAGGAATTTTTTTAGAATCTGTAATGATTAGTGATATAATTAGGTGTAATTGTTAATAGACCGATCATTTTTATTTTGTTTATGTACGATTTAGTCAACATGCGTTTAACGCACGGGTTAAAAAAAATAGTTATTTTATAATCATAGGGTAAATACTAATATCGCGAGTTGTACTCATCTAACCATTATCCAACGACTAGAATTAGTGCTAACAAAAAAAACCCAACTCATCTAATATTTTAACAGGCTGGGTTTCGAATATTGACGACCAAAAAACATCGGGTCTTTTTTGCCCATACCCATGGATTCGTCGGGCTCATATAAAAAAAGCTCAGGCTTTTTCGAGCTGACCCAGCCCATCCAAATTTAAAAAAAAAACATTTTTTTGGTATAGTTAATACAAAATTATAAATATATAATTAATAGTCATTATTTCTTATAATTTATATTTAATTTTAGTTATTGATTTTTATTTTCTTTTATAATATAAATACTTTCCTTTCTATTTACTTGCAATAGTAAATTAATAATATTTATTTCTCTTTACTTTCTTATAGAATCAAATGCATAAGAAGTGGAGGAGATACAATTGTTTATGGAAGCTTCTAATGCTGTTAATCTTGATGAGTAAAACTTGAGTCTTACTGCTACTCTACTAGACTACTAGTGCCTATTTTTTCATTCAAAAGTTGTATGTCAAATAGTCATTTGGTGTTACAAGATTGAATGCTACTGTATTGACTTTTTCTAATCATTTGGTTCAGAATTAAGAAACTTATATGACACAAACATGATTTTATGTTTTTATTAAAGACGCCATATTTATTTATTGAATTATTGTAATTTTTTTTCGAGTGCTACATACATTAGGCTTTTCATCACATGTTTTATGACTTTGAATTGTAAATTTTATAACTTAATCTATGGTTCCTACAGAGATCAATATGGTTCAACCTATTGTTCACTGTCCATACGATGTTTGTGACTGTCTTGACTGCCTAGATGATGCTTCTAGAGTCTTGATGGATGAAGATTTTAAAACGAAGAAAAACTCTTCTCAAAAGAGTTTACAAAAGTTGATCACTACAAGAAAACTGGGCATTCACAACATTTGATACACAACGTTTTTCAAGAAACGTTGTGATATGGTCATTTACACAACGTTTTCTAAGAAACGTTGTAATATAGTAATTTAACACAACGTTTTATTCAGAAACATTGTGATAGAATAATTTTACACAACGTTTTATTCAGAAACGTTGTGATAGAGTAATTTTAGAAGACGTTTTTTTTTAAATGTTGTGATAGAGTGTGATTGCATATTAGTTTTCAATACAATGTTTTTTAAAATAAACATTGTACCCATCTCAATTTTTCGTTGCCCGCCTTATATTTTACAAAGGCGCGGTCTTTTTCTTTTTAGCGCAAGACATTCCCCCAATTTTTTTCTTTACTTTCTTCTTTCACGCACTTGTTTTTCCCCCCAAGTCCCAGCCTTTCTTCTTCCCTTTGAGTCCTTCACGCCAAATTGACCTTCAAAGAAAGACATAACGTGCCATTGAAATCTGTCGAAGAACTATTACAACTTCAAGCTTTGAGTCAGGTAATTTTCAATTTGTCTTTGTTTACTAATTTGGGTTTATTTGTTACATGATCGCTTCTTTGTGCGAGACTCGAGATTCATTTGAGGACCAATATGATATGAAAAGTGATACCAAAATGAGGTATCAGACTTTTTTTTGAGACCTAACCTAAATGGTGGATTTAACCTTTGTTTTTCTTTGTGTTTGTTTAATGATGGAAATGGTCAAAGGTATTATTTTGTTGGATAGTGTAGCTTGTGGAATGAAAAAGAGTTAGGAAGGCATTGGATTGTTTATAGAGCTGGAGTTGTCACGATGTCAGTTGCTTTGAATCGTAATGGCTTCAATTCGATCAGCTGTATCTTTCATTTTTCTGAATGACATCCTTTGAAAAATAGCAAAAGCTCATTGGGTTTCCACGCCCTTTTCTTCATAATTTATCGTAACACGTTAGTAATCATCAAAGATTTCCTTTTTCTTTTTTGTTATTTTTTGATGTGATTTGAGGTTTGTTCTTGCTTTAATGCTAAAGACCAATTAAAACCTATGGTACCCATTTTGTTCACTCATTGAAAAAAGCCCTAATTTTTTATTTTGATTTATGACTGATACTTGATAAGTATGTAGGTTGCAAGAATATGATCAAGGAACCTGGATTAACGTATAAAATTAATTCAAAGTTCACACTTCGTTGCAGGTTTTTGGAATCAAGCTCACCAATTATTGTTGGAGATTGTAATGCATGGTGAGTTCTGGAATCCTGCCAAGCATTGCGAACAGATTCTTATCTACAGAACTCAAAATGAATTGATTTGCAGGGAATTCCTTGTCAAGGAGACTCACATAGTTGTTCGCTCAGAGGTAATTTGAGGAATGAATATTAGGTTCTGTATTTATTGCTTATTGAAAGATTTTAGGCCAAGTTTCACATATTGCAGAATGCACAATCTTGTTCAGTTTAGACTAGCCAAAGCAATTTCAATTGTTCTCTGCCCGGGAATCCCTACAAGATTGAAATCCTACTTTATTTCGTGCCTTTAAATACCCCCCCCCCCCAAAAAAAAAACTACACAAGGTTGTTAGAACAGAGGTTTTTCTTTATTAACTATTTTGGTAGAAGTAGAAGCTTATTCTATTCTGGTATGCTTATTTTTATATTATGCATTTACTTCATTGATTTATGAAACTTATCGCAACGTGCCTATACTCACTCGCAAATTTGTAATGTTCAGCATATCAGCATCCACTGCATAGGTTGCTTATACGACAACTATGGATTGTGTCTCTTTGTACTTAATTAAAACAGTGGCAGAGTAGTGAAATATTGAGATGATAGCAGTGGCATACAACTATAGACCTCCCATGGAATGTCTTGAGCTCCTAAATAAATCCCTTCTTCTCTGCTACCAATGAACTAAGATTGGAGCATATTTTTCCTGCCAATGAACTAAGATGCAAGAGATTGCAAAAAGCACTCATTATGGTCGATTCACCAAGAGTGAAAGATCTTCCTCTAGTACTTTTTCTGTACATCTCATCTTGGAGAACCTGGTAGCAGGGTATTTTCACTTTACTCTTTAACAAGAAGTTTATTGCCATTCTGTCACTTCTGTTTAGACTTAAATTTGCTATCTCTATCTGTTATCAGTCAATTACTCAATTATAAGCCTGTTTCAGTGTTTCCATATTCCACCTTGCCCTGAGTTTTTCATAGCTTTGCACAATCCTGTTTCTGCCTACTTTCTGTTTTGTTGAGTTCATCATTTCATGTATCTTCATGTGCATGAATGTGTATCTTTGCTCTGTGAATCTACAGGCTAACCCAGATTATAAAGGTGTATGCCATGTTGCTCTTGCTGAACATTACAAACATAGAGAGGCGTATGCCACTCCTTATATCATCATATAACTTCTTTTCCTGTCCATATTTTTGCTGAAATATTTTCGAATCAGAACATACTAATTGATTTGTTGGGGATTGCTTTCTTCTAAAAATATGTTTGGGCATACATAAACCAATTAATAGATTGAGGCTAGATTACCATAATTACCGGCCTACTTGAATAATAGAACTCTGTATTTTGGGTCGGCTATTACAAGGTTAAAATTCATTTTGATTTTAATACAAATTGTAATGTAGTCCACTTGAAATCTACTTGCAACTCATTTTGTTGTAAATGCTTACAGCTTCATGAGGTCCAGAAAGTGGTTTGTTTAGTCATGTATGCAGCACGGGGGGCAGAATATAATTCAATGAAAATATGCAGCTTGTTTGTTTAATTGATCCTTAATACAGTCTTGCTTGAGCCTGCAAAATCTTGGTAACATTTGTTGATGATGGATAGGAGAAGCTTATCAAGGTTACCATTGGAATGTCTATATTAGAATCTGCCCATGAAAATGACGTAGAGCTTAAAGGTAAGCATGTTGAGGCAGAGTAGGGTTTGCACCTGATTTGTACTTTAGAAATTCCTTGCTTATAAAACAATTTCTAAATATTTAAGTTTTGAAATGTATTGTTAACTACTTTCATATCATCTATGTCCTAGTCTAATTATATTCTTATTTGTATCATAGAAATATTTTGTTTGTTGTAAGATATCTATTGAATTTAGTTTTAAAATGTAAAGTTATTTTCTTGGATATTTTCATTGGTTGATGTATTGGCTTGAATTTCATGTTGTCATAAGGGCGGTGCAACGAAGGTTATTATTTCTGCTCCTAGCAAGGGTGCTCCCATGTTTTTTCTTGGTGTCAACGAGAAAGAGTACAAGCCTGAACTTGACATTGTCTCCAATGCTAGCTGCACTACCAACTGTCTTGCTACCCTCGCTAAGGTTATTATCTCCTTCTTCCAGGCCTCTGCTTGCCTATCATTCTGAAAATTAAGTTCATTATTTTGCTTAATGCTCTTAACCTTGACAACTTTGCAGGTCATCAATGACAGAGTTGGTATTGCTAAGGGTCTGATGACAGCTGTTCACTTCATTACTGGTATGTCGGTGGTTTCATGGTTGTTGATGTAAATTAGTTTATTGGGTATTGCAGGTTTCATTTAATGCTCTTTCTGTTATTATTCTAGCTACCCAAAAGACTGTTGATGGGCCCTCTGCCAAGGATTGGAGAGGAGGAAGAGCTGTTTCATTCAACATCATTCCCAGCACTTGAGCTGCTAAGGTAACTTTAAAATGATTGTGGTTTACTCGTCTTTACAGACGTTGTCCGTTTGTCGGTGATAACAGGTAAGAATATGATGGATTAATTTTACTTCTGACATGTTACAAATTTAATCTATTTGCACCTCACGTGTGTTGGATCCTCTGACATCATGCCCATATCGCTTTGAGCTATAACTTTGTTATGCTTGTCTCATGGTGAATGGTAACAACTACTGAACTCCATCCTTAGACATTGCTTATTTTAGTTTTATTTTTTTTGTTTTACTTTTGTTGAGTAAATGTTATTCTTTTGGTTGGTCATTGAAAGGCTTCTTGTAAATACTTCAAAAGTCTATATCTTGCAGAGGATGAGAAGTATCGTCATTTGAAGATTAGATCATTCTTTATTCTTCATTATTGAAAATCTAAAATCACACATGTTAGACAATTAGGTGTACCATAAGTTCTCCCCACAGACAATTAGGTGTATCTCTGTACCAATTTATGGATATATGGCTATATGTTGTAGACAAAAGTTATAGTAAATGCTAAAAATTTCATTTTATGGAGGTGTCGTGTACATTCTTGATCTGAGATTTGATGAATAATAAACTGTTAGGTATCTTATTAAAGTTTAATGATTTGTTAGCCTTCTTTAGGGGTCCATTTTTGTACCAGTTGGCACCTGTTTTTGTTCTAGCTTTGACAATTTCTTATAGGTGCCTCCAAGCTTGAGATTTGTGATGGATGGTGAAATGCCAGACTATTTTCTTGCGAAGGACTTGATCTTACAAATGCATTGTGGATTTTCATGGGGCTTGGTGAACAATGCATAAAGTTTTTGAATAAAAACAATTAACAAGTTCCCCAGTCCACTTGTTTGCAATTCCCATCTTAGAAATCCCTTTATGCCATAGTTTACAACATGAAATGAGAGTTTTGGTTTGTCTTGTTTTAATGGACTGACAAGGCTCCTTTTTTGGTATTTATATGAGTACATTGATGATTGAAAACAAATTAGATGATTGTCTTTTTTTGGTATTTGGTTTGTCTTGTTATTCCGTTTCAATCTATAACAGTTATTCCAAATTTTGATATATTGTTTATCTCCGGCATGTTGTAGCCGTCGAGGAGTTATATTTTAAAACAAACATGAGACTAACATTTCGTGGTGAGCTCCTTTTTTTGTGGTGTCGCAAGTTCTATTCCAAAAAGAAAAATTTTATACCCATTTCAGGGGCGTGTTTGTTGTTGTTGTTGTTATTTATTGTTTAGCAAGTTCTATTCCAAAAAGAAAAATTTTATACCCATTTCAGGGGCCATATGGAGGAAATCCAACTTTTGTTTTGTTGCAAATTTACCTTGCCACTACATCTTGCCCTGTGGTGAGAGAACCAGTGGGATCTTTTGCATGCTTCCGAACTAGCCGAGCTAGCAAATGGAAAGTAGAATGAACAATTAAAGATTCCAAAATTATCTGAAATTACTAGGAGATCATAAACCAAAAACAGCACATAAGAAAATAAGAGCAGAAAATAAGAACATCAAAATATTGGGGCACATTGTTCCACCAGTCTATACATTAAGCAACAACTGCTGCAACAGATACTCCACAATGTGCAGAACAAGAATTTCAGCTAACTTTAATAATAAAACTGTATTGACTCGGGAGGTTCTAGAAAGTGTGGCCATATTTGTTGGAAAGATTTATGAGTCTACTTTAAGGGGGAAAAAACGGTTCGTCATTTCGATCACCGTGGAACGAGAAAACACATTTTTCGTACAAGGTGTCTAGGCTGTCTGCGCGCAGCTTCAACAACTTTTTTTCATCTTCCTTTTGTTCTTTTCTCTCGGGTTCTTCTCCAATGGACGAGGCTGGAAGTTCATCATCCATAGTTGCGAATCAAAATGTGAAATTAATGGTTCACTTACGTAGAGCTCTATTCCAGCAACACAAACGCTCACAAGCTGTTCCAAAACCTTTGCAAAACCCCTCTTGAACACGCCCAAATAGCCCACACTTCTGTGACTTGAAAGTTTAGCAAAACCTCCCTAACAAACCACACCCTTATGATGGACAAGGCTGCCACGATAACATACCAAGAAGTGGAATATTTTACCTTCTATGTTTTAGTAATGTGGAATGTCCTAAGCTGATAAAAGGAAGTGGAATATCCCGATATTATGTAGAATCGAGTCATTGGTTTCTTTAGTGCATCTAGAACTATATTGTAGAAGGGACAACATTTTTGATACGGTGTCAAAATCTGAACACCGCCAACCTGCTTCAGCTTTTCGGACAGCCCAAAAAACTGAACCAACCTCTCCAAAATCAGCCACATAAACTGCTCCGAAACTGTTGCTAAAGAAACAGCCCTTAATCTGGTCCGAAAAACTCCAGCAACTCCCACGCACATAACCTGCCCAAAATGCCTACCAAACTCACGTCTCACCCACCTCTAAGTCAGCCCACGTTTTGGACTTAGGCTGTCCTAAAACAGTTCACGATTGCTTGAGTTTTATGCTGCCCAAAAGCTGTCCGCCTTGATGAAGAACAGGATGCCACGAACAATTGGAAATAAAATAAAATAAAAGGATAGACGGATTCACCGGTTAGACTTCACTCGTCTAACGTAAAGAATTCCGACGTCACAGCCAATCTAGGCTTCACTCACCTTTGATTGAATAGAAACGATTTAAAGAAAGAACAAAACTAGTTCTTCACAAAGTTTTCACAACTCAAAAATCTGATCTGCCTTCATATTGAAAATTCACGACTTTAAATAGATTACAAGAGTTTAATACCTAATCTAATTACCTATCTAACAGGACTCTTGAAAAAATAGAAAAGAAACATAAGAAATCCTATCTAAAAACAATAAAGAACTCCTAACTAAATAACAATAAAGAAGTCCTAATCTAATGGATTTAAAAAACAATAACTACTTCGGTCCATACTGGACTCTAATACACTTTCAAAATAAATTATCAAAGGATTAGCCTGTCCAAACTTCTTGCAGCCGTGAGTCCCCTTGGTCCAACCCGACTCCTTTCCCTCAAATGCCTTGACTCATCCACTCATATCAAACCCCCCTTCTTTGAGAAGGATTGTCCTCAATCCTTGACCCCTTGCTTCATCGAACCACTCGGTTTTAAATTTACTTCATATGCATCATGTTATAAACTCAAATTTAGAGGATAAGATAATTTTTGCTATCAAATAAAGTAAATAAAGGCAAATGGCAGAGTCAACTTCTATGACTTGCTCATTCACATTGACTCGTGTCTTTAATCTGCTTCCCTCCCCCATAAATAATTAATTTCTCAGGGCACATGTTCTGATTGGTTTATGGTAGTTTCCAATTTAGCCATTCATGATTATCTAGTAATATTCTATCTCTCTACCTAAATGCCGAACTCTGTAAAAAGAATCTGGTTATTGTGTTTTTTAACAGGATTTTGGAATTAAGTACAATATGGAAAATGGCGGACCTGCACCTGAAGGAATAACTGACAAGATCTATGAGAACACGAAAACCATAAAGGAGTACTTCATTGCAAAAGGCCTACCTGATGTATGATCTCTCTCTCTCTCTCTCTCTCTCTCTCTCTCTCTCTCTCTCTCTCTCTCTCTCTCTCTCTATATATATATATATATATATGTATATATATATATATGTATATATATATATATATATATATGTATGTATGTATGTATGTATATATATATATATATATATATATATGTATGTATATATAGATATAAATACACACACACACACACTTGACAAAGTTATTTGATGATTCTTGATATACATTCAGGTGGATATCTCTGCAATAGGTATAACAAGCTTTACTGGTCCCGAGGGTCTCACTAATTTTGAATTTATTCTGAAAAACATTTACACAAAATGAGAAAGTCTTAGATTTGTGGTTTGCAAATTGTAACCTTTTTTTTCTCTCCTTCAAATGTTCGTGTCGTCCTGTCTGTTTGCCAAGTCATCTATGCTAGCTGTTGGATATTACTACTTTCAGTTTCTCTCTCTCTCTGTCTTTTGTCTTAAGTGATTTTGATTTCTTTTCTGTATTCTGTAGAAGAAAATAGGTTATGTTCTTCCATCTTCTGTATAGAAAGATTGTTTTCCGGTTTTACATAATATCATCTTTTCAGGAGATCCCTTGATATGACATCAATACTCCATTCCTTTAATGATATTGATTGTTTATTTCTTTGCAGGTCAATCTTTGAGGACTTTGGTGGAAGGCATCCAGATCCCAACCTTACCTATGCCAAAGAATTAGTAGCACGAATGGGATTGGGCAAGTCAGCTAAAAATGATCCACCAGAATTTGGTGCTGCTGCTGATAGTGATGCCGATCGAAACATGGTCCTTGGTAAAAGGTAGCATCATACTTTATGTTATCATCAATGACTTTCTTTTCCTAGAGCTTTCTGCTCCTAACTTCTTGTTATAACCTCAGGTTTTTTGTTTCTCTGTCTGATTCTGTTGCCATCATTGCCGCAAATGCGGTCCAATCCATCCCGTACTTTTCTGCTGGCCTAAAGGGCGTTGCAAGGTTATTTAGTCATTCTTAGCTTCTTCTGTGCATATTAGTATTTGTGTTCTACTATTATCATTTTTTTTTTCATTTATGATATGGTTGAAGTGTAGTGGTATGTGGCGTGTTTCACTTTGGAAAACCTACCCTTTGGTTGTCTTACTTATAGTTATAGGAGGAAAAAGTATCACTATCTCCATAGAAAATGAGTATCGCTTTGAGTTGCATGATTCCAAAACACAAAATAGCCGCCCCGAGCATGATCTGGTTCTCCCATGTATGCTCAGGAGATGTATTGGCCTTCTTATGTATTTGCCAGATTGTAAATTGAACAAGTTTTGCAAGGATGAACAAAACCCATGTGCAAAAAACGTTGACTCTTGTCTCTTATCCATTAATCTCTTTGTTGCAGTCAAGTGCTTTTGATTTTTTTAAATTCTTGTGATTTCAAATATGTTTGGAGTGTCATTGTGGTTGGTGTTGCATTCATAGTACCTCGACATTAACTATGATGTTATCCCTACAGCCGATCATTTCTGACCCTCAAGATGGATCACATACGGCAAGCAGGAGTACAAGTACTGATGAGAGGGCCATGACTTGCTTTGCGCTATCCAAGAACGATTGTTATGTTGCTTCGGCGTCTAGAGGAGTGATTTCACTGTTCAGCACAACATCATTTAAGGTAACCCGAACGAGAATAGTATACTATCAGCAAACTGGTGTAATACAAATGTCAACGAGCAATCTTATTCCAACTGAACATTCTTCATTTCTACTGAATAAATGCAGAGAATGAGAACTGTTTTGTCTCCCCCGCCCACAGCAACATGTCTTGCTTTCTTCCCAGGAGATAATAATACACATGTCTTGATCATTAGTTTTATGTTTTACATTACTCTGTTGTGAGATTGTAATTCACATCACTGCTCCTAAGCGTATATGTATTTTGTTGACTTACAAGCAATACAAAGTAGAATGGGAGAGTGTATATGTATCTTTTTGTCATTTATCTCTCTGTTTGATTGGTAATTATTTTCAAATAAGTGTTGTGCACCTAGCTAAATATGTCGAGAAACCCTCATTATTTGACCTTATGATGCATATAATATTTCAATGATCGATGTTGTTCAAAACGATATAAACTTTGGACAGGAGATGTGATATGTGAAGTGATGGACTAGCCTCATATTGAAGAGGTTGGGTTTGGCCTGAAGTACGTAGGAGGAGGAAAATCAAAACATCAATTTTTTTTTAAAAAAAATAATAATTTACAACGTTTTTTTATAAAACGTTGTGAAAGATTTTTCGCAACGTTTTAACAAAAATGTTGTGAAAGACTTTTCGCAACGTTTTAACAAAAATGTTGTGCAAGACCTTTTACAACGTTTTTACAAAAAACGTTGTGAATAACTAAAAACAACGTTTATTAAAAATGTTGTGAAAAACATTTAACAACGTTTAGTAGAAAACGTTGTGAAATACATTTAATAATGTTTTTTAAAAAAACGTTGCGAAAAACCATTAAAAAAAACCCCTTTTACAACGTTGGATAAGACAACGTTTCAAAAAACGTTGTTAAAGGTCTATTACAACGTTTTAAAAACGTTGTTAAAGGGCTTTTTTGTTGTAGTGGATTTTATTTCAGGTCGGGCTAGTCCATTGGCCCATGGGCCTAAGGCTGGTCATGGTGGACTAGCATTTTGATAGACACAATGAATTTTAGGTCGGGCCGGTCGCCCAGTCCATTGCTAGATCTAACTAGAATGGAACGGGATGATTTGAAGATATACTACATATATAAAGGATATGAACTTCCCACAAGATTGGGTTGGGGATGAACATAGAGAGATAACATATAAATAGTAGTGATGAGGCAGGATACTGAGATAGAAAGAAATACACATTCTATATCTAAAGCGTAACAATCATTATTGTTTAGCTATATAATAACTTGAGATATTCTTTATCTCAAGTTGCTACTTGTACTTGTCATCCTCACCAAGCTCAAAATCTCTCAAATTTGATCCACGACACACATACACAACAATATATCAACATCGAGCATAAACAGAAGTTTCATTCAACTATTCATAGTCTTTTTGTTTAGAAGCTAAATCTCCTTTTGTTAACTAGTTGAAGTTGTGTAAGAACCTAGTTGCGAGAGCCACCTAAGAACTTAGAAATTTCCTTTGACTTCAATAATATGTGTATTGTTGAAGTATATTTGATTATTGCCTCTAGAAGCTGTTGGCTATGAGGAATGGATGTACAAGTGATGATCCAGACCATAGTAAATTATTGTGTCAAGTTTTTCGATCCCTTAAACTCCTTAGTTTCATTGTTCTTACTTTGCCTACTATTCTTTTGAATGAGATTATGAATGTTCTTGACAGTTTTACTTAATTGTTGAATCAACCAATCACAAATTGCTTCTTGCTGATATTAATCATAGATAAAACCATAATTTGTCTTGAAATCACTGTTTAATCTAATTCTAGTGCGTAAACCTCAAATTGATAATCTTGACTTTTTTGCTCCAACTTAAGGAAAAACAGAAGGAGGGCTATTTTAGGAAAAAGAAAAGTAAATGACAATAGATATTTTTCTTTGATATACGTATTGCTCATTTCTTAATGTTGGAACATAAAATGTTTAGAATTACTTAAACCCATTAAATTAGACTTTAGGAATTAGTAGGGACTCACCTTCTGAATTAAGATCACTCAAATAGATATATCTAAGTGAAGTTCAATAGGTTGATTTAATTAGGTTAAGTTAATTATAGTCTTACTTGATTAGAACATTAAGTTAGTCGTTAACTAAAATCAAATTGATTAGATTTTAGCAAGTCTAAAGTTCTTCTTGCTGAAAATTCAGCAGGTAGGCCTACAACTAATGTTAAAACTTTAATGCAAGATAAAATAAACTTAAACTAAGGTAGGCAGCTCTCACAAGTCTCATTCATCTATATGTCGTAACTTAGTCATCAGCAGCTAGCTAGCTGTTGATCCCCTTACTTAACAGCTGTTGTTTTCTTTTAATAGTTTCTTACATATGTTGTTATCTAAAAACTCTGTTTTTAGCCGCTATGCTTTCTTATGCACCGCGGTATATTTTCAAAATTTACTGACTCATAAAATAGGTAAAATAAATAGTTTGTATCGCGATATAAAAAAATGTGAACCGCAAATGCACGATGTAGTTATTCGTAGCACGCATCTTGCTCATTAAGATACCACAATCTTTTTCGAGCCTAAAAGTGACTTTTTCATGTTTAAAAAAAGATAAGATACTTTAGTGATTAAAAAGTTTAAAAAGTGGATCGGCCTGAATTTTGTCATATGGTTTTCATATAAGACCGATGTAATTTTAGGCTGGGTTAGTCCAAATTCAATGTTCGGTGTGTGGGCTTAGGTTTGGGCTAGAAAAACAAAATGGGTGAAATTAAGCAAAATTGACCAGTTCAATGGTCTGGCCTATCCAGTTCTTTGGGCGGGGTTGACCTTTTAGTTTAAGGATCAAACTATTCGTTTTTTAAAATTATTTTGGGTAAAATTATGTCCGGTCTTTTTTTCAAAATTTGTAACCCTAAAAGTCTATCGTTCTTATTTTCAACCATAAAAGTTTATTTTTTGAAATATTTTTTTCGAAAATATCATCATCTCTTTTAACTGCTGCGGCAAACACATTGAATTCAAAAATCATCATTGTTGCACAATGAAACGGGGATCGACCTGAAGAAGATAGCTTATGGCAGTGGAGATGGAAAAAGAATGTGGATGACATGGTTTGGTTCTTTATGGTTTTGTATCGTGGTGCAAAAATATTGGATTAATGTATATTGTTTTGCAAACATTGATGTATCCCGATTCAAACATTGATGTATCGCGGCGGTTCAATAGTTAATACGTCGCGATTTATTTCCTAGAGCGGCTCATGGTCATTAAGGGTATCCTAGTCTTTTTACTTCAAAAAATATCATTTTCCGGTTTGAAAAAAAAATATAGGACTGGAGCCATTGAACTTTTGAAAAATGGACCGACCCACAATTTTTTCCAAATATTTTTAGATTTTGCTCAAGATAGAAATCAAATGAAAAAAACAATTAATTAGTCCATTGTCAGTGGGAGTAAACAAAGAGGATTTTTTTTCTTTGAAAAAGTAGCTAACGTAAATACCCTCAAAGAAAACAAGTAATTCCCCAAAATCCTATACGTTATTTTCACAAGCTGGATTTCATTAACTTTCTAACGTTGTCACTGAGAGCATGTTACATGGAACTAATATAATATAAATGCGGCGTGCGACTTAGACACATATTTTATTGGAGAGTGCAAAGTGAGATTCGGTTGATGACTTGATGTTTTGGAGGGTTTTTCATATTTGGTAAATACTTGTATAAGACGGTCTTAAGGATATTTTTTTTTAAAGCATATCATTTTTATTCAACTCATCGTGTGTTGGTGGGTTGAGCTGTGAGAGAGTGAAGTTCCGTCTTATGAATTAAGATTCGGAAGACGATCTTACAGAAGAGTTGCTCTTTGTATATTTTCCTAAAAATTAATTGTCAGTGTACTTGGCGGGAAAGAGATCATGAATATTAATTTAAATGGAATGTATTATTAGTTATTGTTCTTGGTATAACTACCGGAGTTGATTAATTTGTTGAACATCAACAAGTTTTAGTTGTTTAATCTGAGTCAATGTTTCGGCAGCTGCCTTCATATATATATATGGGACTACCAGCCTTCTAGCAGTTGCAGACTTCCAGGGCACAGAAGCTGTCAGTTCAACGATTGCTGACAATGAATTTGGTGAAGAGGAGCCACTGCACTGATCACATCTTCCACGATGATCTCCTGTCCAAAACATTGCAAGAATGCTTAATTTATGCCAACTTGAGGTAATTATGCACTGCCCCTCTCTCAAATTTCGGCGTTTTATTAGTTGCATCCATGTTTTCCATTTCATTTTCTTAAGGCTTAACGAAGGCTGAAATCTTTTTTTCCGATCATGTATTCACAATTATTTGTAGTGATCACTTATGACTAAATCTGAAGAACGTAGATCGGGTGAGAAATAGAGAAATGCCTGAGTGATGCGGGTGTGGACTTACCACGCCCCATCAGGAACGACCTGAACACTAAGCGATGTGAGAGGTGGACGATAGTAGATAGGGGGTACAAGAATAAGAAGAAGCAGCAGATCTAGAAAGAGTAGCGATATATATGAAATAATGTCCCAAAACTGCATCAATGACGGTTTATATAAGCAGCTGGTGAGGGCCTGATCACCTGTCAGACCGTGTGTCGCCTGTTATGTCCGGTAGCGGCCTGATCTCATCGATTCACTCTCCCGTATGACACTTTGTGACCATCCGTGGTTGTCCTATAGGGTCCTAGTTCGGCCACGCAATTGGATCACGTATGGCTGAGCTTGGTTCCCCAACCTCCAAACCATAACTCCCTTGTAATCCCAACAATGGAGAAGGAAAAGATGTTGCACCAACAATGGCACAGGAACCTTCCCACACAAAGCCGCAGGGCCTTGCTCATGAGTCCAGATCTCTTGTATCAGACACAACATCAACCCTGAATCTCGGGAGGCCCATGTTAAAAAAAAATGGGCGCCTTTAAAAAAATTAAAATTTACATCATTTAAAGTATTGGAAGAAAAATATAACACATACATTAGGAATTGAACCCCGGATCTCCTCTTTTCTCAACCAAGTACAATAATCATTGGGTCACCTATTCCATAACCAAAATATGGTATCGTTTCAAGTATTATATCTTCGACAGAAAAATCAGTTCACAAACTTAAAAGGTTATACCAACTAGAATGGAAACAAGAACCTCTAGCACACGTAGCAAATATCTAAACCACCAAATAAGCGGCGTCAATTGTGTATTTTTTTTTGACATTATATTATATACATTAAATATAGGTAGTGCAATTTTATCAATTTACCTTCTTTTTTTTTTTATCAAACTTTAATTATAAGTTATATATACATGAGTTTTAAAATAAATTACACATCAAACCAATATTAATAACTAACTCAGCTAGTTTTTCTTAATTCACATGTCGGATCAAACAAGATAATAATTTTAAGACAAAAGGAGTAGCAATTATTGTTGTCAAATCTGCCAAACTTTAGGTTGAATTACAAATTTCCTCCAAAATATACACAGAATCGCAGATTTAGAACAGGACCAAAGATCAAGTCCTACATCTTAAAGTTGAATACTATTTCTCCAACTCAGCTCGATCCAGTTTTACGGGCAATTGTTTTATGGAGACGGCGGCAGGTATTCTATTTGGCAAATTAACTTGGGAAAGAGTATATTATGTATATCTGTATTATAAAACAGCTAGGTAATTGATTAAGACTATTTAGAGGTTGAGATTAAATTATCTTAAAAAATTTAACGATTGAGATTCACCCTCACATTCACATGTATGAGTAGTTATCCATTTTAACTCCTTATGTACCTCTCCACTGTAACTTTTTTTAAAATCACACATTCTATATATTTAGGCACTGTCATTTTAATTGACGAAATCAGATATACTAACACTGTGTCATAGGTACGAACATAAAGATCTAGTTTTCTTTAAAACAGATTTTTTTAACCGAATGTTAGTGGACTGTGAGATAACGGAGCTCTTTCTTACAAATTAAATCCGTAAAACGATCCTACCGAAAATTTTCTCATTCTCTTTCTTGTCTAACCAATCGATGCCGGCCGCGACTATCTACTCGTGTATTTTTAATTCACATATCTACAGAATTCTTCTTTTCTTAGCGTCTGACTTTTTTAGCTTACGCCAAAAAGATATTTTTATCAATTTAATCTAGGATTGCGATGAAAACCTTAATTATGGCAATATAATTAAGGGACAGACCCACTTCTCTACGACCAATTTTAAAGTGTCAATGTGTGGCCTGGTAATCGATCCGAATACTTTATACTATTTAAAAACTTTGTAAAATAAATACCTTCGAACAAACTTGAATTTTTTCAGCTCTGCAAATAGAATATTAACTCAAATAAGTTCTTTCTTTTCAATGATTACTTTTATTAAATTATATTTGTATTTTATGAATAAAGAAGTTTCTGATAAAAAAAAAAGGTAAAATCAAAACAACGAAATTATTTTTATTGTTAACTATTGATACGTCCAAAATCTCCTGGATGCACTGGATCAATCCAATCAAGATACCTGGCTTTCAACGTATCTTGTTCTCTCAAAGCCCAAATCTGCAAGTGAATTGAACAAACTGTAAACTAGGCAGGGGCACTCCCTGCAAAGGCCCTCCGGCGTAAGAATTAGTACAAAGCTCAGCAAGTATGCATTCAATTTAGCAGAGTTTCAACTAGAGAGTAGAAATCACATACATCTCCCTTTCATTTTCCAGGGCTTTTATAGTTGCCGGAGAGCGTAACTGCTCATAACTGTCCACTAATGATCGTGGCATAAATGGCGGGCATATTAACTGCCCCATTAACTCCCCCATTAATCACAACGGTCTAAATGGAGGCTTTCCCGGACATAACCGTCCTCAACTGGTAACAGCTATTGAATTAGCGAGCAGAGCCACTCATGCTCGCAACTTAGCTCTGTTCGCTGGCTGAGCCCCCAGCTCGCTGACGTCTTGCTCGGTGAAGATCGAGACCATGCTTGCTCTAACGATGACTACAGGCCCAGCGTGTGGCTTATGACTTGGGCCTATTTGGGCCGGGTAGTTCAGTAGCCCCCTACTCCTTGTCCATCGAGTATTCATGCTCGAAACGAGGAGGAGCACAAATTTCCCAATCGAATCATTTTCCGAAACTCGGGCCTCAATAAGTACAGCGAGTCACTTTCAGTTGGAAATTAAGGGTGGAAGGCAGCTAAAAAGTTTTCTAGAGATGCGAACCATCACCCGCCGCCAGTGCCCTTTCACAGGCGCACTGCCCCATGCAACATTAAATGCGGCCTCGATCCTTGAGCCGCAATGATGAGTATTTTCCCAATCAACGGTTACTCAATGGTATAAAGACCGAACCCCTCCTTCATTTTCGACTTTTATCACCCTCTATTCTCTGAAACCGCTTTCTTGAGAAATCAAAAATTCAAGAGCCTCTCGTCTCCGTCTGCAAAATCGTTCCGGAAGATTTCCTAGGCCCTCTCTTACAATCTGCACCAGTTCTACCGGCTCACTTCATCGATTAACAAGTAAGGCCTCTATCCTCTTCTTATTTCTTTCTACATGCTCTTTTAATTTGCTTGAATCTTTTCATTTTAAGATTCACCATGCTTCTTCTGGGTTTGAACACCCTCAAATCTTCCCACTCAGAACTGAAGTGCCCACATTCATTCACTTGAACTTTTCTGGTTTCTTCTTTTTGAGATTTTCGTGCCCGTAAACCCTACATAAACCAAGTCCATTTCCAATCAGAATCGAGGAACGTCCTAACCAATGCCCCGTTTACTGGTTTCAGGATAAACCCTAACTTGCCACGGGCTTTTAATTATTTCTACTTTTCACCCCGAGCAGGGTTTAACCTATATTCCTCGATTCCTGTAGGATGTCTTCGGATGATAGAACGTCTTCCGAGATTGAGGGACGAGCATACGACCATGGGGCCCCCCAAGAACACGAAGAAAACTTACACACTGAATCTTCGAGCTCGGAAGGAACTGAGCGAGAAGAGATTCCGCTTATTCGCCAAAGGCGTTCCCGAGCACCTCAGGATAATACCGAGCAAGCAACGGAGAATCTTCCCAACCCGAGCAGACCAGAAAACCAGGATTTTATTCGAGGAAAACAAGTTGCCTCGACTAGCACCCCTTTTATTGCTTGGGATGATCTGAACAGCGAGGATGACGTGTCCAGCTGGTTTTACTCCCTAGGCATGAACCCCAAGGATTATCGAGTTAGGGCCTTCGATTTAGACATAGACAAAGCCGGCCATAACTTCCAGGGAGACCGGATGGTCTTTTATTTTGATTTCTTTTTAGTCGGCCTCCGATTACCCTTAGATCCTTTCTTTGTCGAATTCCTTCTGATAAACAATGCGCTTCCTTGCAACTTGACTCTAACCACCGTTAGGTTCCTGATTGCATATATCGTAGCCTGTAGGCTTCTTAGTTTTGAACCGAGCATGGAGCTCTTCAGGAAATTCTTCCTTTTCTCAATAGATAAGAAAACTGGGCGCATCTCTAGTCGCTCCAATCCCAATTACTTTATGCTTCTATCCGACAATCCGAACAAGGTTGATGCCTGGGATTCCAAGGCCTTGCTCGTAGAGTCTCGCGTAGGCTGGCCCTTCGCTCCCTACCTTGAAAACCTATCCATTGCCAAGTATGATAAACAAGCGTTTCAAATTGGTGAACCGATGCTTGCCAAGACCTTCAGGAAGCTTCTCGGAGTAAAGGATGTGAAACAAGGTCAAGACTGGGTTTTAGACTAGGTATCCTTGACTTCCGACCTCGTCCTATTACGACAAGCTGGAATCATAAGCTGGCCGGTCCAAGGCTGCGAGCCTCAAACCATCATCGAACTCGAAACACCACACCCCTTCTGGGGGAATTGTCATGGGGGAAATATCCCAAGCGAATGCCCGAGCTGCCTTCAACTCGGAAAAAACAGCACTCCTGCCTTTTCCCTTTCGGGTTTGCATGATTTCTTTTTCCTTGCTTTAATACTGCTGATCCATACTATATCTTTTAATCTTTACTCGAAACTTGCTTTGCAGATATGAGGCAGATGGAAGATTCCCAGCGGTTTCTGCAAGATATGAGGAGAGGAGCTGTGGGAAGGAACACACAGATGGCTGGGCAACAACCATCTCGTCTCCCTACAATTCCGGCTACCAACACAGGGCGAGGAACTAACCGAGCTTCTGCACCAAATCAAACAGCGACTACTTCCCATGCACCAACAGCCCCCATCATCCCAGCTCCTGTGATACCGGCGCTAGTCACTCCCCAACCTCAGCAGCAACAACAACAGCAACAAAAGAGGCCTCCTCCAATCTCCCCTCCAGAAAGGAGAACACGCTCGAGGACCGACCAGAGCGAGCCCGCCGAAGCTTCCAGTTCTCAAGCTCCCATCTGGCAAAGGGAGAACTTCGAGATGCCGGAAGCTCGCGAGCTTGCAACCAGGCTTATTGCCGAGATAGGAGTTGTTCCCGACTTGGCAAACTTAAACACCAACAAGAGAGGCGGACATGCGGCTAGCATTAGGCTTGGTATGGTGAAGAGACTTTGACATACTGGAATCCGCCGAAGAAGCACTGAACTCCCAAGTGCCGTCCTGAACGGAGAAATCGGGATGTGCATGACCGAGGTAAATGATTCTGCACATTGCAAAATACACCGAATTCTTTTCTTTTATCACCGATTTTCCTTATTTCGATTTCTAGATGGCCAGCAAGATAGAACTCCTCTTTGACCGGTTGATCGACAACGTGAAAACCTCCAGCTCGCTATCCACTGAAAAGAATGCCTTGGAAGAGTAGGTTAACACGCTGAAGGCCGAGCTTAAAGAAAGCGAGGAGAGCCTGACTGCTAAAGTCACTGAGGTATCCAAGCTGGAGGAGGAGAAGAGAATCCTTGATGCCCACCTTACCTTTTTCAAAAAAGTCCGAAGAATCTGCCCTTAACAACATAACTCAGGTGAGGAAGGATCTTCGAGAAGCGACCAATGAATTGGAAAAGGTTAAGAAGGATGCTGTTGCCAGAGAAAACAAGCTGAAGGTCGAGCTAGTTCAAGCCCGTGTCCAGAAAGAGAACCTCATCACCGAATACAAGAACTCCGAGGACTTTGCAGCTGCTGTCGAGGAAGAAGCATATCCTTTTTTTCCTGCAGGGGGTCAACCATGTCTTGCGACAACTAGCTTGCAGTGGACTTGAAATCAGGCCGGAGCAGCTCGCAACATAGGGAACCAACACTCCTTTCTGCTCCTTAGCTCGCCCGGGACATGCTTTAGTTCCGTATTCGGTGGATGAGCTCAACTCTTTGGCTGAGATAGACTCCCAGAAAGGGCTGGACGCTTGGACTCCTCCCCCAACCGTAGAGACCACTGTCAGTGACTTAATGTCTCAAATATGGTCGGGAAGAAACCAAGAGAATCAAAACTTGTCCCCCCAAGCTGGCGGTACAGACAATGAAGTGATCAATCTTGAAGCCGAGAACGAAGCCCCCACCAACCAGACCACTGCCGATCCTGCTCAAGTTCCAACCAATCAAACCCTCCTTGGTGACTCTTAGATAATTCCATGGCCTGTGTGCCTAAGATTCCAAAACACTTTACTTTTATGTCTGTAATATTTTTGCTACTCGTTTCCTCTCTTTGTTGGATGAATGTTTCTTATTCGACCATGCCTGCTTTATGTTTAATTAAAAAAGTATTGTTTTAAATGTCCAACTTCTTTCCGAACAAGGGAAACCTTTGCTCGTGAGAAAGAAATCACAAGTAATCAAGCAGTCCCACCCGAACACCAACTCTTTTTACGAGCATAAAGCTCTCTATGCTCATAAAAGAGAATAATCGAGAACAGGGAAAACAACCATCTAGAACACCAACTCTTTTCACGAGCATAAAACCCCTTTATGCTCGAAAAAAGAGAATAATCGAGGAAAACACTTAACTCAAACACCAACCCTTTGGGCGAGCAAGAATAATCTCGTACTCGCCAAAGAGAATAATCGAGAAAAACAAAAACAATAGACTCAAACACCAACTTTCAAAATAAAATTGAAAGCATTATTACTTGCCATAGAATGAAGAACAAAGAATTACATAATGCAATGTGATCTGCACTATGAGTCCAAATTTTTTAGAAAATTGAGTCCCATGATCGGACACAATTGCTCGCGGCACTCCAAACCGACACCATATATGCTCGTAAACAAAATCAATGACATTAATTTCACTAATGGTCGCTAGAGGCTTGGCTTCCATCCACTTAGTGAAGTAATCTACAGCGACCACTGCATACTTGAACTTTGATCGAGCCACGGGAAATGGGCCAATTAGATCTATCCCCCACATATTGAATTGCCACGAAGCTACAACAGGAGTCTGCTCGGTAGACGACAATCGCGGTATGTCTGCATAGCGCTGACACTTGTCACATCGACGAACGTACATTTCAGCATCTCGCCTCAAAGTTATCCAATAAAACCCAGCTGCCAAAACTTTTTCTGCTAATGATCTTTGACCAGGATGACCTCCACATTTACCTTCATATATTTCTCCCAAAATACCTTCAGTCATTTCTGGTCGCACACATCTCAACAGAGGCCGGGTTTAAGATCGCCTGTAAAGTATGTTGTCCAAAATAACATATCGGCATGATCGCTTTTGAATAGTTCTAGCTTCTTTCCTGTCCTCCGGCAATGTCCCTTGCTCGATGTAAGCCTTGAGATCATCTATCCAACATTTTGAAGCCGACTCGATGTCCATGATCACCTCCTTTTCTATAACAGGAACTTCCAAATGCTCGATCATAACTCCCGGATGCAAAGACTGAATTTCATCTTCAGCCATCTTGGACAAGTAATCAGCTCGCATGTTCTCCTCACGAGCAATTCACACCAATTCCCAGTAATCAAAATCTTTTAAAATCTCCTTCACCATCGCGCAGTAACGAACCAGGACCGGATGATGAACTGCATAGTTGCCTCTAACTTGGTTTACCACCAATTGGGAATCACAATACACAATCACTTCACGTACCCCTACATCCTGCGCGAGCTCGAGGCCTGTGATCAATGCTTCGTACTCCGCCTGATTGTTAGAAGCTGGAAACTTAAAACGTAATGCTTTCTCGAATTCTACATCCTGCTTGGGCGGGACTAGTACCAGCCCGGCACCACTTCCAAATCTGCTAACCGAACCATCAACATGTAGTTCCCAACAATACTCTGGTCGGGGCTTTGGAATTGGGATACTCGCCGATGCTGCTCTAGACGATACTTCCTCGACAGAATCCTTGAAACTTGTCTCTGCCACAAAGTCTGCTAAGGCCTGTGCCTTAATTGCTCGCCGAGGTTGATAATCAATATCAAACTCGGTTAACTCGATCGACCAAGTGAGTAAACGACCAGAAGTGTCTGGCTTGTGCAAAATCTTTCTTAGAGGCATGTCCGTGTACATAACAATTGAATGTGCAGAAAAATAAGTCCGAAGTTTCCAAGCAGCAACAACAAGCGAATAAGCTAACTTTTCTGCATTAAAATACCTCCCCTCTACATCAGTGAGGGCTTTCGAAACATAATAGACAGGCTTCTGAATATTATATTCCTCCCTAATCAACACAGCTGCTACCGCCTGCTCGGTAGCCGCTAAATACACAAAAAGCTTTTCCCCAAAAACCGGCCTACTTAGCAATGGAGGACTCCCTAGGTATTTCACTAACTGCTCGAAGGCCTTCTGACACTCGGGTGTCCATTCAAACCCCTTATTTCCACAAAAAACTTTGAAGAACGGCAGGCACCTCTCCGCCGACCTGGAGATGAAACGACCAAGGGCTATCACCCTGCCGTTGAGCCTCTGAACATCTTTAATGCACCGAGGAAGATTCATAGTAACTAACGCCTTCATTTTTTCACGATTAGCCTCAATGCCCCTCTCAGTCACCATAAATCCCAGGAACTTGCCCGCCTTCACTCCGAACACATACTTGCTCGGGTTCAGCTTCATACTATTTTTCCTGAGATTAACAAAGGTTTCTCCCAAGTCCACTGTATGCTCGTGCCCTTTAGTCTTGACCACCATGTCGTCGATGTAAGCTTCAACATTCCTCCTGATTTGCGAGCTGAATATCTTATTCACCATTCTCTGATAGGTGGCTCCTGCATTTTTCAGACCGAATGGCATCATCTTATAACAGTACAGCCCCCTGCTACTCGGAAAGCTGTCAGAGCCTTATCATGCTCATCCATTTTTACTTGGTGATACCCAGAATAGGCATCAATAAAGCTTAGGAGCTCAAATCCTGCGATGGCATCCACCAACTTATCAATTCGGGGGCAAAGGATAACAATCCTTTGGGCAGGCCTTATTCAAATCCGTGAAATCCACGCACATTCTCCACTTGCCATTGGATTTCTTGACCATAACCACATTAGCCAACCAAGTTGGGTAATGTATCTCCTCGATTATGTCAGCCTTAAGTAGCTTCTCGACCTCTTCCCTGATCGCTTGATCTTTCTCCACAGAATAAATCCTGGGTCGCTGCTAGATTGGCCGGAAAGCTGGATCTACATTGAGCCGGTGCAAGGCCACAGTTTCACTCACCCCTTGCATGTCTTCTGGCCGCCAAGCAAAGACATCCAAGCTATCTTGTAACTGTTTGATCAAATTTGCCCGGGCCTCAACCGGTAAAGCCTTGCCTATTTTTATCTTCTGCTCGGGGTAAGCAGAATTTATAATTACTTCCTCGAGCTCGTCTGAGCCGTAAACTCTGGCTCATCTCGCATTTGGAGTGTATCACACTCCACCTTCTCTTCTTCCTCAGCTTGATCCTCAACTGTGTCAAGCTGATCTATCTCCATGTCGTCGACCTTCTCCATTAACCCCTCCGACGCCAAAACCGGCAAAGGGTTATCAACATTCTCCTCAATCATCTTTATATCCAGGCTAGCCTCATCCTGTTGTGCGACTTGCTCCCCCGACTTCAATGTCGATGAGGAGAGACTGCTCTTGCCACCAATCTGGCTCGCAGACATACTTGCAGCAACCTCATGCTCGTCCTGCTCCCCCGACTTCAATGTCGGCATAGAGCTAGGATCCACCTCAGGGTCTTCATGCACCATAGCAATTACTGATGGCCCCACCGTCACGTGAGATGTTTCCTTGGTACTGACGGTTATCTTCTGCTCACCATCTTCCAAGGTTAACTTCTGTTTCTTTCTCTGGCTATCGCGCACTTACTCAAGCACCGCTCTGGGCTGGCTTCTCAACACTCCCACTCCCTGATCGGTGTAAAACTTAGCCCGCTAGTGTGGGATTGATGCCACCATCTGGAACTTTGCCATACTCGGTACACCCAAGATTATGTTATAGGGAGACTTTAAATCAATCACCATGAAAGAGATCTTTTCAGCTCGCGTCCTGTTCCCTTCGCCAATGAATACCTCTAACTCAATCGTACCCTTGACCGGGACCTTATGGTTAGTAAATCCTTCCAATGTCCCGGCATACGGCCTTAATCGATCATCGCTCAGCTCCAATCCCTGGAAACAGGAATAATACATCACGTCTCGACATGCTCCAGAATCAACTAGAATTCCGTGCACGACCCAACCATCCACCAGGGCAGACACGATCAGGGATTGCTCGCCCGCCACATTACTCGCCAACTCGCTGCGAGTAAATTGTATAGCTTGCTCTCCATCCTGCAAAGCAGCAGGTCGATCCACAACTTTTGACAAAGAGTAAATTTGTTTTCCGAGCTGGGTCGGAGTAGGTTCTTCATCCATTATCACATTGATTACCCCTCTGATCGGCGGGGCATCTCTCCTGGGGGCATTCCCCCTATTTCCTCCATCTCTTTTGAAGCGGTCCAACCGCCCTTCATTAATTAATTTCCGAATGGACTTTTTCAACGGCCAACATTCCTCCGTTGTATGCCCGTAGTCATCATGGTAGACAAACCTCTTCGCCTTATCCCGTTCACCAGCCGTCCCTGGATTCATGCGAGGTGGATTAGGAAGCTCATCTCTTATTTCGTACATGATGTCCTCGTGCAATGTGTTGAGCGGGGTAAGATCTGCTCCTCGAAGGAATTCTCTTGGCCGATCGTATCTCGATTTAACCTTGTTATATCCTCCACCACCTGTCTGCCCACTCCCCTTGGGGTTTCCAGCAGCTTCATTACTCTCTTTTTCTTCTCCTTTTTTGTCGTCTCTCCGGCACACCACTTCTGTGCTTGCATGAGCATTTCCGCCTGCGTTTTTGGCTCACGCATGCTCAACTCTGATCGCAAACCACCTTCACCTTCAAGCAAACTTGTTTCAAAGCAAAGGGTGACATCCTGTTCGGTCAAACCTGGAACCTGCTCTAACACCTTGGTGAATCGCTCCAGATAACTCGCAGTAGACTCATGTGCTCCCTGCTTAGCCTTCGACAAGTCAGCCCTTGTCTTTGACAATGTGCCAGCGGTACCAAAATCTGCCACCGACGCGGCAAAGCTCCCATCCATGCTAGGGTCTTCCCTTGCAAAGCGCCCACAAAAGCCCTAATCTTCAAGGCCTCATCCGAGGTCACTAGACCGATTTGTGATTCAAAAGACATCAACCAATCTCTGGCCTTTGTCTTTCCCGTATACTCCTTGATGTTTGGGAATATGAGCCCCTGTGCTGGTGGAGCATTTTCAATCCAGGGCGCCAGTGGGCTAGCTGACGTGGCCAAAAAATTCCCATCCAGAGCCTTTCCTTGTTCCCAAGCTTCCATACGGCGTTTCAGTTCTTCAAAATCCTGCATGTTTATGGTTGTAGGCAAACCACCCCCGGGCTGAGGCTGTACCACAGGCATAGGAGGGGCCTGTGAGGGACCCATAACTCCAATGGCTTGAGTAACTCCCACGGCCTGCGCCACCTGGACCTGAGGCACCCCAGCGAGCTGAACAGCTGGTGCAGCTAGTTGATGCAAATCCCTTTTTCCTTGAGAATGATGAGATAGGTGCCCTTGAGACCTCCTGGGAGAGGGAGTTCTGCGCCGACGGACATAAGATCCCCTTGGTGATTAGGAACGACGACTATGAGCACGAGACCGCCGCGGCGAGGGTGAACGTAGCCTGCGAGCATGCGACCTTGGCAAGGAAGGTGAACGTCGACGACGGCGGGATTGAGCCGAATCATCCCCAACCCGTGGTCCTAGCCTAGAGTGAACACTGGGCACAATTCTATGGCTAGCCTTACTTCCTTCTGGCTGTTCATGTCCCTTGGATCCTTGTGCTCGTGGCTGAGAAGGAATGACCAAAGGATTCATTTGATTACCTCCTGTACGAGAAACACCCGCCGCTTGGCTCGGAGCTGTCAAAGCTGGTAAGGGGTCTATCTCAATGGGCAAAGGTGGCTTACCCATTGCAATCAACTGTAGATTAAGTTGATGCATTTGACCCAGATATATTGCCCTTTGACGTAGAGCCTCCTCCCTAAACTCGTGTGCCAGACCCACTGCTGCTACAGCACTTCTTGCCAAAGAATCCGCTCCACGTATCTGGTTGAGCTGATGACGTGCATCATGCGGTGGAGGAGCATTATTCCCAGCCAACTGATTAAGGCTAGGAGTCGGTTGTACCTCCTCCCGGCGACTTCCACTGCCACCATTAACTCCATTTTCTGCCATTTGTCAAGATTGACGAAAAATGTACTATCAAAACGCAAAAACTGCTACCGCAAAACTATCGTTTCCCGGCAATGGAACCAACTGATGCGTCCAAAATCTCCTGGATGCACTGGATCAGTTCAATCAAGATACCTGGCTTTCAACGTATCTTGTTCTCTCAAAGCCCAAATCTGCAAGTGAATTGAACAAACTGTAAACTAGGCAGGGGCACTCCCTGCAAAGGCCCTCCGGCGTAACAATTAGTACAAAGCTCAGCAAGTACGCATTCAATTTAGCAGAGTTTCAGCTAGAGAGTAGAAATCGCATACCTCTCCCCTTCATTTTCCAGGGCTTTTATAGTTGCCGGAGAGCGTAACTGCTCATAACTGTCCACTAATGATCGTGGCATAAATGGCGGGCATATTAACTGCCCCATTAACTCCCCCATTAATCACAACGGTCTAAATGGAGGCTTTCCCGAACATAACCGTCCTCAACTGGTAACAGCTATTGAATTAGCGAGCACATCCACTCATGCTTGCAATTTAGCTCTGTTCGTTGGCTGAGCCCCCAGCTCGCTGACGTCTTGCTCAGTGAAGATCGAGACCATGCTTGCTCTAACGATGACCACAGGCCCATCGTGTGGCCAACTATTATTTTTGTTTCGTAAATTATTTTGATTTTACTAACTTCCATTATATTTTTAATTTTATTGATTTTGTAACTATTATTTTTGTTTAATTTTTAAGAACTAGTTTTACGGAAAACTTTTGTTCCGTAAATTATTTTTATTATTTTGCATACCTTAATTTAAATTGTTTTGTTTTATTGACTATGTAACTATTATTTTTGTTCTATCAAATATTTTAAGTTATAACATAAAAAGTTACGGATCGCAATGGTTAACGGGTCTGCTTTAACCCGATCAAATCTAATCCGTTATTATTATTAGATCGAAAAAATTACTCACTTCAATCAAAAAATATTAATAAATTAGATTAAATTTAATACTTAATGGATTTAGTTAGATGAATTAATGAATGATAGGTTACAATTGTCGGCCACCTTACAGTTAAGGATGAAGGGAGTAGTAATGACAAATGATCAAGCCCGAGCATGGCCCATTCTTTCGGGGGTATAGGGTTGCGTCATAGGCCTTTGAGCTTGAGCCTTAGGTCAGGCCTGACGCTTGAGCCAATTAAAACTGGGGTTTGTCTTTTGGACACTATCAATCCACTTTACATAATATTTAAAGTCAAAAATCTTCTACCATAGTACTCCATTATTTAAACGGCAAAAGACACTATCAAAGTGGAAGAACGAATAATAACCCAAACGAAATTAGATTAAGCACGCTCCATCGAAAATTCAATTTATGCATCAAAAAAAATAAATTATACATCGAGATTTACTTTTATATTCTCATAACAAATCATTGGGTGGCAAATTAAACAAAAAAGTCAAAAGATGGCCATGAATATAAAATACCAAAGAAAACTGTACCAAAGTCAACTGGAATATATTTATCATCATCATTAGCTAATAATTAGCATTTTACAAATTGAACAATTCCAAATTTAATGACTTGGTAAACCCGTTGACCGAGCTTGCATGGCTTCAAAAATAACAAGGGAAAAGGGTGTTTTACAGTTCCTCTGTTCAGAGTTGTGATCCAGTAAATGGGCTTTTAAACTGGCACGCCCTTCTCTCTTCATGAACTCAATAGCCCTCTCCTCGCCCCTTTACTCGCGAACAAGAAAAAGGGGATTACATCAGCACCAAAAGAAACATAATTGGTGCAGCAAGGAAAAAGAATCTATCTACTTGAACAAAACTAGGTTATAATAGGGATGTCATACCTGTGTTTATTCGAAAATGATTTAGTTTGAAATGATCGGTAAAAGAGAGTTAAGTTTTCCGAGTAATCAAACAGATAAGCAAATCCAAGCATGGTTCAAAACATTTAACATCTGCAATAAAATTTCACCTGTCTCTACATTGCTAGTGAATCACCCTTACTGTGTGGAAAGCAGCTCCTTATTACTAGATTGCATACCACGAAGCATATATGAGAATAACAAATCTGATTATTCAGTACAAATTTGAAGTATAATAACAGTTGATTTTTATTTTAGAATTTTAGGATGCAAAGAACTTGAAGATTTCACATAGAGGAAGACGTGAAACCCTAAAACTAAACAAACTCATTACCAAGTCCCATTTGATTAGAAAAGCCAACCTGTATACAAATTTCAGGGTAAGCTTCAATAAATTAAGGCCCGATCCTGGAAGCAGGAATACTTGAACCTGCAAAACTAGTAAATTACGTAAGATCACATTTCCAAAGTCAATAAATAATGGAATGAAAACCACTGGATATGCACTATCCTAATTTATATATTATCCCATCAGTTTGTAATGGGGAGGCAAAAATTCACTCAAAAGTTAAGTACCAGTCATTGCAACTCTTTCATCTGCTCTTACGACAAAAGTATAATGGAAAGGTAAACCTGCAAAGACATGGGCTAGATCTATCCTTGAAACAGCTGAGGATAGTATAAGCTTAGCCAAAAGAATAGTCTACCAAAAATAAGATGTGCTATTTCCCCAGAAGTAACTTCCTCCAGTCAATTAATTTGCTATAAGAAAGGCCATGAAGTAGTTCAGCTGTATTGTATGCCAACATGTTTAAGAGGAAAAATATCTATACGATTTTGAAACCATGTTTAGGAGAGGCTCCATTTCAAATTCTGATGCTAGGCAGGGCTTGAGCAAGGTGATGATTATATAAAAGAATTGATAACCCCAATTCTAACATATACCCTTTCCTTTCTCTCTGAATGTCTCTCGCTCTTCCAACTTCCTGCATACGAGAAGTCAGATAATTGTATTAGTTACATCCATCTACAAACCACACTTTGGTTGAACGAAATCAGTATTATGCTTATGATCTCAAACAGTTTTCTGTAAGGTGTTTTTTTCTTTCCCTGATGTTGTTTATTCTGCAATTTGATTCTTATATGGGCAGAATCATTGTGAAGGCTTACCTATCTTTCAATTATATATGCTGGTTTGTCTAATTGGTTTCAGGCGATAGTGAACAATGTTTCCATGAGTGATCGTAGGAAGATGGCGTTTGTTGTTGAGTATGTTTTGAGTATTTTCCAAAGGTAACCTCCCACTTGCCTTTATACGTACTCGTAATAAACCAAAATCCCATTTATCTCTTTATAATTGGGTATAAAATCTACCACTTTTTTCCTTGCAAGCGTACAGCTCTAGTACGATATATTTAGTTATGGTGTCAAGTTCATTGTGCTAGTTAACAAATGCGTTGGTGTGACATACCCACAGTAATTATGCCTATTTCTACTCAAAACATTTCAAGAGGGCATTTGTTAGCAGGACTGGTCATAAAATTTTGCACAATTCTCAAACAAGCATTGTTGCAAGAATCTCTTCTGAAACTACTCTTGTAGCGATTAATGTACAACAAATATTTTATATCCCAGTTTGAAAAAGGTTAACCCCTTTCCAATTTTACAATTTCACAAAACCAAGTCCAACTCCAGCATCAAAAACTGCTATAATAACAACAATTACCACATAACAGAGGAACTCATTACTAACAATGATAAATCTGACTGTTGTGGCAGTTTTTTAGAAAAACAGGGTCAAAATAGTCGAAAATTTTGAGGACTTTACAAGAGCTATGTATGTTTACAATTTTATCTGTCCAAATTCAGGAATCTAAGACTTTGTTTGTTTCACGGAAAATCATTTCCAGAAAATGATTTTTGGAAAATGATTTCCGGAAAATCAAAAGATTTCATCTTCAGGTGTTTGGTAAATCTTTTGAAAATATGTCAGAAAATATTTACGGGTGTTTGACAAATATATGGAAAATGTAACGGAAAACAATATATGAATAAATACAAAAATAAAAATAGAAACTAAACAATGTTTAAGATATCCCTAGAAAATCAATAAGGACCATCTTTTTTTAATAAGGTCCATCATTTTTTAATATCATAATTACAAATAATTTTTTTGATAATTGATAAGAAAAAAACGTTTTAAAATAGAAAATAGACAATGTTTAGGATGTCTCTAGAAAATATTACAGAAAACTATATATGAAGAAATACAAAAAAATATATTCTAATATTAATGCACATATTGAATATAAAATAGTGTTGAATTTTAAGTAATTTTTCTTTAGTAACTCTCAATTAATCATTAGTGGTGTCAAATCAATGTCTATCTTTTTTCAATCTCAAAATTACAAATAAATTTTTTGATAATTGATATGAAAAAAACGTTTTAAAATAGAAAAATTGACAATGGTTAGGATGTTCTTATATAATATAGGTGACATTAATTTTAGAACGTAGTAAGCATTTATTAAAATTATAATTTATAAATAGTATGCACAAACTTTATTTATATTTTAAAAAAAATTTATTTGTTGAGTAAAATATTGTGTGTGTAAGTAAATATGCGCAATTGTGAAAGGGGGCAGAGGGTACCCGAACATTTGAAAAATAACTTACGGAAAATGAATCCGTAAGTCATTTTCGGAAAAGAAGCCTTCATTTTCTGTTGAATCGGAAAACCTTTTAAGTTGACTGCATTTTTCTAAGGTTACCAAGCACCGAAAAATGAGGAAAACGTTTTCCAGAAGTCATTTTCCGTAAAACAAACGAAGCCTAAAAATAGATTGATAATGCAATAGAGAAATTTGAAGGTTCATACAGATTTTGAAGATGTGCTCGATCAAATGATTTGGAGCAGTAGTGTCCTCGTGAGTTGTGCCAGAGGTTTGTAGGCTGAAACTTGGACAGGGTTCTTGTTGCCGATGTAGAAACTGATAAAAGTTTAGGAATAATGGCATAGCCTTTTCATTGATATTGTGAACATATTTATAGGGTTACAATACTTGCTACACAAGTTAGTCTAAATACAAGAGGGATTAGGAAACCTAAATACAAGAGGGATTAGGAAACCTAAATAAAAGAGGAACTAGGAAACCTAAATACAAGTAAATTAGAAAAGTATAATCTAAAGATAATTATAATATATTACAAATATATTATATTTACTAATACTATAAATATAATATATTAAATATATTATATTCTCTTATATGCTCCCGCAAGATGGATCACCGTTAGGAGAGACAAATCTTGAGAAGAATATGCGGACAGCGTGCGAGTTGAAAAATGAGAGGGTGATCGATGTGGGTCTTAGGAGGAAGACAAGTTGTTGAGGAGGAGGGCTTCGGTGAAGACATGGTTTGCTCGAGGAGGGGTTGAGGGTAGAAGCTGGGTTGGTAGGAGTCTGAGTTGCTCGAGGAAGCGGTTGATGGTCTGAGAGGTGGTTTGCCGAGGAGACATGGTTTGCTCGATGGCGAGCGCCGAGGGAGAACTTTGCCGGGGTGAGCCGGGTGGTGAAAGCCGTGTTCTTTGAAGAGTCCGTGAGTTGCTCGAGGGGTGGTGAGGGGGCTGCTGTGAGGTGGCTGGGTTTCTTTGAATGTGCAGGTTGCTCGATAAGCGAGCTAGTGGAGGGAGGCGGTGGCAAGCTTGCCTTCAGAAGAGTTGGGTTTGCCAAGGATGCCGGTATTCGAGGCAGGCGGGTTGAGGAGGGAGTGTGGAGAGAGAGGGGGCCTCGGCCATTGAGGGGGAGGAGTTGGCGAGCTTGCCTTCCGAGGAGGGCAAGCTGGGTTTGCCAAGGAATCTAGATTCGGCGCAAGGAGCAAGCTGGGTTAAGGAGGGCGTCGGCGAGCTGATCACAACGGGGTTTGCCGAGGAATCCTAGGGGGTGCTCGATTAGTGTGAAGAGGGTTTTGACTGGTGGTGTGAGAAGCAATGATGTGCCAAGGTGTAGGAGGGGCGTGTGGTGTGGTGGGATGAAGGTTTATGGGTGCGGACGTTTGGTTAAGGGTGGCTGAGGAAGGTCCTCGGCGAGCTCGTCAGAGCGTGGTTGGGCGAGGTGTCCTTGTTGTTGCGCAGGGGGGAACTTGGCGTTTACCAGGGTGATGGGTGCCGGATCTGAACGTTGGGTTTGGTGGTCAGATCTGGGTTGGCAGCGGATTCGGTGTAAGGAAGATATATGGAGGCAGAAGGTTTGGTTGAGGGTGACTGAGGAAGGTCCTCGGCGAGCTCGTCAGAGCTTGGTTGGCCGAGGTGTCCTTGTTGTTGCGGGGGGCGGGCGTTACTGGTGATGGGTGCGGATCTGAACTTTGGGTTTGATCCTGGTTTGGCCGGCGCTTTGGTGGGATGAAGATATAAGGAGGCGGAAGGTTGGTGGTTTAGGGGTGCTGACGGAGAGGCGGCTTAGGAAGGACCAAGGCGAGCTTGTCAAAGCTTGGTTGGCCAAGGTGTCCTTTGGTTGCTTAAAGGGATGGGAGGTGGAAATCGGCTTGGCTGTGGAGAGTCGCCGGATCTGAACGTGGGGTGGTATGGTTGTCAGATCTGGGTTGGCGACGGCTGTATGGGAGGAAGTTTTAGGGTTGAGGAAGTCTTGGGTTTGCGGAAGATGGTGGTTATAGGTTTTAAGAGCGAGGCTCTGATACCATGTAGAAACTGATAAAAGTTTAGGAATAATGGCATAGCCTTTTCATTGATATTGTGAACATATTTATAGGGTTACAATACTTGCTACACAAGTTAGTCTAAATACAAGAGGGATTAGGAAACCTAAATACAAGAGGGATTAGGAAACCTAAATACAAGAGGAACTAGGAAACCTAAATACAAGTAAATTAGAAAAGTATAATCTAAAGATAATTATAATATATTACAAATATATTATATTTACTAATACTATAAATATAATATATTAAATATATTATATTCTCTTATATGAAGATATAAGGAGGCGGAAGGTTGGTGGTTTAGGGGTGCTGACGGAGAGGCGGCTTAGGAAGGACCAAGGCGAGCTTGTCAAAGTTTAGAAATAATGGCATAGTCTTTTCATTGATATTGTGAACATATTTATAGGGTTACAATACTTGCTACACAAGTTAGTCTAAATACAAGAGGGATTAGGAAACTTAAATACAAGAGGGATTAGGAAACCTAAATACAAGAGGAACTAGGAAACCTAAATACAAGTAAATTAGAAAAGTATAATCTAAAGATAATTATAATATATTACAAATATTGTAACGCCCCATAATCTTGCATGTGCATTCCATGCTTGTGTTTGTGCTTTCTTGGTTGATTGCGATCATGTTTACCTAGTTTATAAACGTCTTAGAACTAATCTTAAATTATTCTTGAAGTTCTTAACATGTTTAGAATCACGAAAGTCCGTTTGTTGAATCGCCGGTTCGATCGTTTTGAATTTAGCCTTAGCGTTTTCCCTCGTTGCTCGTATTTGCTTCTATTTCGACGTACGAAGTGTTCGTTGAGTTCTTGGCCTTATATTCAGGTCTTAATCATGTTGAAACAAGTCCCTTTCATGTCCAAGACATCCTAGTTTGAATGACGTTTGATTGTAGTTTGATTCGTTGTTCGTTCGTCGCGTGGTTCGCGCCTTGTTCTACCTTGTTCCGGGAGTTGTTCGGGTGTGTTTCCGACCCATTTTGAGTAGGGTTAGACCTTAGAATGGTTGCCCAAAAGTTTGGGACCATTTAGACCAAGTTTGAATCAAGTTTTAGACATTCTGGAGCCGAGGCGGCATGGGAGCCGGTGAGGCGCCCGCCTCAAGCTAGAGCAAGTTCAAAATGGACTGAACATTGGGATGGCCTCAGATGATGAGGCGGCCGCATGGGGAAGGGTGAGGCGCCCGCCTCACCTGTTGCTCTGCTACGGGTTGATTTCTTCCTGTTTCGGAATTTGACGAATTGTACCATTTCAAACCCCTACTTAAACCTATCCTAAACCTCCCTAACCCTTCCTACTTAAGTCCTAACATCCCTAACTTATTTTTAATGATGGATTAGAAGGCTTGTTGATTATCCAAACCCTATCCTAAGAATCTCAAAGAGACCCCAAGTGGTTGACACATGTCCCACTCAAACTTTTGACCACATATAAGCCCCAAATCAGATTTTTGACCCTCATTCTCACCCTCTCTCTCTCAAAAACGAATTCTCATCTTCTCCAAGACTCTCCCATGGTTTCTTAAGGTCTTCATCATCATCTACCTTCATCCATTCATCCATTGCCCAAGAGCCATTCATTAAAGTTGTAGAGCTCGAGAAGGGGAGCATTTCCATCCGATTGGTTTCTTCATTTGCTTTCGTTGGTGTTGAACTAGTAAGTTACTCTTCTTCATTTTAGTTCCCATTGACCCTAAGGAAACAAAGTTTATGATGTGTGAGGTCAATGGGGACACATAGTTGCTTCCTACGAATTTTGAATGTATAATTTTGCTAGGAGCATGTCTAGGTTGATTCTTGCCTTTGAATGTTGAAATTACTCTTCCACTATGATTAATTGAGGTCTTGAACATGTTAGAAGTAATGTAATATGTTTGTTGATGAAAGTGATATTATTTGGTAATGCCCTAAATTATGCCTATGTGGTGTTTGTGAAAATGGTTATGTGATGTATCCTCAATATTGGACCACATGAAGAACATGAATTATTTTGAATTGTATAGGTGAATTTATACTCTTGTGAACCTAGAAGTGACTTAGGTTGGGTTGTGAAGCATATAGCTTCATTTTCCCAAAATTGGGAATTTAGTGGAAAGACTCAACGGAGTCGACTCTAGGGAAGAATTGAACTCGTTAGACTCTAATTTCAATCCCTACGAAGTTTGAACGTCATTTGACTTGGTTTACTCAAGTATGAGTTGGTTTAATTGATTGTAACAAGTTGTTATGAAAGATTGGTATTTGTGCAAATTATTGCCTTGATGTGATTACGGTAGAGATTATCCCCTACTTGGATGGTCGAATTCGCTCTTGTCGGATTCGGACCTTAAATTGGTTTAAGTCAAGTAAATATCTACTTGTGCATTGCATTAAGTCCAGCTGGCATTAAATGGTTTGTTTTTCAAGTCAGGGTGGGACGATACATCGCCTTCACGAATTATGGGATTCGTGCTCGCTATGGATCGCCGCACCCGGGACTCCACACACACCTCCACTGTGGGCCGCAGTGGGGAAGTAGCCCCTCTGCCGTATCAGTTAAGTGCCGCATTGGCTTGCTATTGAGATCGAGTAGCACTCGGCGGCGATCGATGAATTCACATAACATCGATGGCACGAACCAGTAACGGAATGTTTTGCAGGAGCTACGAAGCGGCCGTGACTATCATATCCTACTTGTATGATTTACTTTACGCACTTATGTGAATAAGGTGCTAAGTGTTAAATGATGATAACATGCCATATTAGTGATAAATATCATGCTATAATATGAACATGCATATTTTGGTAACTTACTAAGTCTTTCGACTTACTCTATTTGTTTGCTTTGTTTTCCTTAGATCAAAGCCGAGGTGACGTTCCACGCTAGATTCACGCATTCGCTTGGACGTTGTGAGCAAGGTTGCTCTTTTGGACATTAATTGGTTAATCTTGTATTTTGGAAAGGACGATGGGAAGCAAGTCATGTAGACTTAGCTTGGGTTTTTGTGTTGTAGTAACTTATTATTAATACTTGTAATCTTTTGGTATGCCGACTATAAGTCGAGCTTGTTTATATGTGTGTATGGTTCATCATAGTTTCTTCCGCTAAAGCGCGTTTAAAGTATTATTATTGTTATTGTCTCCGGCATGTTGTGGCCGTTGAGGTTTATTAAGCATGTGTTAATTGTAGGAGTAGTTGTTGGTTCCTACTGTAACGTCGCCGATGACTTGTTTAAATCAGGTTGTTTTTCCGGCCAAGTGTAGCCGAGTTGTTAATTGTCTGAAATGTTGCGCCACGTGAATTTTAAAACCCTACTTATGCATGCTTATGTGTTTAACTTGATTATTTGGACGGCGCGATTCGGGATCTCGCATTGGGGTCCGGGTCGGGTCGTCACAGTTGGTATCAGAGCTATAGGTTAGCTGTCGGCCAGGATAGGTTCCATGGCCTAGGTGGGTTGGTTATTTGTGTGATGATTCTAACGTCGAGTGAATTCTTGTAGGAGATCGATGGATAATCCTAGGAACGGAAATGGCCGCGGTAGAGGTAGGCCCAGGCGAGAACCGGCCGAACCTGAAGTTGAGGTACCGCCGCCGCAGAATCCGGTGGGTCCGGATATAGCAGAATTACACCGTGTGTTGATGGCTTTTCTGGCAGGGGCAGGCCAGGGAGGTCAAGCTGGGGGAGTACCACCACCACCGAGACCGAGGACTGATAACACTCTCCTAGAGAGATTTCTTAAGTTGAAGCCTAGTGCGTTTCTTGGGGAGCCAAACCCGAGGGAGGCTGAGTTGTGGATGGAAGAGATGATCAAAATCTTATCTATGTTGGAGTGTACCGATGAGGAGAAAGTCAGACTAGCGACGTTTCAGTTTAAGGGAGCCGCCGAGCATTGGTGGACTGTGTTGAAGGAAAGTTGGGAGATGCAACAAGTCCCTATTACTTGGGCTAATTTTCAGAGGGAATTTAAGAATGAGTACGTACCGGATGTGGTTCGCAACCAAAGGGAGAAAGAATTCTATAATCTTGAGCAAGGTACTATGACTGTGGCGGAGTATTCTGCGAAGTTCACCGAGTGAGCCGTTATTGCACGTATTTGATTCCTACGGAGGCTCGGAGAACACATAAGTTTGTTAAAGGGTTGAGGACCGAATTTAGGAAGCAGATTCTAGCACTTAAGCTCACCGACTATCGGACTGCAGTTGATAGAGCTTATGAGGTTGAACAAGATATCGAGGAGCACCGAGTCAAGGGTAATTCGGGTAATGCACGACAGGCTACTCAGAACACCAATCAGGGGAATAATTCAGGCGGCAGAAGAGGATACCAAGGGAACCGCGATAGGAGAGGTGGAGGCCAAGGTAGGCCACAGTCAGGGAAACAGGGCAACAACACTTCTTCTACTCAGGGGCAGCAAGGGTCTCGTAATGAGACTATGATTTGTTGCTCGCCAGGTCGGGCACACACCGAGATAGGTGTTGGGTAAAGAATGGGAAGTGTTTCATTTGTGGAGACGGGACTCACATGAAGAGAGATTGCCCGAAGTTCAAGGCTAGTCAGTCAGGAGGCGCCGGGCAGCAGTCTGGGGCTAAGAGAGATGTGGATGGTAAACCGAAGGTTCAGGGCCGTGTGTTTGCGCTTGATCAGCGCGAGGTTCAGGGTCTACTGGCAAATGATAGGAGGTACTCTTTCTATATTTGATCATAAGGCTCGAATTCTCATAGATCCGTGGTCTTCGTGATTCTTATGTTGCTTCGCACTTTGTTGAGAATCTTTGCGTATTGCCTCAATCTTTGCCATACTTGCTTGAAGTGTCTACCCCGCTCGGGGAATATATGCTCGCGTCTGAAGTGTTTAGATCTTGTGATGTTTTGGTGGGTGACCACACTTTGCATGCGGACTTGGTAGTTCTACCCATACGTGATTTTGATGTGATTCTTGGCATGGACTGGTTATGTGCTTATCATGCTATAGTTGACTGCCATAGGAAGAGGGTTACTTTTTATATGCCTGTGCCCGAATTTACTTTTGTGGGTGATCAAGCTGCCGAGTGACTTGCATTTCATTTCTCGCTAAGGGCTAGAAAATTGTTGTCTCAAGGGTGTACGGGTATCTTGCCTCGCGTTGTTGATAAGAAGAGGTCTTCGCCGAGTTTAGAGGAGGTCCCTGTAAGTATGTGAGTTTCCCGATGTGTTTTCTACCGATCATGCTATGCCACCCGATAGAGAACTAGAGTTTTGTATTGAGCTTATTCCCGGACTTCACCGATTTCTAAGGCACCGTATAGGATGGCACCATGAGCTTAGAGAGTTGAAAACTCGCCAGGTGAACTCTTGAGATTGGTTTTATTAAACCGAGTGTGTCGCCTTTCGGGGCGCACCGGCCTATTTGTGAAGAAGAAGGATGGGAGTTTGCGGTTATGCATAGATTATCGCGAATTGAATAAGGTGACCAAGTTAAGAACAAATACCCACTACCCCACATTGATGATCTATTTGACCAATTGCAAGGGTCTATTGTTTATTCTAAGCTTGATTTGCGATGGGGTTACTATCAATTGAAGGTTAGAGAGGAAGACATTCAAGACAGCGCACTAGATATGGGCACTTTGAATTTGTGGTGATGCCGCTTGGGTTGACGAATGCGCCAATGCGGTGTTTATGGACTTGATGAACCGTGTCTTCATAGTTATCTCGATTGTTTTGTGGTAGTCTTCATTGATGACATCTTAGTGTATTCGAAATCTCTGAGGAGCATGAGAAACACTTGAGGATTGTCTTGTCTATTCTTCGAGAAAACTGCCTTTATGCGAAGTTTAGCAATGTGCCTTTTGGCTTGAGGAGGTGTCCTTCTGGCATATCATTTCTAGCGCGAGTAGCCGTTGATCCTTCTAAGGTGAAGCGGTGACGAATTGGAAGAGACCTAGTTCGGTTACCGAGGTTCGAGTTTCTTGGGTTCGGGTTATTACCGGAGATTTATTGAGGGATTTTTCTGATTGTGACTCCTATGACGAAATTGACACGTAAGAACGTGCCGCTTGTTTGGAGCGAGAAATGTGAAGCTAGTTTTCAAGAGCTTAAGAAGCGCTTGACGCCGGCACCTATTTTGGCTTTGCCTAGTGGAGGAGATAATTTTGTGATTTATAGCGATGCTTCTAAGGAAGGTTTGGGTTGTGTGTTGATGCGTAGAATGGTAGGGTTATCGCCATGCGCCGAGGAAGTTGTCTATTCATGAGCGTAATTACCCGACACACGATATGGAGTTGGTCATCTTCGCTGCATAAATGGAAACACTACTTGTATGGAGCTAAATTTGAGATCTTCACCGACCACAAAAGTTTGAAGTACTTGTTTTCCCAAAAGGAGTTGAACATGAGGCAAAGAAGATGGATGGAGAAACTAAAAGACCACGATTGCACTATCTTGTATCATCCGGGAAGGCAAATGTAGTAGCGATGCCTTGAGTAGGAAGGTTCATATGTCGTGTATGATGGTTAAGGAGTGGAAGATGTCGGGAGGACTTGCGTGATTGGAGTCCTAGTGTTTTTGATGAAGGAGTGATTTTCGCGAATGTTCGTGCTACACCGCTTTGTTTGGGAAGATTAAAGAAGCGCAGGGATGATCCGAGTTGAAGAAAATCATTGATGGGTTGGTCGAGAATGTATCGCCTCGATTTTGTGATTAATAGTGAGGGTACTTTGACATTTCGAGGTCGAATTTGTGTTCCTTCTAATGATGACTTCAAGAGGTTGGTTCTTGATGAGGCTCATAAAAACGAGGTATACCATTCACCCTGGAGCACGAAGATGTACTTAGATCCGAAAAGACAGTTTTGGTGGAAGGGTATGAAGAGAGAAATTATGAGTATGTGTCAAGGTGTTTGACTTGTCGCCAAAGTTAAGGCCGAGCATCGAGGCCCATGACTTCTACAACCACTTGAGATTCCTCGAGTGGAAATGGGAGTTCATTACCATGGATTTTGTGACAGATGGTTACCGCAAGACGCGAGAGGTTTTAATGCGGTTTGGGTTATAGTCGACAGATTGACTAAGTCCGCATTACTTCATTCCTATAGCTATCACTTATTCGTTGACTCGGTTGGCCTGGCAGCCTTTTGTATATTCGTGAGATCGTGAGACTTCATGGCGCACTACTGAGTTGTATTGTATCCGATAGAGATCCGAGGTTCACATCTAGATTTTGGCGACGCTTGCGGGAGGCTTTGGGGACCAAATTAGACTTCAAGATGTTTTTCATCCGCAAACGGATGGTCATCCGAGCGATTGATTCAGATTTTGGAGGACATGCTTCGAGCTTGTGCCGTGGATTTCAAGGAAATTTGCCGATTCTCACTTACCTTTAGCCGAAGTTTATGATAATAACAATACCGCCAATGAGTATCAAGATGGCGCCGTATGAAGCTTTGTATGGGCGTAAGTGTAGATCGCCAATTTGCTGGGATGAAGTTGGAGAGGCGAAACTTTGGGGTTCCGGAAGTTAGTGCAACGCCGGGCTGAGAGCGTGAAGTTGATTAGAGATCGCTTGCGCACCGCCAAAGTCGACAAAAGAGTTATGCGGATAATCGAAGACGAGATCTTGAGTTCCGTGTGGGTGACTACGTATTCTTGAAGGTGACACCGAGGAGAGGTACTAAGAGATTCGGCAAGAAAGGGAAGCTTACACCGAGGTACATTGGGCCCATCGAGATTCTTGAGAGAGTTGGGTCTTTGGCGTATCGATTGCATTGCCACCGTCACTTTCACTGAGACTCATAATGTATTTCATGTTTCCATGTTGCGAAAAGTATTTGAAGGATGATACCCATGTACTTGAGTATGAAGAGATCACGTTGAGCGGATATGTCTTATGTCGAAAAAGTGAAGATTTTGGATACCAAAGAGCAAGTGCTACGAACCAAGAAGATTCCCTTAGTTAAAGTTCTTTGGAGAAACCACAACATTGAAGAAGCGACTTGGGAGACGGAAGCGGAGATGCTTGAAGCATCCACACTTGTTTGATGAACTTGGTAAGAATTTAGGGACTAAATTCCCTAAAGGAGGAGAGTGTAACGCCCATAATCTTGCATGTGCATTCCATGCTTGTGTTTGTGCTTTCTTGGTTGATTGCGATCATGTTTACCTAGTTTATAAACGTCTTAGAACTAATCTTAAATTATTCTTGAAGTTCTTAACATGTTTAGAATCACGAAAGTCCGTTTGTTGAATCGCCGGTTCTCGTCAAGCTGAATTAGCCTTTAGCGCTTTCCCCTCAAGTGTCGTATTTGCTTCTATTTCGACCATTTGGTGTTCGTTGAGTTTGGCCTTATATTGGTCTTAATCATGTTGAAACAAGTCCCTTTCATGTCCAAGACATCCTAGTTTGAATGACGTTTGATTGTAGTTTGATTCGTGTTGCTCGTCGTGGTTCGCGCCTTGTTTACCTTGTTCGGGGAGTTGTTCGGTGTTTCCGACCCATTTTGAGTAGGGTTAGACCTTAGAATGGTTTTAAAAAGTTTGGGACCATTTAGACCAAGTTTGAATCAAGTTTTAGACATTTCGAGCCAGGCGCCGCATAAGCCACGAGAAAGTTCAAAATGGATCAATATTGGGATGGCCTCGATGATGAGGCGTCGATGAGGAAGGGTGAGGCGCGCCTCTCACCGTTGCTCGCTACGGTTGATTTCTTCCTCGAATTTCGAATTTCGAACGTACCATTTAAAACCTATCCCTAAACCTCCCAACCCTTCCTACTTAAGTCCTAACATCCTAACTTATTTTTAATGATGGATTAGAAGGCTTGTTGATTATCAAACCCTATCCTAAGAATCTCAAAGAGACTCCCAAGTTGACACATGTCCATCAAACTTTTGACACATATAAGCCCCAAATCAGATTTTTGACCCTCATTCTCACCTCTCTCAAAAACGAATTCTCATCTTCCAAGACTCTCCCATGGTTTCTTAAGGTCTTCATCATCATCTACCTTCATCCATTCATCCATTGCCCAAGAGCCATTCATTAAAGTTGTAGAAAGCCTCGAGAAAGGAGCATTTCCATCCGATTGGTTTCTTCATTTGCTTTCGTTGGTGTTGAACTAGTAAGTTACTCTTTCATTTTAGTTCCCATTGACCCTAAGGAAACAAAGTTTATGATGTGTGAGGTCAATGGGGACACATAGTTGCTTCCTACTGAATTTTGAAATATAATTTTGCTAGGAGCATGTCTAGGTTGATTCTTGCCTTTGAATGTTGAAATTACTCTTCCACTAGATTAATTGGGCCTTGAACATGTTAGAAGTAATGTAATATGTTTGTTGATGAAAGTGATATTATTTGGTAACCTAAATTATGCCTATGTGGTGTTTGTGAAAATGGTTATGTGATGTATCCTCAATATTGAGACACACATGAAGAACATGAATTATTTTGAATTGTATAGGTGAATTTATACTCTTGTGAACCTAGAAGTGACTTAGGTTGGGTTGTGAAGCATAGCTTCATTTTCCCCAAAATTGGGAATTTAGTGGAAAGACTCAACGAGTCGACTCTAGGAAGAATTGAACATGTTAGACTCTAATTTCAACTCACTCTAAGTTTGAACGCTAGTTTGACTTGGTTT
>CM028380.1:31898308-31996986 GCA_013146195.2 Codonopsis lanceolata
GGGAAGCCAACAAGAGCCCCAAAAAGGAGTTTGTCTTGGCGAATCCATGGCCGGTAGTGAGGGTTTGGGGTGGGAACGTCCTTGGATGTTTGGGCATCCTTGGTGAGGGCAGTGGGAGGCGGGCATGGGTTGAACCGTCTAAAACTTGTAGAGGTCATAGCCAATGAGGGTGGCCTCAACTTGGAGTTTCAAGCTATGTGGTGGTAGATGTGAGTTTGGTGATGTTGTGGTGGGAGATATTGATGAGGTCGAAGGTTGAGTGGGGATCAAAGGGTTTTTGACGGTGAGAGTGGTTACCGTTGGCCATTGTGAGGATGAGTAGGCGGCTAGAGGAAGAAGAGGGTTTTAGGAGCGAGCTACGTACCATGTAGAAGCGATAAAAGTTTAGGAATAATGGCATAGCCTTTCCATTGAATGAATCACCTACTTATAGGGAGATTTACAATTAGGAGTTACACTAGGATTACACTTGGGTAGGATACAAGTAACCTATACAAGGAAGTAACAAATTAGGAAAGAACTCTACAAGGTAATTACCACTAATTACAAATTACAAATCAACAAGAATAATTAAAAGATATTATTCTCTAACAACTACAATAGCTATTGGAAATAACTAGAAAGAAGTACTAACAAGCAGATTTGATTATCGCCGGACATAGAGACACCAATCACAGTAACCGGAGAGATAGAGAGGGAGTGAGCAGTGGCGGCTCTAATCACTATGTTAAATAAAAATTGTGTTGCTAGTCTATTTATTTATAGGGCTAATCATATACATTTTCACGTGTTTTGTTTATGACTTGGAAAAAATTAAATACATGCTTAAGGATATATTTTGATTATCCATTAAATTTTTTTAATTAGTTTCTAAAAAAGGTTTATCTTTCTTTAGATTGTTTTTTTAAAAGTGTCCACTTGTAATCATTTTTTTATTAATGTTTTTATTATTTAACCCTTAGTTAGATTCCTACTTTAATTGATAACGCTCACACTTGACTGCATCTTTAAAATATACATGTCAATAATAGAGTCAGTTGATTTTTTATTAACGTGTATCATGTCAATCATTATTTTTCTAAAAGTAGGTCTCCTATGAGAAAGTCTTACGAATCCTAATCCGTGAGATTGTTTTACAGATCGTAATCTATGAGTCGGGGTGGGGCTCTGTAAAAATCCTAATATTTTATCTATTTCGATTATTATAAATAAATGAATTTGATAATAGCTTTGAAATATTTGACTAACTAATATTTATTGATTTACTTTTAAAAAATATGTGCGTCTACATTTTTTATTCCATCCTCATCTCTATTTCCTTTACTTTCAGCCGTGTACAAGAGAGAGAGAGAGGAGCGAGGGAGGGAGAGAGAGGGGGGTTACTTTGGGTTGGGTTTTATTTATCATTGTCCAACCTCATACTTATAGTATTACTCACCTAAGATATTTTTGACTCATCCTTTCGAGTTGGCTTTAATGGAGAACAACAAACTATATATGGGGCAGCAATCATTCTTTTCTCTATCCTCCTGCGTGTGTGTGTATATATATATATATATATATATATATATATATATAATGTATCCATACATTGCACAATTTGTATTTAGGTGTAAAATTATATACTCAATCAAAGTTAAATAATATATAATTAAAAATTTTAGGATAAAATAATTTTTTGGTCCCTAAACTATACCAATATTATGCGTTTGGTCCCTGTATTTTTTTGTAATGTGTTTGGTCCTTAAAGTAGGGTTTACAAAAATTACCTCATGGTGTTACGTCGGTTTTCCGTCAATTTTTTTATGAAATTCCAAATCTACCCTTCACGATCAACTCCTTCAACAACCCAATTTCTTAAAGCAAACAAGACCTAAATCCATTGTTCATCATAATAATCTCATTACAAAGTATCGACATGTCTAGAGGCTCGTAGAAACACATCCGTGGGCAGATTGTTCGACACAATCCACAGACACGGAGACAATTACCAAAATTGTCACGTAAATCGAAGTGGAATCGGTTGTGATTGATAAAAATGGCGTCAAAGGCTTATTGAAAAGTTCATTCGTGCAGTTCCTTCAAACTCATTAAACCGGAGATCTAAAATTTTAATTTACGTAATTGAAGAACAACGTAAAGGAATTTTCCGGCAAACTGTTGTTACTAGATCGAGCTCAAACAAAATCTTCAAGTTTCGAACTTCTTGAACGGTGCCGCAAAACCGGTTGGAATTGATGTGAAACAATGCGAGATCCGTAAGGAGGCTCAACTCATCCGGAAGGTAGCCGGCGATGTCACCATGGTTGAGGTCGATGCGGCGGCGACGGATACGGATGGAGCTATTAACAGTGTGAGTGCCGAGAAGATTCCGTGTAGCTGCACACATCGGATCCAACCAATTGGCGGTGAGATTTTGTGGATCGACGGTATAGCTGCTTCCATGCTTGTAAAGCAATGTAAGCATTCGGGCCGAGGTTTTCAAACACTAGTGAAGAATCGATTGTGACATTCTCGCCCGGTAGCCGAACTCGTCAGGTAGTAAAGTAGTTGCTTGATGTACATGACTTCGCCCGTCGTAAGGCGGCCATTCATTAACCCGCCGCCGCCATGAACTACGCTCGGCTAGGTAATTCTTGTTTAAGGTTTGATTCGAGAATGTGAGAAAAAGGAGAGGGCTTAGGATCGAGAAGGATTAGGGATTTTGGGTGGTGGGAAGAGATTTGAGGAGAGAAGGAGAAGGGGTTAGGAAACTCACGAGGAAGGATGGTGGCTTTAGCCAGGAGATGGAGCAGGGCTTGAGAAAGAAGGGGGGAGATTTTCGGAGAAGAAGAAAGGGTAGATGGATGCCGAGATACGGCAAATTGGATTTCTCTTTGACCGTTTCCCTTTTTCTTTTTTTTTTTTTTCTTTTTCTTTTTTTTTATTTTGAACCACTAACATTACTAAGGGTAGATTTGAATTTCATAAAAAAAATTGACGGAAAAGCGGTAACACCATGAGGGGTAATCTCTTAGTAAAACCCTACTTTAGGTAAAACCACCAAACACATTACAAAAAATCTGAGGGACCAAACGCATAATATTGGTATAATTCAAGGACCAAAAAATTATTTTATTCAAAATTTTAATATGAACAAATTAAATAAAAATTGATAAACAGTAAAATCAAATAAAATCACATAATTTTTTAAAGAAATTATTATAAATTTTAAAATACTTCCTTATATACAACATTTTTCGTTGGAAATGTACGATTATTATAACTATTACTATCACATAAAAAAATACAAAGACCCTTAAGATAATATATGTAACTTTAGATAAAGCGACATACGTACTGATCATGACTAAAAATAGGGTTTTTCAAAAGAAGTCTGACGCTAGACACTTTTATTTATAGACATTTCGTAAGACACTATCAGCGTAAACTGTTTTCTTTAAAATTTGGATGGCATTCTATGATTAGTTGGAGTCAGTGATATTTTTGAAATAAAACAGTACCACCAGAATGATCATTTAAAAGAACTCGATCTTTTTAAACATGATTTTTTAGCCATGTAATAATTATGTGCTAATATATAAACCAAGGAAATGGTCAATGTTACAAAGCAACATTAATGAAGTTCCAACCTTCAAATTCAACTCATGATTTAGGATTCCAGAACATGAAATTTCATTTAAAACTTTCGGAATATCTATATCGTTCAAAAGATCAATGTTTCTATCAAAATGACACGGAAAATATGAGATAAAAAACAATCCTCCTTTTGCATTGTTCTTCAATACCATGTAATAATTTATTGAATTAACCACATCAAGAGTTGGATCTATAATAACTCTCTTTTCCACAAACGATGAATCATTGGGACTGCTTCCAAATGAAGGATATGAGCTTTGTATAATTGGAGCGATTGGATCGTTAAATTCCTTAAGCAACAGTTGATTGAGGATATCAACATAAGCACAATTATCATTTCGTTCACCAATTTTATCATCGCCAATCTTCGCAATCCAATCGGCAAAAAGTTTCAATTATTCGGAACTATCGTTGAACCCATGCTTTGTATGTCATATTCATTGTCAACCTCAATACATGTGAATCTCTCCACAAATACAATGAATTAATAGTGAGATGAACTATGTCATGTGTACTTCCTTTTGGAATCACATGAAATATCTGTCAAAAAATCTTCACCAAATTAACCCAATTGTCTTACCTCCAAATGGAATATTAGAATATCATATATTTAAATAAAACTTAATATATCAATAGAATATCATATACTTAAATAAAATTGAATATATCGATAGAATATCATATACTTAAATAAAACATAAAATATCGATAGAATATCATATACTTAAATAAAATTGAATATAACATGCAATTAAGAACTTTAATGTGAACAAAAAAACACTAAAATTAAAGCTAAAAATCACATATATTTGAAAAAATTACTATAAATTTTTGAATAATGCTTTATATATATATATAATATTTATCATTGAAAACGTATGATTAATACTTTTAATTCTAGAAGGGGTGGTTTTAAAGTATGAAGTTGTATTTATCTTTGCATACGACATAAACTATACTTTGAATTGCTAATATTAAAATAACGAGATAACCTTTCTTGCTACTAAATAATAGCATCACAAAAATTTACATTTAAATGTTGGATTTGTAATTTTCAAATAACCTTAAAAAAACATAAATGTTTATGTTATATATATAAATAAATATTAAATAGTCAAATATCAAACTGTTTGTTATATCTAATAAAAAAGGAATTGAAATCAAAATAACATAGTCTAAACAGAACCTACAAAACTAAAATGTTAGAAATAACATATTATGCAACATAATTTTTATACAACTATTCAATAACAAAAGTTATTGAGTCTAGATTCTTAGTGTGTCTTGAGAGATGTCATATAGCAGATAATTGATATTTCGCTAGGTTCCCTTCACTTTTTCATAATATGTAGCCACATCATCCCTCAATAAACCCTAACATTGAATACCTTTAAACCATTTCACAGTTAGGTTTACTAGATTTCTTTTTTATTTTTTTAAAATAAAGTTTTGAGAGAAATTTGTATGATACAAATTTGAATTTCAATTATTATTAAAAAAATAAGAGTTTAATTTAACTAAGTATGGAAAATATACGGATCTAATAGTTAATTAATTATATCCAAATATATATATTAATATGCATCTTTACTTTAGAAAACAGTTTATAAAAATAGAAATTTAGATCTATCATATCTGAGAAATTTTTTAGGCATATGATTCTTGTTTTTCCAATTTGTTTATCAAAATGGATAAAAAAAATATGATCCCAACTTTTTATGTTGGACATTTGTTTTATAAATTTAATTTTGGCAAAAATAGAAAAAGTAAACATCAGTTATGCTCTTTTTGACTTCAGATCTAATGAACGGAGAAAAAAACATCTTAGATCTGTATATTTTAATAAATATTTGTAAAAGTAAAGTTCAAATTAACCTTGGTTTATTACCGATTAAGTTGAATAAATATATATCTTTTGTAAACAAACTTTAATAAGTTAAAGTTTTTTTGTAAATATTAGACCTGAATTTTTTAACATGTAGGCTAGACAAATATACTAAGATTTTTATTTGTTAATTTAGGTTAATTTTTTTGAGCATATATTAGACCTAGATTTTTAAACATGTAGGCTAGACAAATAAATTAAGAATTTTATTTTTTAGCTTCAGATTTGATTAAAATAAAAGTAGAAAAAAAATCTCATATATATGTATATGTTTATTTATTTATCTATTTTTTGATAGGTAAGTGTGACACCTAGTCTTGTCATCTCTCCCACCCCTTGGGTCAAATATATATTTATTTTCTTATAAATTTGTCAATTATTTGTTCAATCTAACCTTAGTCTATGTCCGATCTATAGATAATTCACATATAAAATTGTTTGAACTTTTATAAGTATTCGACGATTAAACACAAAATATTTTAATGACAATAGTAGTAGTGCATATGATGCTACTTTATACAATAATTATTTTTTTGGAATATTACCATTATTAGTAGCAAGTAAATGTTAAGAGTAAATTTATTATAGAATGCTGAGAATGATACCAAGTCTTTTGTGTGAATCCATATTTAAATTATTGTGTACATGCATAACATACTACAACATGATACATTGATTTGTCATTTCAGCTTCGTATAGGACACATTCCAACACAACCATATTTATCCCTGTATGCCCTTAATTCTTGTGTTTATGAAGCATATCATATGGTTTAATTACCGCTAGTATAAGGATCTTACTTGAAGAAATGGGAGTAGAGAGACATATGAAGCATCGTTGAAATAATGGGACTAGAGAAACATATATAAATAAGACTTGCGATATAAACATAGGGTCTCTCATCAAAAGATGAGAGAATGGATCGGCCCTTGAGTAGTGCCAAATTTACAATAGTTGAATTCATGACTATACTATATAGTATTTCATATGGACACACTGTGACTACTGATCTTGGTACCGAAGTTTGAGGTAATAACATATCTGTTTTACACATTGTCTTTTTGACTTTTTTTTATAGCGTTTATTATGATATTTATTTGTTAATCATAAGTTGATTAATGTTAAACTTGTAATGTTAGCATGTTAGTCAAATAGCATTTGGACTTGACTTTTGAGTTCTAGTGAGAACTTGGTTATATCATGAGTTGGACTTGTGCAATAGCACGTTTGGAGTCCGATTGTGTTATTTATGTGTTTTGAATTATTTGTGTGTTTTAGGTTGTGGACTTTGGTAGATTGACCCGAAGTGTAGTACGTTACGTGTTTATTTTATATTGCTTAAATATATTTTTATTTGAAACTTGACTAATTAATAATGATTAGTTAATGTATAATTGAATTTAATTGTTGATTGAATTGGTTTGACTTTTGACCAACCAATGAGGTTGAGACTTTAAAATAAAAAAACTATTTAAGGAATATTTTAAGTTTCACAAAGTAAATGGTCACTTGGATTTTTGTGGCCACAAACATGAAGAAGTCAACAACAATTAAGTTCCTTTTCTTTTCCTTTGTTTAATTGGGTCCGTGGTGGAGTCTTCCGCCTTTTCTTCTTTAGTTGGTTTGGATGAGTTTAACACTCATGTAAGCTTCCTCCTCCTCCAACGTGCGTTAAGAGAGAACAATGAGGGTTTTGAGCTTCAGATTGCGAACGATTTACTCACCTGTATTTTATTCCGACTCTGCAGGGACATTGTACATTTTGAGGGCTACATTTACACCCGAATATTTTGTGTTTTCATTGATATTTTTCAGAAGAGGTAAGTTACTATATCCCCTTCCCTTTATATGTAGGATTGACATACATGTACTGTGGGTTACCTCCACGTGATTTATTTTAAATTTAGAGTAAAAATACTCTCGTTATTAATTATTTAATATTTGAAATGATATGTGTATTTAAATGTTTGGGACTGTTATTTGGACCGAATTAATTATCGGTGAGACTGTGTTGGGACAAAACTTGCAAATCACAGTGATGCCCATAATTTATAAATAATAAATAAATGTCTCAACGGAGTCGATTTAGACACAATAAAATATAAAGAGTTTTGTATTGGGTTCCTACGATATTCGGGAATATTTTGGGTTTGATATTTTATATGAAATATCATATATGTGTTAATTGTGTTTAAGAAAATAAATGTTTCCGTGTGTATTTTGAGCAAATAGATGCTTACGTATTTTAATTCAAGCAAATAAGCATGCTTGTATGTGCGTTGAGCCCCCGTACTTGGGACTCGATGGTTGTGTTTTATTGCAAGTAAACAACTACTTGTGCATCACATTGAGTCCAGCTGGCATATGTGGTTGTGTTGATAATGGGACGACAGTAGTTTTTACGAGAGTTAAATTTCGTGATCGCTATAGGTCGTTGTATGGGTCTCTCCCTTGTTATTGGGCATGACAAAGATGTTGTAGCCTTGTTAGAGCAATTTGAATGACAAACAGAAGGCTAGACTCTTGGGTAAAACTCGGGGTAATGAGACTCCTGGTTAAGTCTCAAGGTCATTGGTTCTGGATACTATTGTGTTCGAACATGATTTCAGCATGTTTACTGCAACAGCATCGCAACTACGACTCTTGGGTAAAACATGGGGTAATAAGACTCATGGTTAAGTCCTAAGGTCGGTGTTTTCTGGATGCTATTGGGTTCAGACATGGCTTTGCTTTTCAATTCTGAATACTATCAGATTCAGACATTATATTATGTGTATCGTGACAGCAACATATCTACAGTGCTCTTCTGGATTTCTGAAGCAGTTATATATGTGTATTGCTTCAGCAACATAGCCTACAGTGTTTTATAGCAGGACAAGTCAAAAGCTCTCCTACAGATTTAGCTCAGATACAAGTCAGATTGAGATACTGATTTATATCTTGACTATGTGCTTATATTACGTCGAATCAATGTGCATTATAACATGATCAACGTGAATTGTGTACAAGTATATGAATTGTTATACTTGGTTTATCGTATAATGTGTATAATGTATTGGTTATATGTGCATAACAGCATGCCATATAGATCATGTAGTAACTTACTAAGTTTATCACTCACCTTGTTCCTTTTGTTTTCCTTAGATCCCAGCCGAGCAGATAGTACACAGTGAGGTTGGCGAGATTTCTTAGACGTAGACAGTCTTGGTATGCAGTACTTCAGGAGGCTGTATTTGTGTTTTGTAAGGACATGGGTTTTTAGGAGAGTTATGTAAACTCTTCCTTGGTTTTGTGTTTAGTACGACATTATTCATTTGTTGCCGACGTGTATCGTCGTGCTTGTGTATATATGGTATTTTAGAGCCTTGTGTTAGTCTGAGCAATGGCTCATTGACTTTGTTATTTTGTTTTCTCGGTCTTTTAGAGCCGTGGTGTTTCTATTATCATATGAGGGATTATTATTTTTTAATCGGGTTTTTGTTTAGCTTTTAGCAGGAGCTTTGCACGTTTTTTTTATTTTGAACTAATGTGTTTTGTTTTGTTTTGTTTTTACACACTTGACCCAGATTTCGTATAGAGATTTGGGGTCGGGTCGTGTCATTTCTCTCTAGATTTTTTTCTGGTGACATGGGAAGTTTGCGGCTAAGGTTTTGGTATGCCACCGGGGGACTCTCCCCCAATGGTGCCTCAAGTGGTTCATAGCATCAAGGAGTTGAAGAATCCTCCTACTATGAAGTCTTTTGCGGAGGTTGTGTTGTGCAAAGGGGAGACTCAATGTCAAAACCCTAATCGGCTTATGGCGTTACGTGAGATTCTTATTCCTCTAAGGCAAGCTGTAACGGTGGACAATGAACCATGGGTTTTATTTTCACCGGTTGAGATGGAGGTTGCGCACGCACAGTTTGCTAACACAGTAATCCTCAAATTCTTGATGGGAAGACCATCGCTGCATGTATTAGAAGAACACATCTCGCAGTCTCGCCGTTTCACATGTAATTTTTCTTTTAGGCTTCTTGATCCCAGGAATGTGATGGTCCATAATTCTTTGGTAGATGATATGGTTTGTGCTTTATCAAAAGAATCGCATATGATTCAAAGGTGCATGTTTAGGTCCTTTAGATGGACTCCAGATTTTGCGTATCACAGGGATAGCCCAAGAGTGGCAGTATGGGTTAGGTTACATCACCTACCATTATCTTTCTTTAATAACTCATACATGTAGCGCATTGGCAATGTGTTAGGGATATTTTTACGTGCGGATGATCAGACTTTAGCCTTACCTCATCCGATGTACACTAGAATTTGCGTGGAAGTGGATATTTCAGCAAGGCTTCCATCACGGATGTGGCTGGGTACGTCTAAGGAGGATTGCTTATGGAAAGGTATTGAGTTTAAGGGTAACATAGCTTTCTGTACATGATGTGGGTTATTGGGACATCTTGCAATGGAGTGTCGTAAACGCACTAAGGCTACTAACAATATGGTAGGATCAAAGAAGGATAAGCGCAAACAGGTTTTGGGGGTGAAGAAAAAGCAAACAATTCAGCCAATAGATGTGGAAAGGATCAGCGTGTGTCTAGACTAGTAGAAGTGGGAAGGGTACAACCTGTAACGAAACGATGGCAACTTGTGACGATATTGGAGAATGGCAATTGGGGTTCAGCATCTTATGTAAAAGATAACAAGAGTCAAGAGGTGGAGACGGAAGTCATTGACATTCCAGCTACACCTAGAAAGGAAGACAATATGGATAGTTTGAGGCCAAATGGTGCGAAAAAGGGACAGCCTGAAGGTGTCTTAACTAATGATAGCGGGAATGACAAATTCCCAAACCAAGGTGTAGAGGCTAACAATTATGATAGGAATATATAGTGGATACTAATGAAGAAGGTGGTGTTGGGATGAAAGATGATGATGTTACGATTACTAATCCTTTTGATGTGTTGGCTAATTTGGATGATAACGGGGAGACCTTTAAGGTGATGCCAAAGGGGTCGAAATCTTTAGATGGGAATGATGCTAAGAAGGAGAAGAGAACATCACGAGCGGCTTCACTAGACAATATAAAGGACATTGATCAGAAGAGTAACACTATAAGTGATTTTCAGACTGTGTCGTAAGTTGGAAAAGAAGGATCAACAAAATAAATTTATCCTGGATAATAAACGTCTCACGAGGGCAAATAGTCATAAGGCTAAGGCCTCAGTTCCACATGCTGATATCTATGTTTTTTTATGTCCATTCTAATATGGAAATGTTCTTGGAATTAGTAACAAGGAAACATTTGATTCTGTTAAGGTTTTAATAGGGCAACATAAGCCGGCTTTGTTTGTTTTTCTAGAGCCGAAGATTCCTGGATACCAAATTAGTAGAATAGCAAAGAGGTTGAAGTATAACAATTATTTGCAGCAAAACCCTATAAATAGACATATTTGGCTTATGTGGGATGATAGGATTGATATTTGTTTAGTGGGTGTAACTAATCAGCAGGTAACGGCTCGTTTGAAGATGGATAATGGTGGTACTATTCTGGCATCTTTTGTTTACGTGTCATGTATGCGGATGAAGAGACATGAATTATGGATGGACCTTTCCAATATAGCAGGTAGTTTTTTTGAACCATGGTTCGTAGGAGGGGATTTTAATCTTATCGCTAACACGGGCGAGAAGTTAGGAGGGGTTGGATACGACACACAAGGTATGATTGATTTCAATGATCACTACAAGAAAAATGCCCTTTAACAGCGTTTTTAAAACGTTGTAGTATACCTTTAACAACGTTTTCTGAAACGTTGTCTTATCCAACGTTGTAATAGGGTCTTTTTTTGTTAATTGTTTTTCACAACGTTTTTTTAAATGTTGTTAAAGGTCTTTCACAACGTTTTCTGAAAAACATTGTTATAGGTCTTTCACAATATTTTCTTATAAACGTTGTTGTAGTATACCTTAACAACATTTAAAAAAGCGCTGTAAAAGTGGACAACAACATTTAAAAAAAAGCGTTGTAATAGACCTATGACAACGTTTTTATGAAACATTGTGAATGCTAAATTTATTAAAAAAATAATTCCTGGTTTTTATTCGGCTTCCACACTGGCCAATCGCATTGCACCTATAAAAATTCGATCTATTGTGTACAAGTAAGAGCTACTCAAGGTAAAGCAAAAATTGGCAAGCAAGTATGTCGAGTTTATAGCAATTAAACACACAAGTAATTAATATCATCTGATCATCATTAAAGATATAATCCAATGAAAAGGGTCTTAACCTTCTAAACAAAAATGTCAAATTACATTTAAAAAAAAAAAAGAATGGCAATGAATAAGCTCTAAAACGATAACTAGTGTTGTTTTCCTTGTCTTGATAACAGGAAATAGAATGGCAAAGCCCATATCAAAGAACCTTGTTGTGTCGATTCTGGAAAGAACCTTTCAACAGTCTATAGTTGCATTATGGTCAATGAATATGTTTGTTCGTGACATTCCTGTAAGTCGAAATCATTATTTGTACGTGGATCGATCAAAAAATTAAAATTAAGCTAGCGAACGAAAAGAAAAATGCTTACAAGAGTACTCTATAGAGCACGAAATCACAAAACAAATCTCCATCATCATATTCTGTAATTGTGAATGAACCTTAATTTTTTGCTAAGCAAGTTGCAATGAAACTCTTGTTCCTGCCCTTCCATCATGTTGGTTTATATCCCAAATTTTCAATCACAACTAGCAAGCTACTACCAGATAACATAATTATTTAAACATGGCATGAGTCTGTGAAATTTGATTTCCTTCATTTAGTATATTCTGCAAGAACACAAACTAAAAGACCAATTCTCAATATAGCCTTACGATTTGGTTGTGAGTCAATACCCCAACGATTAGGTTGGGCTTCAATATCCCAAATGAGAATTTGGTACAAGTATGAAGGCAAATAAGCTTTGGTTCCTTCTAATAGTTTTTTCTTCAATAATTTAACTTTACCGACTTATATTACTTCCAACATCTCTTCCGAGGAAATAATTTGTTATTCATTACACTAATTAAGCTATGCAAAAATTTACATGTTTTAAACAACTGAAAAGATGGGAAAGCTTAGAGAATGTGTGTTCGACGTACGCTGCCAAATCCATAGGGTTGACCGAGTGAATGTGTGTTCAAGAAGCTGATTCATGTCCTAGTCTTACTTACATCAATAACTAGCAAAGGAGCAAGAATGTTAATTCCAACGATCAAACAGATGGGTCCCAATAGAACAAACTTCCAGAATAGCATACTAGAGTATAATTGGTAGTAGTCACTACAAGAAAACTGGTTATTTACGACGTTTAATACACAACGTTTTTCATAAAACGTTGTGATAGGGTAACTTTATACAACATTTTTTCAAAAACGTTGTGATAGGGTCTCTTTACACAACGTTTTTGTACAAACGTTGTAATGGAGTCACTAACAACGTTTTTCTGAAAACGTTGTAATAAGGTCGTTTTTACACAACGTTTTTTAAAGAAACGTTGTAATAGGGTCATTTTTAAAATTAAAAGAATTTATTTTATTTAACAACTTTTGGCTTAAACATTGTTATAGCCCCCCAAAAAAAAGGGCGGGATGATTTCCCCGCGTAGTCTAATTTCACCCACCCAACAAAGACACAGAGTAAATTGAAAAGATAACAGTTCAAACATAACAAATTACAGAGTTAGCGTTAGAAAACCCTAAACCTTCTCCATATTGTTCGCGTCGCTTCGTCTCTTTTCTCCCCACTCTCTCTTTATCGATCACGCAATCGTGGTCTACCACCCACCACTCGTGTGTCACTACTCGGCCTTTCGCAGACAAGTTCGCACCATAAGTCCTTCCATCCTTTCAAATTTTAGTTCAAGTTTCATGATTTTCTTTGAAGAATTTTCTTGTTGTTTTGTTCATAGGTTATTGGAAGTAGTTGGTAGTACAGGACACTTATTGTCGACTTGTTGACCTACCGTTCGACTACACAGGTAAAAAATCTATTAAAGTTGATTGTTATTCTTTTTATCATAAGTTTGAGGACACATTTAATTTCATGAGTAACACTTACTCTCTGCAACTCTGCTTAGTTTTTTATTCCTAGGGTTTGAGAATAATGAAGAATGGGATTAATTTCAGCCTTTAACTTACTAAACATTAAACCCGAAAGTTGCACTTGGTGTGTTTGATGAAATGACAAATAGAATAAATTGGAGAAATTTTTAAGAATTAGGTTGGGCACTTGATGGTTTACTCGGAATGTACCAGCCAATATAGGAGTCAATGGTTCTTTGGGTTGTGATTTTGTCTTCGATTGACTTTGTATAATGAACAAATGGAAATGCATAGAGATTTATTCCAGCGTACCGTGGTTGGGTGGCCTGCATTCAACATATGCGACAAAGTCATTCATGCATTCACATGACAAACACTAGTTCTTCTTCATTTTCTCATTCGCTTTTGTGCACAACGTGTAGTAGACTATGAGGTATTTCAGATGTTTACACGATTTTCGATTGACCCATCCTCCATATTCATCTTCAAGTATATATGGTAGGTCAATGTGAAATAATGTAGCATGTAGCTCAGTATTCCGTGATGGGCAGGGATACTTGTTAACTGCTCCATTTCACCTTTTCACTTCTCAAATAGGAGAAGGTAGAGTGAAAAATATAAATAAAAAAAAAATCCACCGTGCGGCACTCAGTTCTTTCAGAGAATGATTTTTTATTCAAATCCATGCTCATACCGATAGCAGTCAAAAAAATATCCCAATTGTTGGTTCATTACTCGATCTTGGCAGGCACTAAGTCAGAACCAGTAAATCAATTCAGCTTGTAGTAATTTTCTCGAGGGTGTAGTCTAGTTGCATCGTATGCTCTAGATCAAAACAAGGATGAGGGAACTTGGTAGAGGCTTTCGCTAAATTTTTCATAATATATAAATCGATAACTGAATCTTTTTGTGAATTAGATGGACTGGACCATTACTCTAACGTTGATTAATCATGTGTTAGCAAGACTGCTGTTACTCTAAATGTTCTACCCTTGGTTCTCCACCTACCAAGCGATTCTACTCTCGAGTATTCCGACCAAATCATTGTGGGTTAATGTTCCAAAATGAATGTCACATTAGTTGTGCTCCCAAAGTCTCTGACCACTCTAAATTTCCAATTGTCTAATGGCATATCTTATCTATTTCACAGGATGTTGTTGAAATAATGAAGGAATCCTTGTATGATAAATATGTTGAGGAGCATGGTTTTGTGGATTTTGGCTGAAGTGGAGGGATGAGTCAACAGAAGGAAGCTAAGAGATTCTTAAGTACTCTGAGTAAGCAATCAGAGCTGGAGCAAAAGACTGTTTTTCTATCTCTGTAAACAACCTTGCTTTATTGATGGGATTTTTATTTATGCATCATGAAGTTATGTCTTACATGTATCTTGCTTTCTCAGGAGATTTACAGTTTGGCTGATAGGATTGGCTTAAGAGTTCTAGATATTGACAACTTTATGGATAATTTAAACAGTGCTGGCTATCTACTAAAGAAAGGGCCAAAAACATATCAGGTACTTCGACACAATAATGCAACTGTACCAGCTATATAACCAGAAATGTTGTGAAAAGCTAAATGAACTTTTCAAAATTTTTGCACATTAGTTTACGCTTGAAATGGATCATTTCTAAAATTTTAGTCCAAGGAAAATGTAGAATACATTAGTTAATGTGTACCAAAATGACTTGAATATCAATCCACCGTAATCACTCTACTGGTTATTATTCAATATAAGCGATGGTTGTACAAATAATACAATCCACAAATAATACGGTGGATTTATTTATTTATTTATATTTTTCACTCTCACTAAGCATTCAATAGACTAACACGATTCTTTAAAAACAGGTAGGATTGTACAATCATATGCAAATATTATAGACTGTTTTGATATACACTATACGGTCAATCTTGTACTCCCTCTCCATTGTGTCAAGCATAAGAGCTAATCTGAAATTCTCATTTTCCGTTATATTTTAGTGTTTTATTAGCATAAAAAGCTATCAGTATCCATTGTAATTCCATGATGTAAAATGTAGTGTTCTTGTGGTAATTCTGGTGTCACAACTACGTTAGACTGACATTGAGAATACTTGGAGAAATAGGGTATTATCTAGTATTTGACTCTTAACAACTTCTGATCAGATAAATTCATAGTCCATTGGTTATTAGGTATACTAGGGAATTAGATTTTCATTATCTTAAATGAATTTCGATTTGCAACAACTTGTCCACATAAGATTCCTTTCCCCTAGAAATATGTGAGATATCTTTTTTCCCATGCACGCATGAAACAATCAAGTGCTCTATATTGGTGAAGGGTAATCCTAGATCTCTCAAAATAAATCCTAGTTTTGACTCCAAAGATGAGTCAAGATGTAATTGGTTGATCCATGAGCCCTACAAGATATTTGGTGCACAAAGCACGTTTGAGACAGTTTAGTTTGCGTCAAAAGTAGGAACATCGATCGCCACACTTTAATTTCATCAACCTAATTTTTTCAGCTCAAATGTTCCATGAATTATTTACAATTAAACTGGTGCGCTTATAATCTTAATTTGGAATTGGTGAGTGTGATAGGGAAGTTGAGAAGAAAACAAAGGGAGAAGAAATCGGGAATTCGAATGTTCTTTAATCAGTGACAAACCCATAGTTCTTTGCCCTCATGTTCGATATAAGATGCCGATTCTTTAAGCAAATATAGCTATAAGATGAAACAACCTATAATCCCAAAATTATGAAGCACATGGATAAATCCCAATTTTGATTCCTCTCCCCCCTGTTGGCCATATTCGGGGCTAGCGCTACACCTCGGGTTTGGGATATAGATAGGTTGCCATCAATCGCAATTATGAGTATTGTTTATTCACCTCATTGATGGAACCAAAGTAATTTACTCTTCTACTCATAGATGAACTACCGATTATTGTAACCTTAAAATGAAGGTTTATTATGCACCTCATTCTTTCCTTCTCTCTCTAAACCCCCATCCCCACCTCCACACCCCAACTCCCCCACCATTATATGCTAGAATCATAACCACTTACCTCCATAAATTTATGCAAAATCTAAATGCTTGCTTCCAAAGAATATGATAATTAGAAATGTAGGCGTTCAACCGAACTTACATCAAATATGTATGACAAAATATTACTAGGAATAAAACAATATTCTAAAATCGACATTTCTCATACGCAAGCATTTGCTAAAGTTTTTGTTTATTTGTTCTTTATTTCTTGATTAAGTTTTCTGCTTTACTAAATAGCACCTTGGATGACCTTCAAATTTTGTGCTAAATTGGAATATCCTACAACGTTATTACTTTTTGTAGACAGACTGATTATTAATAGGTGCAGACCATCCAAACTGAGGAAGATTCAGTGAATCAATTACTAGAACTTCTCAAATTTAACATCATTGAGAAAATAAATACCATTTCCATTTGTGACAAACAAGAACGATTTATATGATTATGAAAATGGACGACTTGTGAAATTGCATCCATTAAGTAATGTCGTGAGAAACTATGATTTGGACACGGACTACTCATACTAAATACATAAATAAGAGAAAAACATAGTGAAGAAAAACGGAGTTGTAGAAAAGAGAGTAGTTATTATGCATTCTACTAGTCCAATTTAATCTTCTTGTTGCTTTTACCCTAGGATTGTATTATGCATTCTACTTTTGTAATAAATAGTTAATTTGTTGTACCTTAGAGAAAATGCTAACAAGCAAAAAGCCGAAGATTTTCCTTGTTTGCCCTTCTTAGCTACCTATCATAGAATGTGTAATATATAATGCTTATACTTTCCATGGGATGTTATACCAGGACTAAATTGATATCGTATCGGTGATGTGCTCCAAGTGACTGGATACCACAATCTAGCCCCACAATTTTGGTTCATCTGCAGGAGAAATGTCGTTCTCAGCATTGACAATGATAAAACTAATGAAGAAGACCTGCATAAGAGTGTGATGGCAGCAAAAAGACTTTTAGAACCTTACAATGCTCTACTAGTGGATCCCTTGAAAATAAGGCTTATCAGAGTAAAGTCTCTATCACTCTCGTTATTCTGTGTTCTGCTCTAGTTTATTTACCAGTAAGGTAGTTGTGTTTTTGACTTAAGAGCCTTTTAGGCCACAGTCTATCACAGCTTAGTGATTATCTTTCCTTTGAATGCTTTAATATAATTTCCATTTTAATGAAATGAAAATCTTGTTACAGTTTTCCTTCCTTTGAATGCTTTGATATGATTTCCCTTTAAATGTTAGTTACTGAAATTATTTTTGCTTTGCTTAGTCAATTTTGGTAGGTATGGAGATCTACACCACCGAGTAACATATTTTTTAACATATGTGCATTTTAGTCTTTTGAAGCACTATTCCATTTTACCTCTTAATGGATTTTTGGAACAATATTGACTACAGTACAGATGCTTTACATTATTTTGCTCAAAAACAAGTGATACTGTTATTGAACCCTTGGATTGATTGGTGCTGGACAGTAGGAGAGGCCTTGAATACTTAAGTGGGTAGAGATGAAGAATACTAAGATTATTGTTTTTAAGTTCATTACATTTTGGAAATACATAGATGTTAGACTTTGTGATTTGTTTGACTTGCTAATAGTGTCAAGTATCCTCGTTTTGCATATTCTTCCTAGCACCTCTTTGCATTGGTTGAAATTCGGTTTAGATGCAAAGAAACTAGGTTCGTTTACTTGTTTTTAAGAAAGTGTGTTGCGGGATTGGTCAAATTTGAAGAAAATATAATGACTAATAAAACAACTTCAATCGAAAAAATAGATCCTAGTGAGCAAAAGTAATGTTTTACTGGATTCTTAGCTCCCTTCATGCTTTAGTTCAGAAGCCTGAGCGGTCAAAACTTTGTCAAGTTGTACCATGGAGTTGCTGAATTCAGAAACCCTATTGGCAGAGCAGCAGATGCATTATTTCTTTACATGCCAGCAAATATCCTTTCAGAAGTAAACTAGCAGGCAGCAGGCAGCAGCAATCTACCATTACATTTACCTAAGACACTTGATCTTATTAGAGTTAATTATCATACTTAATTTGCATATAAGTACATTGCTGGGCATCTTGGTTTTGATAGACATTTAAGAAAAGCAATCTGTATCTTCCATGGAAATTTAATGAAGACTTAATGGAAACCTTCATATGCTGAAGAGGTTTAAATATTTGATTGCAAACTGACGCCTTTAGTTTGTTCTATTACATATTGCAAACGTTCATATCATTTACGTATCTAATATAATAGTTGGGGAGGCTATTATATAGATTATAGTAATGGAGGTGGATGCACTTTTGGCCTGGCATCTTTCGTAAATTGACGAAACATTTACAAAAATTCTTAGATTGGCGTTCATAAGCAACTCCATCAGAGAAAACTAATATAGGTTGAATAAGATGGGTTGCAACTTTAGTGAAAAGAGGAAGTTCGGATTATAAAAGTGATTCGGTGAAGCTTGCATTTATTGCGAGTGAATGCACATTTATGCTCTATTATACATGGGAAAGGAGGAACTTGAGATGATGTTGTTCATAGAGTTGTTAATGAACACTTTGTTCTATTAAATGTTGGATCTTGACTAGGGAAATTTCACATTGCTCGGTCAAGAACTTGATTATTATTATTTATTTATTTATTTTAGGCAAGGTGGTTATGTCCACTGCTACGTTCTTATTAATTGCCTGAAGTTTGATGCTGCAGTTTTACATAGTTAATCGTTTTTTATATACTTTTATCTTTCAATTATTTATAGAGTTGAAGAAAGTGCCATGGGTGGAGTCCAAGTTAAGGGTTTTCCTTTTCAAGATTAAGTTCAACTCTCAGGTTTGGTGTTATTTGAATTTTGTATTATTCTGAGTGTTCTATTAATATGGTTTCGCTGAGTCAAGTATAGTGTTCTGAAGTGAACTCTTTACTACTTCAATAAACCTTAAAATTGAGTTTGAATTCAGCTTATTTTTCTCTAGACCAGAATTGAGTTTGATTTTCTTCCATAAATGCTTGATTTCATGCTTTGCGGGAAGCTGGTGTCGCACGGCCGGAATACTTGGAATTGTCGGGGCCTGTCGCCCATTAACTAACCGCCAACCAAAGGATGGTGGTGTTAGTCTTTGGAAGGTAGTCAGGCTTGGTGTTCTTAAGATGGCCTTCCAGGTTGCTTCACGCTTGACAGGAACAAAAGCAAACCCTCGGTTTTACCCACTTGATAAAGATGTATGGTTTTAAACATACTACTTATATTCTCTTGGTCCAACCGATTATAGCTGGAGCTTTATTTGTAATCTGAACTATATATGCTAGAGAATAGAGACATTGACATCCGATTAATGTACAACAATTCTGCTTCTTTTCAGCTATGTTGTTGCTTCCATTATTATAATTGTTCTTAATCTCCATAACATGTGCTTAGGCCTTTTATTTGAGCTGGTGTGGTATAAGAATTCTGGACTTGCAATATCTAGCATTCAGGTCTCCCTTCTTGAACTTGTTCCCTGTAGTGCATAGTTGGCATTATGTTTGTGCTAGGTGGGGGGTTCAAAATTGGAACAAACTTGCTATTTATTTATTTTATTTGAAAAATAGATTTTACAACGTTTTTTAAACGTTGTAATAGACTTTTTGCAACGTTTTTTAAACGTTGTGATAGACTTTTTGCAACGTTTTTTAAATGTTGTGATAGACTCTTTGCAACGTTTTTTAAACGTTGTGATAGACTCTTTACAATGTTTTTTAAACGTTGTAATAGACTTTTTGCAACGTTTTTTAAACGTTGTAAAAAAGGGGGGACCTATTACAACGTTGCCTAATACAACGTTTTAGAAAACGTTGTAAAAGCTCTATTACAACGTTTTAAAAACGTTGTTAAAGGTCTTTTTTGTTATAGTGAGTAGTAGTTCACATATACATCTTACTTTCAGAAAGAAAAAAAAGGGGGGTTCATGGAAAAGCCGCATACCTTTAAGAACATGACCATTTTGATCTCCTCTAAGGGGTTCCACACAAAATGCCAAGAACAATGATCTTTCTTCTATTGTGAACTTTCATCTCTTTCCAACATTCTTATACCACAAATCTTTCTTAGACGTCCTTGTTGAATGACCAAAGCATCAAGTGCAAGATTTTTGTAAGCCATCTCAATCATTTTCTCTTCAATGGTGTACTATTCGTAGTCAGCAAGAAATCAGAAACAAGTTAGTGATTGATAATTCCAAATAGCTTTCAGTTGATTTTAGACGGTCTTAGGCAGACCTCAGTGCAAAAACGAAACACTTGGACTTCTTTTTGCCCAATCCTATGAGCATGGTCCTGAGCCTGTAAATCAACTTGTGGGTTCCTGCAATGTAATGACAAATATCCATCAGATTTACATACCATATATCATCCTGAAATGAATGAGCGAAACCGAACATAAAGAAAGTTTATCACTTGGCACCAGTCACTATCATAAAGAATGACAACATCTACAGTAGCAAGATTGATACCAAGCCCTCCAACTCTAGTTGACAATAAGAAGACAAACTTCTCACTTCCTGGCTTAGTGAAGGCATCAATGGAAGCATCACAATCTTCGCCACCAGTATTGCGGTCAATCCGACAATAAAGATACCCACGAAACATACAGTAGTCTTCAAGAATATCCAGAAGTCTCCTCATCTATAATTACATAAAAATACAGATTCATGTTTCAGAAAAAAATGACAAGCAAAATCCAGCCTCCGAATCCAAAGAAAAAAGTTTTGCCAATTGTGATCATCCCCACAAAAGTCCCTGGTTTGCTGGTATATTCTTTTCCATTACACACTTTCAAAAGTCCCTCATTTGCTGGCAGCCCTCAACACACCACCCCTACATACTCTCTCTCTCTCTCTCTCTCTCTCTTACCCCCTGCATTCCCTCTCCCACAATTATGTCTTATTTCTTCTCTCTCTTAAAATCTCAAAACAAAAAAAAAAGGTGAAGAATACCAATTTATAGTGATAAGTCACACACAGTAAGCCACCACTTTGATTTCTTTATCATCAAATAACAACAGCCCATGTCCTCCCACCCCAACCATAAGCATCAACCCCCAACCCTCCTAACTCAAATATATTCTACACATATCATGTACGTGAGTAAGATAACGTTGGCCTCTTAGATAGAAAAGAAAAGATATAGAAATTGAAAAAATACCAGAAATAGAATAATAAAAAGCATGTCCCAGATTTTAAGCAAGGGTCCAAGGAAACATAGCAGAAATTTTAAAAAAATATTCAAAGTAAACAAATACAGAAATTAAAATACAATTATATAATAGTACATAAATTAAGACAAAAAACTCTTGATATATGTATTTTATCAAATGATCCGAAATTCAAAAAAAAAAAAAGACTTACCAGCGATGTAGAGGTGGATGTTTGCAATTTGGGTGCACTCTTCCTACTTTGGTCATCTTTTGCTTGTATCTACCTCATTGTAAGCTTATTACCCCACGCACAAAACCTAAGTCTGAATTTGGAAACCAAAATATAACTGTTAGATCATTCAACATTCACTTAATACAAATTTATTGAACATTGCAATTCCTTACCTTTGGTTTCATTTTGTGCTGAATTTGAGAGTCACAAACTCTGTTTTGTTCAAGTCCTTGTAAAGATAGCAGTAAACATCAGTAATAAAAAAAAGACTTAGTTTTTGACTTAGAATCCCACAATGAAAATTATTGGTTGAAAATTGTTAGAGTAGGGATGATGATTGGTGATGCGAACTCAGTATCTTGCAAAGCAGTAAATCATATTACTAACTAAAAATTAGGAAACACAATGAATTCAAATAATGTATCCAAAAAAAAGGGGGAAACTCTCCCCCCGAGAGCCCCCACACCCCAGCCCCATGAGAATGAATTCAAATAATGGATACATGATCATAAAAATTTTCTTTCAAGATTCAAACTTTGCTTTGGAATCCAAATCAAAACAAAATTTAGGATATAAATATATATCTTCTTAAAAATCCCAAAATGGTAAAGATAAGAAAAGGGACCAGAGAAGGGGATCGTACCTGTTTAACAAACTTGTTCATGATCGTTCTTAGTCCACAAAAATTTGCATTTCAGAAACATTATACATAAATAAATTGATTCATAGATTAAAGATTAAGCCTAGATCAGTACCACTGAATGCAAACATGCAAAACTTTCATTCTATTTGCCAATTTACTACCAATCAACCCCGAAGAGGAAATCAACACACTAACATTGTTGCAACAACATTCATTTTACACTAAATCTAAAGATGCAAATAAAGAAGCAGACTTACTGAAATTTTTTCTAACGATGCAAATATTTCTCAAACGCCTACATGTGTGTGTATGTACAGTGGAAGTGTATAAAATTGAAGAGCAAAATGACTTTTGGCGGCGGGAGAAGCGGAGACAGATGAGGATATCTGATCATTTCAGTTGCTTTGATTTAACTGGAAAGAGAGATGGATTGGGATTTTGATTTCAAGCCCTAGGCTTGCGAGAGAAAGAGGGAGAGAGGGGCACAGACAATCGGAGCTAGGATTGATAGTTTATTATGAGGCAGAGACAGAAGATGAGATACTGTCGGATAATTTACGAAAGAAATCTTTGTACTTGAAGAGGGATAACCGGAGATACGGAGAAACAAAGGACCGTTTATTGGTGTCCATCAAGAGTTTGCATAAGGAAGCCAAGACGTGGTTTGAAAGTAGGTGCAAGAATATGGAGGAACAACAAAAGTCTGGACAAAAGATTAGTATCTTGAAGTGTGCTGAGTAGGCAATTCCCTGCTCTGAATCGGTTTACTAGAAATACTTTAAATTACATTATTAAGAAAGTGTCTAATAAACTCTCGGCTTGGAAAGCCAACCTTATGTCCATGACGGGTGGTAGATTGACCCCCATGTTAAAGTGTTGAAATAATTAGGGAAATAGTGTTGTTGTCCAACTACCCTATTTTTAATTTGACATAGACATCAGAAACATGTCCTCGAGACATTAGAAACATTTTTTTTTCTTGGGAGAGTTTTGTCCAAAATCTATTCAGAATTCCAATTTTGGGCTGGATAATTAAGAAAATTTTGGAGTCATTCAATGGGAGCTATCAAATGATCTGAAGCCATATCGAAGCCAAGAAAGTTGTGATTCTTAAATTGGGTCGTCATAAATAATGCAATAGCCCAATGAAAAAATAGAATATGGTGAGGATAGGCCAATAGAGCTTCAGCATACAGTTAATAGAGCTCAATATCAGATATGAGGCGTATGAAACGGTAGAAAGCTACCCTTCAGTGACTTTATACTCAAAATAAAAAAAACAAGGTTATTATGGTGTGCATATCGGACATGTAAAACACACCAGACCATCAAAAATGTTCATGAGGATAAAATATATTCTGTAATTTTTTGTCAAAAAAAAATAATAAATCTGGGAATATTTTATAATGTTATTCTACAAAACAAACAAGATTATATCAGTAACAAAAAAGAGCCTTATCTAGCTTCTTGACATGAGTAAAAATTTACCCAGCTCAACCAAAAGGTGATGAAATGCATTAGGAACAATTCAAGTGAGGCATGAAGGAATCAACCAAAAATATTCTGATATAATCAAACATATCCCCTAACCATGGCTGTTGCATTTCTCTCTACCTGCAGAATTGAGACTTAAGAGAGCTAGATGATCCCCATTTTTACATTTAACTGCTTCATGAACTCCTTTAAGAACTGGTGTTGTTTTTCTTCTTCCTTCAATTTCTATTGATCACGTACATTGACCTATAGAAGACTAAATCATCTTTATCTCGTTAGGCAACAGAATTACAAATGCATCAGACAACCGAAATCTCCTCCTCTCCAATGCTCAAATCCTCAATAATCTGCAGTATTGGTTCCAAATCTATGAATTGGTTGGGCTTGTTGGCTAGATGTGAAATGTTGACCCTCCCTTCACACTTGATATAGTCGGCGACAACCTGCATTTCTTCGATCTATTGGTTCTATTATATATCTTTCATATTTGGAAGGACTGGAATTTTGAAGTGAACAGTTCCAAAGCCAATAATGTGGAAGCAATGTGTGGTGTGCTCAAATTGTTAACTGGGCACGGGAAGTTTTGCTAGCCTTTTCTGAGAAGTTAATTAATAGCATTCAAAAAAGGCCCTCAATTTCTTGCTTGGTCACCCTACAGGTCATTTGAATCCAACCAAACTTAAAAGAAATTTTAAAGTAATTAGAGAACATTTTCTCTAAAGTCATGCATCCAGCACCAAATATGATAAGCCAAGGCTCATATGAACCATTAAACTATCAATATACAACATACACAAAGTAACAGATCCATACTTTCTACCACTTTAAAGTTGCTACTATTTGTGAGCTTATCACATGTAGAGAGAGAGAGAGAGAGAGAGAGAGAGAGAGAGAGACCATATAATACTTAAGCTTCTATATATAATGCCTTTCATTACTTGTCAAAAACATGGTAGCGTGAGATATTGATTTGGGCAGTTGTATAATTCCTGGACAGTACGTAGTTCACCTACATTGCCTTAACCTTCAAATTTGTTAAGCCCTACCAACTTATGCCTAAAAGTAAAACACATAACCCATCTAGAAATAAGCTACTAAAAATTGGGATGCTATGCACATTAAGAAAATAATAATCAAATTATTCCAAGGGTTTCCCTTTCTAGTCAATCTATGCAAACTAATCAAGGTCAGCCTTCAAATCCACCAAAATAGTCAATTAATTCAACATTGAAAACCCAGACACCAATAAAAGTAGAAATTGAAAAAAGCCAATGACAGATAGCTAGGCAAATAAATTAGGGTTCACAATGAATCAATAATTAGAGATCAAACTTACCAAATTAGAACAAAATTGTAGTTTGTGAGCAATTGAGGAGTGACTGAGAGATGGGCCTGTATGCTGGGAGGATACAGGAGATAGAGAATTGTGTCTTGTTCCTTACCAGACACAAAGAACAGGGTATGCTATGCTAGTGGCTAAAGGCGAGTGACTGAGTGCGAGGGGCTGAGAGAGTTTGGGGATTGGGACATTGAGTGCTTGCAGGTGGCTATGCGACGGCTGGCAACGTACGAGGATGGCAAAGAGGACAGTGATCGCATAGATTATTGAGGGCAAAGACGACAGTGATCGCATAGATTATGCGAGTTGGTGACTATGCAACAGGTTTAGGTTTTCTTTCTCTGTCCTAAAATTTCAAGTATTAGGGCGGAAATAAATTAGAATGGGCGGGCAATATTGTCGCATTCTTTTTCATTTGGGTTATCCATATTATCCTATTACAACAATTGCTTACACAAATGTTTTCATAACAAATTTGTATTAAAAATGTTAAACTACCTTATCACAACGTTTCTACATAAATGTTGTTAAATAAATACCCTACCACAACATTTTAAAAATAAATGTTGTTAAAAGCTATCCTATAACAACGCTTTTACATCAACGTTGTTACAAACTACCATACCACAACGTTTTTATAGAAACGTTGTCTAAACTGACCTTAACACAAATTTTATAAAAGCATTAGCGAAAAAAATGTTGTAAAAAGTCATTTTTGTTGTAGTGTGATTTTACCATCGCCCCTGGTCTGGGAGATGCGGGATATGAGGGAAGCAAATTTATATGGTGCAATAATCATGATAATGGTACTAGAATATGGCAAAGGATTAACAGGGTGCTTATTAATGGTTTATACGCGGCTAAGTATACAGGGGTTACTGTTGAACATTTATGTCGTGTTATGTCGCCTCATTTACTGTTGCTTGTGAGGTTTCCTATTATTCCAAAGCCGAAGGGTCGGTTCAGATTTCAGAGAATGTGGGTGGATCACCCTAACATTCTTAGGCTTTTTGGTGTACAATGGAGTCGTCCGGTTACGGGGTATGAGATGAAGGTCCTACGTAAATTACATTTTTTTTCGGAGGGAATTAAAGAAATGGAACTGGGAAGTTTTTGGTAACGTGCATCGAAAGTTGGCTCAATAGCAAGATATGGTTTTATATCTGGAGGATATATGTATTCAACAAGGGAGGGGTAACGCCATCTTTTCTTTGGCCGATGCAAAATCAGATCTTGCTTAGCTTGGAAAATGGGACGCTGAATTGGGGCAACAGAAAGCTCGCCAAGTGTGAGCCGAAGCAGTAACAGCAGCAGTAGGTCGGCAAGGCTGCTGGAGGGGAGGGGAGGAGAGGAAGATGTAGAGGTTGAGGAAGAGTCGGGTGAGGGGAACATAGGGATGGATGAGGAAGCAACGGGTAAAGGGGGTGAAATAATTTACGGAACAAAAGTTATATATATATATATGCAAGGGTATATTTATCCCTCCGAAATCACATTTTTGAAATTTTGACTTTTGAGTTACCATTCCATTCTATCTCTCTCCTATCTTCTCTCTTTTGTTTGTATTTATCTTTCTCTCTCTTTCTCATGTCTTCTCCATATTTTCTCTATATCATCACCATCATCTTCTCTCTTTTAATTATGTTTAAATATTTTTCTCTTTAAACAAAAAAAAGTAACTAAAACAAAAATAATAGTTCCTGAGTCAAGAAAACAAAAATATAAGATGTTAGGAAAATAAAAATAATATATGGAACAAGCCACTATAAAATATAAGTTACAGAATCAAACAAAACAAAATTAATTTAATGCGGAGGTTAGTAAAGTAAAATAATTTACGGAACAAAAGTTTTTAAAAAAGATTCTTATAAAAGAAGTAAAACAAAAATACGTTAGTAAAATAAAAATATTTGATGGAACAAAAATAATAGTTACGGAGTCAATAAAACAAAAACAATTTAAACTAAGGTTACTAAACTAATTTAGTTATTTTTTTATTTTAGCTCTAGAAATTTATTTATTCCTAAAATACAAATATAATTTAATAAAAGTAATCATTCAAAATGAAGAAGTTATTTGAGTTCAGATTTTATTTGTAGGGCGGAAAAAATTTAAGTTTATTCGAAAACATTCGTTCTACAATTTTTTTTTGCATAATATGAAGTGTTCAGGGTTATCAGGTTATGAATTGACAATTAAAATTGATGTTCCAGTAATGCTATTGAGAAACATTGACAATGCTGCAGGGTTATGCAATGGAACAAGACTAATCATCATAAATTTTGGGGATCATATTATTGAAATAATTTTTTTGAAAAGAAGCAATGTTGGAGAAAATGTTTTTATCCTAAAATTGTCATTAACTCTATCCGATGTAAAATTGTCTTTCATGTTCCAAAGAAGACAATTATCATTACTGGTATCATATGTAATAACAATTAACAAGTACCAAAGTCAATAATTACACATAGTCGTATGTCTTTTTTTGAAAAAAATAGATATTGGTATGCGGTGAAAATGAAAAACCAATTAATAAGATAACAAATGTTGTTTATAAAGAATTTTTTTTAGAATCTATAATAATTAGTGATATATTTATGTGTAATTGTTAATAAACAGATTCTTCTTATTTTATCATTTAAGATTTTTTATTCTCTTTATTTTGTTTATGTACGATTTAATTGACGTGCGTTTAACGCACGGGTTAAAAAAGCTAGTTATTTTATAATCATAGGTGTCGTTTGGTAGTTAGGATTAAGGCTAGATATGATTAATAAGACGAGTTGTCTGATGTTTGGTACGCAATAGGTGGTCAGGACTAATAGCACGAGTTATCCGGATGAAGTCATTATCCCCTCACTATTAATACCAAGGGGGAGAGTAGTATTATTAGCGCCCTCACTAAAAAAATTTGAATTAACATTTTTAATCTCAAAACTACCCTCGATATACAAGTGAGGATTAATAGTGAGGACACTAGTAATAGTAGGATTAATAATACTGTTTATCCTTGTCTGACTACCAAACAAGCCCATAAGGTAATTGCTAGAAATGGATGATCGAGATGTATTATAATTTATTTGAAACCGTCTAAATGCATGGATTAGCAAAACCTTAAACCAAACATGAAAAATGTACTAGATTAGCCCTATAAATTCATGGATTAGCAAAACCCTTTTTTTCATTTAACCTATTTATTTCTCTACTTCTCCCATCAACCAGAAGTCATCGCCGCCGCCCTCTCTCTCTCCCGGTGGCTATGACGGATATCTCTATATCATCTTATCCTCAAATCTGCTTGTAAGTCTCTCTTTCTAATTATTCCTATCATCGTTTTTTTTATTCTTTTGCAAAAGTAGTTTTAAATCAGAAAATTCTTGATTGAAAATTCTGATGTCAAGGCTTGGCATCAGGGCTGTTTTAAGAGTATATTCAAGAAAAAAAATAAAAAAAAAACTAATGCCAAGGCTTGACATCAGGGCTGTTTTGAGAGTTTATTCAAGCAAAAAAAAATCAAAAAATGCTGATGTCAAGGCTTGACATCAGGGCTGTTTTGAGAGTTTATTCAAGTAAAAAAAATAAAATAAAAACGGATGCCAAGAATTGGCATCAGGGCTGTTTTGACAATTTATTCAAGCAAAAAAAAATTTAAAAAAATGCTGAAGTCAAGGCTTTGCAACTGTAACGCCCCAAAATTTCTAACCAATTTATAATCCCAAGATCTTGGGCGCGTCACTAATACAAATATTAAATCACAATAATTCCGAAATCATCTCTTAAGGACTAGTAATAACAGAAAGTCATAGAGTACTTATTACATTTCGAAAGTATAATTATACAATTCTGTAGTCCCAAAACGGCTAAACCAAATTCTTGTCCAAAAATATAAAACGAACTAATTCGAAGTAAAAAGAGAATCTCCAGGTCGTCCTTGACATGATGGTATCCAACTTACTTGAAACTTGGAAGGAAAAAGATTTGGAAGGAATGAGCGAACAATGCCCAGTAAGATCATATACAGCCCCTCCGAAATCTAGGGAAGGGTTTATTAAAAATAAAGCATTCAAAAAGGAATTTGTATTCAAATGGTTCATAATCAGGAATAGCGCAATGAGATGATAAATTTCATATCTCATAATGTCATAAAAGAATTCGATGTAAAAGATAGAGATACAAAGGTATTTGCGAGAGATCTAATCGTCGCCAACTGTCCCATACCAGTTGGAGACGACGACCAACCCGCGGATACCATGATCACATAAGCGGTCGTAAGACCTCTTTTAAACAAGGATTCACAATGTACTAATAGTAACAGTTCATAATGGTATATCCGGATAATCAAGCCACGGGCCAGGTGGCATAATTCATAATCAAATATCAAATTCAAAATACTACTTTACCCCAGTAGTCGGGTTGTTCAACTTAGTGATCATAGTAGGATTTCAAAAATAATATTCCAATGAAAACTTGGTTTCACAAAATATCTCAATGAAATTTAAATATTAGTGAGATATATGTAATGAGATCTACAATTTAGAATGACAAAAGAACGGGTACGACGAAATTCAAATTCAAATTCGAACTCAAAGTTGGTACATAATTCAAAGAACGGTAAATGTCAAAAATTTAACGGAAGCCTATCAATTTGGAAAAAAGATTCAAATAGCTAAAAGATGTATAATCTCTTACCTGTTAAGCGCTGTAAGAAAAAAAAAGGACTTGTATGTGTAGCAGTACCGTTACCCGCGCAGTCGCGCTGACCCAAATCTAAAATACAAATGTCAAAAATTTTATTAATTACCTACTTTACTCGTAACGAGATTAATAATTATCTTAGAATCAGCATATTTTAACTATAATTAGTCGAATAATATTTAATACAGAACTTAATTAACACCTTCATCTAACCACTGTAACAGCTAGTTGACTTAAAAGGGCTTGTTTGTTAATCTCATAAGCTTACTTTAAAAAAAACAGTAATAATCATAAAGAAACTCACCAATGTTTAGGGGTCAAAAGGGCAAAATCTAATCATCTTTTTCAATCCCAGCAAATCTAAACGTGATACCATTGTTTCTTTTTCCTATTTATTTGTTGGCAAAACTCTCCAGTTGGCCACCCAACTTTTCAAAAACTTGCAAGACGGCCACCGAAAGTTTAAAACTTGCAATGGGGCCACTGTACATTAGTTAGGCTGCAAGCGAGCCCATTTTTTGGATGGACGTTAAATTTGGCCGTTAAATTATGTCATTTCCTATTTTACCCCTCTAAAACTTTGTGGGACTTTGAAATTCAAGGGGCCCAATCGAACTTAGAAATTCAACAAGGTCTGATCGAAATTTTTACAACAACATTAATTTAGAGACAAAAACTAAACATTTTGATCATTCTGATTGATCGGGAAGAAAATTAACTACTCATATGGGAGACCTGGATCAATCTACAAGCCGAATCTAATCTCAAGCTTAATCCTCGAAATTACCCTCATTTTCGCTCAATCTTCGGTTGCAAACCTATACACTCACTTGAGTTAACCTGTCAGCCAATCTCTGAAACAAGATCGACAATGTCGGCGGCGAGAACTCTACCTGGAAGAAAATGTTCCTCTTTTGCGTTTCCCCGTTATTCATCACCCGCGAAACTTCTGGCGTCACCATTGAGATCTACGCCATTGACTACATCAAGGATGGAACTTTGGCACTTCAAACAGAACAGATGACAGATCTAAAACGGATCAAAGAAAAATTGAAACCCTTACCCAGAATTCTGTACACGCAACGGCAAGGGATGAAACTGGGATCGATCGATATAGGAACGATCGAATCGAAAGAATCAGATAGTAATTGAAGAGATGAAAGATTGAATCGAGATCGAATTGAAGAGATGTCATTGATGAAAGTCGCTCATGATTCCATGGCTGCCTTGGAGATACCAATGTCGGAATGGACTTGCTTCAGGACCTTGAAGATGTAGATCTTGTAGGTCTCCACCGACTTCTTCGTCCTCTTCTTCTTCTTGTCAGTTGAGGAAGCGTCTTTGGGAATTGAAGCTTCTTCTCGGCAGTTGGCTTCTTCTCCGCCGGAGATTTCTCGGTTGTCGGCTTCTTCTCCGCTGGTTGTCGAATTGAAGAGATGTCATTGATGAAGCTATTCATGATTCCCATGGCCTTGCTGGAGATACCAATGTCGGAATGGGAATTGAAGCTTCTTCTCGGCACTTGGCTTCTTCTTCGCCGAAGATTTCTCGGTTGTCGGCTTCTTCTCTGCCTCTGGATCTAGAACTGATGTTTGGTTTTATTTTTATTGCACTTTGACCCCTTCAATAGACAACTATATTTAGAAGGGTAAAATAGACATTTGACATAATTTAACAGCCAAATTTAACGTCCATCCAAAAAATGGGCTCGCTTGCAGCTTAACTAATGTACGATGGCCTCATTGCAAGTTTTAAACTTTCGGTGGCCGTCTTGCAAGTTTTTGAAAAGTTGGGTGGCCAAATGTAGGGTTTTGCCTTATTTGTTTTTCATCCTTATTCCTTCCAGCACCCATTAATCAATTCCATTTCTTCCCCTTTCACCGAACACGCACGCACGCAACAGAATTTACAACCACCAATACTTTCCAAAATTTTCCTCTATTATATTAACTTCTTCTCCAGTAATCTCTCACCCAATTGACCCATATAGATTCCTTCTTTTTAAATCTTTACACAAGGTCCAGATTACTCACTTCCACAGAAGAAATTCTATTGCTAAAATGAGGAACTAAAGAAGTTGAAGAAAAAAAGGAAAAAAAAAAGTTAACCTCCACTTTCTTCAATCTCGGGCAGTAACGAGAGATCACCTTCTTCTATTTTGCTTCCTCTCTCTCTAGATCTCTCTTCCCACTCAAGGTTTCCAATTTCTAATGAAGTCACTAAATGGATTCAGCCTCCTATTTATACACTTTATAAGATCGATTCCATTTCTCTGTCAAATGCTTTCTTCCCCCATTTTATTTCGTCTCTCTCTCTTCCCGAGTTCAGTCGAACTCTCCCGTCAAATTCTTCCTCCTTTTTATTTCGTCTCTCTCTCTCTCTTCTCGAGTTCCATCGAACTCTGCCGTAAGAATTCATTCACACCTTTCCTGTTTAGAAACAATGGATCCATAACCTTCCCTTCTTTAATTATTTTACTATTATATTATTAATTTATTATTATTATTATGCTATTATAAATAAATTGACTACGTACTAATTGGGCTAAAACTCAATCTTGATTAAACAACCCAATTATATACTAAATCTAACTGGGTATACTAATAATTCAAAAGAGACCTAATTAAGTATTTTCAATTTGGCCAACCCAAAAATACCGGGCCAAATATGACTAAACCAATAAAGCCCAAGAACAAATGTTCAATATTTCATAAAGTATAATATTATTAAGATTTTTGGGGATATTACAGCAACAACACTGTTTTGACAATTTATTCAAGCCAAAAAAATTCAAAAAATGCTAATGCCCAAGCTTGACATCAACACTGTTTTGACAATTTATTCAAACCAAAAAAATTCAAAAAATGATGATGTCAAGGTTTGGCATCAACACTGTTTTGACAATTTATTCAAGTCAAAACAAATCAAAAAATGTTGATGCCAAGGCTTGGCATCAGCACTGGTTTGACAATTTATTCAAGCAAAAAAAAAAATCAAATGTTTTTTTAATAATGTTGTTTAGACAGTTTTTTCAAGGCAAAAAAAATTCAAATAATACTGATGCCAAGGACAAGCATCAGAACTGTTTAGACAGTTTTTCCATGACTAAAAAAAATTCAATAATGCTGATGTCAGTGGCATCAGAACTGTTAAAACAATTTTTTCAAGACAAAAAATACAATAATGCCTAACCTTCCAAGACAAAAAATTGAAACAGATCTTCTTTACATTAATCACAACAACCACATCTCAGTTTTCCTCTTGATACAATAAGAAAAATTGTCTAACCTTCCCATTTCAAGAAGCTTAAACAGATTCTCCAAGCTCCCCAATAACAACAACCATAAAATACATATTACAGATTTTATAAATAGACAATAGACTTGTCGTAAAATCCAATAAATGTTTCTTAATCTTCCTCTCCAAATTCTTTTGTAAATCTCTCATGAACTTCAAGGTCACTTTTGCTCACAATCGGCCCCGGTCTGCCTCGCAAGGACCTTGTCAAAATCTGTTTTTGTAATAGGTGGTGGACTAATCTGCACAAACAATAATCAGCAGCACTAGGAGAGAGGACGACGTTGCTGCCGGTTGGTTTGAGGAAGCAACGTCGTCAATATGACATAAAGGGCAGTGACATACTTTCCTACTGTTGAGAATATGCACATCAGTTTCTCTCTCCACCTACAAGGGGGGTTCAGTCATGCATGAACGGATTATTAAGCGTCAAAAACATTGTTGGGGCAGCTTAAGCATTCAACCTTCCCTAGTTGTAGGTGCATAAGAGAATTTAGCGAACAATTCCAAACTACCTTTGTAAAGGGTTAACTAGCCTTCTGAGAAGAATACACTTCTGAATAATAGAAGAAGGAATCCTTCCATTACAAGTAACCACCACCTCAAAATTATCATATCACATACCAAATCTAGCATTTCACTCTCTAAAAATCCAAATTGTTTTCAGATCTAGACAAAAAGACTATAATGATCCTCACGTACTGATAGATTGTGCAACTTCTATGAAGAAAAAAAAAGAAACATCACTTCTCACCAGCATAGCCTGTGCTGCCGCTGTAGAAATCAGGGATATAAACATCTTCTGCCCAAGAAGGCCTGCATCATAAAACAATTAAAGGGAACATTAGACTAATCTATAACAAATTGGTTAAAAATATCAACAGGTAAAGTGAAATGTGAAAAGGAAGGTCACAGTAATGTCAACCAAACAGAGAAAAGTGTTTGAGGAAATAATAGTTAACCTCAATTCGTACTGATCAACTAAAGCAATAGCTATATATTTTCCTGACAAGATCAAGAGGGCAATTCCCTTTTCATTTACTGACCTACAATGTTAACAAGGAAATATGTACTGTCTTGAGCGATTAAAAGTAGATACATAGAGATGATTCAAAAAGAGTTGCAAAGAAACGGAAAAGGTTCAGATGATATAAAAAGAAAAACAAAATAAGAAAGAGATTGTTCGTGAATCCAACTCCATTTGCGGCATACAAGAAGATCTATGAACCGCATTGAATTATATTTCCAACTCCTATATAAAAGACAATTTGATGCATAGATTAATCTGCATGCTGCAAAAGGTCTAACAGGATGAAATAAGATGTCCACTGACCATCAAATTTCACAGATATACTTTAGAGGCATGCATCTGGGAATGCAAAAGGTCATCTTTATAATGTGTCATCACCAAAATTTGGTGAATACCTATCAGGTCCATTCTGGATCAGGCATCTCCTATAGGGGATAGAAGATGTTGTGGAGTGGGAGGGGCTTCCTCATGCTTCGGTATTCCCAGCATTTGATAAGACGGAACCTGCAATTCAGAAGTTACGGTCTTGAAGTGCTAATTGGAAGTAACCCAATGTTCCTGTGACCCTTACTTAAACTATAGAAAATTTGTGGGTCTGTAAATACCCTAAATGCAATTCTCATATCCACCAGAATTATAATGCGATGTGCTTAGGGGAAACTGGAAAACCACAACAAGAATAGATCAATAGAATCCCCACACCGACACCACCAAGCATCAGACACCACTATCCTATGGAAACTACCCCATTGCAACTTTGCCTATGAACCAAGAACAATACATGATGCCTTTTCTGTGATTTACTCCCATACTACAGCTGATGCAACAACTTCAAAGAAGTGATTTTTAGCAACAGGAACAAAATTCAAGTGGGAACAAGTAACTTTGCTCAAATGGCTCAAAGCAATTATACAGAGAAACTTCCTTCTCATTGGTGCTCATGATGGGATGACATTCATATCTGTTAGCAAAATTAGCTTGACAGTCAATTCAAGAAATCATCTAAAAGGTGTCAACATGCATGTGACCACAGAAAGGAGGATATGAGCACCTATCAAATGCATTTGCAAAAGAAAATTCACAGTACACAATAGAAATTATGAAAGCAAAAGGATGAGCACTCACATCAGGTTTATTTTGCAGTAGTGTTGCAACAAGTTCTTTAGTATTTGGTCGTTCTCTGGGTTCATATTGGAAGCATCATGAAGCAAGATCTAAGACAACAGTTGCCTCTTCTGTCGAAAAGTTACCCTCAAAATGAGAATCCATCAAGAGAAGAATATTTTTGCCCCTTATCATTTCAAGTGCCTGAAATATGTAGATAAAGTATAAAAGAAAATTTTTCAAAAATGTGATAATCACACTATCATAGTCCATAATTGTTAGGAATGGGGTAGTGAGGTTAAGTAGTAGCATAATAGGACATCAAAAGCTAAGTCACTAGTTTCTCAAGTGATAAAACATTAACCCGTATTGTCCATTTGATAAAGTATAAAGTGCTTCTCTAGTTTCACAAGTTATAATTCATTTACCCATATTATTGCCCATTTGAGAAATCATAAATATTTTTTAAAATCCACAAAGTGAAAATGAAACAGCCCCTTGAGTAACTCTAATTCTTGTCTTACTTTATATTCTTTCACAGGTATTACAAAGTTCATAACACAAGTCCATGTATTAACACTGATAATTTAAGAACTTTTTGTATCTCGTATATGTAAAGCAGTGTTGAATCATCAGCCAGCTTACTTAATCCTATTGGAATATTGAGTGACAAAGAAAGTACAAATTAATAAAATCAATGCCACAACAAACTCTACAGTGAAAGCAGGTGAAAAAGAACATAAAATTGGAAAGGAATCCATTCATTGTAGACCAATAAATACATGTGTAAGAAAGAGTGATAATATCAATATCAATGGCAATGATAAACATATGGGAATGGCCAAACCAAGATGTACGTTGTGTAAGGAAGAGTGATGATATCAATATCATCGGAAATGATAGAAAATTACCCATAACTGAACAGGAACATGTAATATTTGATTTACAGTTGTTTGAATCAATTGGAAGCAACATAATACCTTTGAGACTACCTTAATGTTGTATTATATATCAGATGTACCTCTTACAGCCTCCGGCACAGCACTGGCATGTCAGCGACTGCACCGTTTGAGCCCTAATTTGAGAAACATTATGTATAGTTGTTAATTAAGAATTCAACATCTCCTTTGCTTTCACTTTGGGTTTGACTGAGCGACCAAGAGAGATTTGCTAGCTGTGGTGTGCACGAGCAAGGAAAGAATCAATGTGTCGTGGTCGAAGATGGATTCAGACACAATTGCTTCGATTTATGGTCGAAGATGAAGATTAATGTGGGTTGTGCTAGGGATTTGGGATTTCAAAGTCGGGTATTTGAGAGAGAGTCTGATGATTATGGGGAGGATTCAATGGAGGAACTCGTTGAAGAGGAACAAGAGTGAAATTCGGGAACCAACGTCGTCAATAAGACATTAAGACATAAAGGGCAGTGATGTACTTTCGCACTAAAATTGTACCTAAAAGATATATCCAAAAACTAATTTGATTCATTTAAAAACATATTTTAAAAAATGTACCGACCCGTAATTTTTTCTAGAAAATTTAAAAAGTGGACCGGCCCAAATTTTGTCCTATAGTTTTCATGTAAGACCGATGTAATTTTGGGCTGGGTTAGCCTTAATCCAATGTTCAGTGTGTGGGCTTAGGGTTGGGCTCGAAAAATAAAATGGGTGAAATTAAGAAAAATTGACCAGTTCAATGGTCTGGCCTATCCAGTTTTTTGGGCAGGGTTGAGCTTTTAGTTTAAGGATCAAACTATTCATTTTTTAAAATTATTTTGGGTTAAATTATGGCCGGTTATTTTTTCAAAGTTTGTAACCCTAAAAGTCTATCATTCCTTTTTTCAACCGTAAAAGTTCATTTTCTGAAATATTGTTCCGAAAATGTCATAGTTTCTTTCAACAGCTCCGACAAACACATTGAATTCGAAAATTTTCATTGTTTCACAACGAAACGGGGATCGACCTAAAGAAGATGACTTACGACAATGGAAATGGAAGAAGAATGTGGATGTCGTGGTTTGGTTCTTTATGATTTTGTATTGCGGTGCAAAAATATTGGATTAATGTATATTCCTTTGCAAACATTGATGTATCTCGGTTCAAACATTCATGTATCGCGGTGCAAAAATAAACTAGTTAATTAAACTGATGAATCGTTGTTCAAACATTGATGTATCGCGGTGCAAAAATAGACTAGTCAATTAAACTAATGAATCGCAGTTCAAACATTGATGTATTGCAATGCAAAAATAGACTAGTCAATAAATCGCGGTGTAAAAATTAATTTAATAAAATTGATGCATTGCAGTTCAATAGTCAATGCATCGCGATTTATTTCGTAATGCGCATCATGCTCATTAAGGGTATCCTAGTCTATTTACTCCCAAAAATGTAATTTTCCGGTTTGAAAAAAAAAACATTGGACTGGAGCGATTGAACTTTTGAAAAGTGAACCGACCCGTAATTTTTTCCAAATATTTTTAGATTTTGCTCAAGATAGAAATCAAATGAAAAAACAATTAATTAGTCCATTGTCAGTGGGAGTAAACAAAGAGGATTTTTTTTTCTTTGGAAAAGTAACTGACGTAAATACCCTCAAAGAAAACAAGTAATTCCCCAAAATCCTAAACGTTATTTTCACAGGCTGGATTTCATTAACCTTCTAACGTTGTCACTGAGAGCATGTTACATGGAACTAATATAATATAAATGCAGTGTGCGACTTAGATACTTATTTTCTTGGTGTGTGCAAAGCGAGATTCGGTTGATGTTTTGGAGGGTTTTTTATATTCGGCAAATACGTGTCTAAGACGGTCTTACGGATATATTTTTTAAAAATAGATCATCATTGTCCGACTCACCGTGTGTTGGTGGGTTGAGCTGTGAGAGAGTACAACTCCATCTAATGAATTAAGATCCGTAAGGCGATCTTACAGGAGACCTACTCTCCGTACTTTTTCCTAAAAATTAATTGTTGTGTACTTGGCGGGAAAGAGATCATGAATATTAATTTAAATGGAATGTATTATTAGTTATTGTTCTTGGTATAACTACCGATTAGTTGAAAATTAACACGGAGTTAATTAATTAGTTGAACATCAACAAGTTTTAATTGTTTAGTCTGAGTCAATGTTTCTGCAGCTGCCTTCATATATATATATATATATATGGCACTACCAGCCTTCTTGCAGTTGCAGACTTCCAGGGCAGAGAAGCTGCCATGAATTTGGTGAAGAGGAGCCACTGCACAGATCACATCTTCCACGATGATCTCCTGTCCAAAACATTTGAAGAATGCTTAACTTATGCCAACTTGAGGTAATTATGCGCTGCCCCTCTCTCAAATTTCGGCGTTTTATTAGTTGCATCCATGTTTTCAATTTCATGAGTCATTCCCATTCCTTTCTCTCCCCGGCCAAATAACATAAGCTATTACAGACATAACACTCTTAAGGCTTAAAAAAGGCTGAAAATATTTTTTTCCGATCATGTATTCTCAAGAACCACAAAAGCGGTCAACCAACGTAATTATTTGTAGTGATCACTTATGACTAAATCTGAAGAACGTAGATCGGATAAGAAATAGAGAAAAGCCTGAGTGATGCCGGTGTGGACTTACCACGCCCCAAGCGATGTGAGAGGTGGACTACAAAGAGAGATGGTAGATAGGGGGTACAAGAATAAGAAGCCGCAGATCTAGAAAGAGTAGTGGTATATATCTAATAATGTCCCATAAATGCATCAATGACAGTTTATATAAGCAGCTGGTGAGGGCCTGATCACCTGTCAGACCGTGTGTCGTCCGTAATGTGCGGTAGCGGCCTGATCTCATCGATTCACTCTTCCGTATAACACTTTGTGACCATCGATCCGTGTTCTCCTATAGGGTCCTAGTTCGGCCACGCATGGCTGAGCTTGATTCCCCAACCTCCAAAGCATAACTCCCTTGTAATCGCAACAATAGAGAAGGAAAAGATGTTGCACCAACAATGGCACGGGAACCTTCCCACACAAAGCCGCAGGGCCTTGCTCGTGAGTCCAGATCTCTTGTACCAGACACAAAGTCAGCCCTGAATCTCGGGAGGCCCATGTTAAAAAAAAAATGGGCACCCTTCAAAAAAAATTAAAATTTACATCATTTAAAGTATTGGAAAAAAAAATATAACACATACATTAGGAATTGAACCCGGGATCTCCTGTTTTCTCAACCAAGTACAATAATCATTGAGTCACCTATTCCATAACCCAAATAAGAAATCGTTTCAAGTTATTTATCTTTGACAGAAAAATCAGTTCACACACTTAAAAAGGTTATACCAATTAGAATGGAACCAAGAACCTCCGGCACAGGTAGCAAATATCTAAACAACCAAATAAGTGGCATCAATTGTGTATTTTTTTGACATTATATTATATACATTAAATATAAGGTAGTGCAATTTTATCAATTTATCCTAATTTTTTTTTATCAAATTTTAATTTGGATAAAATTATATTGGATAGTGATTTAAGATTAAGTGTATACTTCAGGGCCAAATTTGTAATTTGGCCCAAACTTTATTAGTACTACAACATTATACTTTAACGTGCAAGAAAGTTCAAGTTAAAAAAAACACTATCAAATGTTTTGGTCGAAGACTGAAAACAATTCCGTGAAATCACTGAAGACGTGACAACATGTATATTATACGGAGTCAAATTTCAATAATCTCCGGCACCATGAATCATGATGGGTAGTTGAGAATACCCCTGACAAATTCAATAATATAACAAGACTTATAAACAGATTTCGAAAAAAGTAAGACTCCTTTAAATGATCTAACGGATCTTAATTGGTAAGACGGAGTTCTACTCTCTCACAATTTAACGCATTAATACACGATGAATCATATAGAAAGGATCTGTCCTACAAAAAATATCCGTAAAACCGTCCTTTCTAAATTTTTGCCTTTCGAAAAAAGGGTTCCTACATCTGAAAGTTGAATACTATATCTCCAACTTAGCTCGATTCAGTTTTACGGGAAGTTTTTTATGCAACGGCAGCATGTATTCTATTTGGTAAATTAACTTAGGAAAGATCGTCTTACGTGTATCTATATTATAAAACGGTTAGATAATTGATTAAGGTTATTTAGAAGTTGAGATTAAATTATCTTAAAAAATTTAACGGTTGAGATTCACCCTCACATTTACATGTATGATTAGTTATCCATTTTTAACTCCCTATTTTTTCTTTCCCTATTACAAATTACCCCCTACAATTAATATTATGAGCAGTCACCATTTTTTTCCCCTATATTTTATCTTCATATTACAAAGTCACACTCTGCGATTAATCTTCTGAATAGTCACTCCTTATAAAACATCAATCCCCCAACTAACACTTTAAGCGATGTACCTCTCAACTGTAACATTTTTTTTAAATCGCACATTCTATATATTTAGGCACTGTCATTTCAATTGACGAAATCAGATATACTGACACTATGTCATAAGTACGGACATGAAGATCTAGTTTTCTTTAAAACAGATTTTTTTAATCGACTGTTGGTGGACTGAACTGTAAGATAACGAAGCTCTTTCCTATAAATTAAATCCGTAAAACGGTCCCACAGAAGATTTTCTTTTCTCTTTCTTTTCTAACCAATCGATGCCGGCCGTGACTATCTACTTGTGTATTTTTAATTCACATATCTACACCATTCTTCTTTTTTTAAAATATTTTTCCGGCGTCGACTTTTTTGGCTTACGCCAAAAAGTTATTTTTATCAATTTAATCTACAAGGGATAGCGATGAAAACCTTAATTATGGCAATATAATTAAGGACAAACCCACGTCATCATACACACCTAGAGATGAAAACCTTAAAATATAGAACAACCGATCACCAACTTGCAATAAACCCATATTGTACTTCTCTACCACCAAAAACTTATTTTAAAATTTGTTTGATAGCATCGGGAAAGATATATTGTATGGTACATTAAATCTCAATTCGACTCAATACTATAGTTGGATCTTCATAGGGTAAGATTTCAGGTTTGATTTCAAGAATATTGAAATACGACTAATTAAGAGAATAAGAATATTTCTACTTGCGTTTGTATCTATGAGTTAGTGGTCTAAGAAGAAATTCTCTGCACAACTCGCATAGCAAACTTCTTAGAGTAGGTCTCCTGTGAGACTGTTTAACAAACTTAGGTGTTGTTTGGTAGCCAGGATTAAAGTCAGATAGAATTAATAAGCCAAGCTGCCTGATGTTTGGTACGCAATAGGTGGTCGGGACTAATAGCACGAGTTATCCGGATAAAGTCATTATCCCCTCACTATTAATACCAAGGGGGAGAGTGGTATTATTAGCACCCTCACTAAAAAAAATTAGGATTAACATTTGTAATCTCAAAACTACCCCCGATATACAAGTGAGGATTAATAACGAGGGCACTAATAGTACTGAGATTAATAATACTGCTTATCCTTATCCGACTACCAAACAAGCCCTTAATTCGTATGATAGTCCACTCTTTTACGATTCAATCCACAAACACATGGTAGATCACGTCGTGAAGATTCGTTTTAAAAAGAGTAGTAAATGCCTGTAAGAGCACCGCCAATGTGCAATTCTTAACCAATTCTTTGGTTAAGAATTCACCAAATGCTTCCATTGTTGAATTCTTCCAAGAGAATTCGGAGGAGAGAGAGTGTTCAATTCCCCACTAAGAATGCAAATGTTGTTGAAAATTGAAGCTGCAATTGAAGAAGGTGGCGTGCACCTTCCACCCGGACAAGGCGCGTGTAGAACACGCGCTCAAAATGGCGTCAAGCAACGGCGGTGGGTCCGCAGCAAAGAAGACTAAATTAAAAAAAACATTTTCTGACTTTTTAAAAAAAAACCAAGAAACTTTCCGTTTTGGTTTAAAAAAATTCAAATTTTTTTAAAAAAATTTCAAATTAAATAAATTATAAATTATAAAATTTAAAAATAATAATGTAATTTATTATTTTTAAATTAATTTTTGTTTTAATTTATAAATTAATTATTTATACGAAATATTTAAATATGAAATATTTAAAATAACGTGAAATAAATTTATTTGTTGAGAAATATAAAAATAAAAATGAAATGTAAAGTTACTGAGGTGGCAGTGGGACCTAGTTAAGAATATGTTAAGAATCGTATACAATGGGAAGATGAATTCTTAAGTAGAGAAAAAGAGAAAAATGTGTAGGTGGCAGTGGGACCCAGTTAAGAATTTGTGGGAAGAATTCTCACATTGGAGATGCTCTAAAACGGTTTTTTTAAAGCTTTTGTCAACTAAGATTCTTAGGTTGGAATCTCAGAATAGATTGTGTTGAACTATTAAAGTACTCTCTCCACGGCTCCACCCTTAGTTGATCAGGATCTCTTTTGTGAATAGAAAAATGAATGTTTCTTTTTCTACAAAGTTACTTAATTTATTTTTTATTTTATATATGTCCAATGTTTCCAAGATGAATGTCTCTTATCACAATTTTGATGTCCCAAAATAAGTATTCGCTCTCCATTAATTTGTACCACAAATTAAAGGGAAACTTTACAAAAAATTGCTGCCGGTACCTTTAATAGAGTTTTTAATAGCCGTAGTCCTTACTCTTTTTTTTTCAATCGCATAAGACAATTTCATAAAATTCATCAAACTAGTGATCGATGCTCCCAAGTGAAACCCCAATATGTTTACATTGCCATTGTCATCCCTTTGCTCTTACTAGTAGAGCTGTTAAAATGGGCCAAATCCGTTGAATTAGTCCGTTCCGCCACCCATGGGTTGAGCCAAAGTGTTTTCAATCCGCCATTAAACTGGTTGGTCCGTCCCGTCCTACGAAGTCGCGAAGTCTGCTATTTGTGGGTTGGTCCGCCTCATTGGTCCGTTTTGACGGCTCTACTAATTAGAGATATCCATTTATGAAAATTATAAGGAGCTGTCATGATTCTTTCCTAAAGCTCTTGACCCTCAAAAGCGAAACTTCATATTTGTTGGTAGGTCTGGCTTAGCAGCACTTACTTCCTCTTTTGCGGGAAAGAAATCTTCATTATCAGAACAGCTTCTCCTCCGATCTCAGCACTGTGGGGATTGCTGGTGGTGATCATCTATGAACCCTTTGATTTCATGTTCTTTCTTTCTCATGAGAAGTGTAATCTGTCCCATAAAGGAAGCTTTTGCCTTTTCCACTTTCATCTTTCTCCTCACTATTTGGAATCGCGATGCATCGTTATGCTACACAATTTGGAATTATGTTTTCAATATGAACAAATTTATGCATCGCGATGCATATAATTTTGCATCAAAATAATGCATCTTGATTAAATTTTGTGCATCGTGATGCACAAACTCGTGCATCGTGACGAATGAAGTGAAATTTTATGTGTGTATGTTTAAAGGTATCGTTTCATTAAGGGTGCCGTAGTCTTTTATTCTCCAAAGTACCTTTTTCGATTAAAAAAAAATAAGTGCTAAAACAGTTGAAAATTGTTAAAACGGGACTGGTCCAAATTTCACCCAATAGTTTAAAATAATTAAACAACAATTGCATTAAGGCAACATCTTTCTTAATACCGATGTAAGCTCAATATAGGGCCGCCTTTTAATTTTTAGAAAGATGGAGTAAATTTTTACGTAAACCAAAATGGGTCGCTCACAGTTAGATCTGTCAATTGGGTGAGTTGGGTTGGGTTTAAGTTGAGTTGGAATGGATAATGGGTTGAAACAAGTCGAAACCCGTTAGAACACAAATGTCAAACGGATTGAAATGAGTTGAGTCGGAATGGATCGGAATGAAACGGGTAAGGGGTTAAAGCAGGTCGACCTGTCTTAACCCAAAATTTTACCCCAAAAAACATCAATTTATAGCATAAAAAGTCACGGGTCGAAATCGGTTACGGATTCGCTTTAACCCGACCCGACCCAACCCGTTAATATTATTAGGTCGAAAAGGGTTACCCGCTTCAACCAAAAAATATTAGTAGATTAGGTTATATTTGATAATTAGTGGGTTAGATTATGTGAGTTAATGAGTGATAGGTTATAATTGTCAGACCTACTCAAAGTTAAGGATGCAGGGAGTAGTAATGACAAATGATCAAGCCCGAGCATGGCCCATTCTTTTGGGGGTATGGGGTTGAGTCATAGGCCTTTGAGCTTGAGCCTTAGGTCTGGCCTGACGCTTGAGCCAATTAAAACTGGGGTTTGTCTTTTGGATACGACGAGTCCAATCCACTTTACACAGTATTTAACGTCAAAAATCTTCTCCTATAGTATTATTTGACGCCCGAGCCAATTAAAACTGGGGTTTATCTTTTGGATACAACCAGTCAGGTCCACTTTACACAATATTTAACGTGAAAAATCTTCTACTATAGTATTATTTAAACGGTTAAAGACACTTTCAGGACGAAAGGACGAATATACCCCAAACAAAATTGGATTAAGTACGCTGCATCAAAAATCCAGTTTATATATATATATATATATATATAAAATAAATTATACATCAAGATTTACTTTTGTATTCTCATACCAAATCGGTGGGCCGCAAATTAAACAAAAAAGTCAAAAGATGGCCATGAATATAAAGTACCAAAGTCAACTGAAATATATTTATCATCATCATTAGCTAATAATTAGCATTTTACAAAGTGAACAATTCCAAATTAGATGACTTGGTAAACCCGTTGACCCAGCTTGCATGGCTTCAAAAATAACCAAAGGGAAAATGGTGTTTTACAGTTCCTCTGTTCAGAGTTGTGCTCCAGTAAATGGGCTTTTAAACTCGCACGCCCTTCTCTCTTCATGAACTCAATAGCCCTCTCCTTGCCCTTTTACTCACGAACAAGAAAAAGGGGATTACATCAGCACCAAAAGAAAAATAATTGGTGCAGCAAGGAAAAAGAACCTATCTACTTGAACAAAACTTGTTTATAATAGGACTCGGCATCCCTGTGTTTATTCGAAAATGATTTAGTTTGAAATGATCGGTAAAAGAGAGTTAAGTGTTCCGAGTTATCAAACAGACAAGCAAATCCAAGCATGGTTCAAAACATTTAACATCTGCAATAAAATTTCACCTGTCTCTACATTGCTAGTGAATCACCCTTACTGTATGCAAAGCAGCTACTTATTACTAGATTGCATACCACGAAGCATATATGAGATTAACAAATCTGATTATTCAGTACAAATTTGATGTATAATAACAGTTGATTTTTATTTTAGAATTTTAGGATGCAAAGAACTTGAAGATTTCACATAGAGGAAGGCGTGAAACCCCAAAACTAAACAAATTCATTACCAAGTCCCATTTGATTAGAAAAGCCAACCTGTATACAAATTTCAAGGTAAGCTTCAATAAATTAAGGCCCGATCCTGGAAGAAGGAATACTTGAACCTGCAAAACTAGTAAATTACGTAGTATCACATTTCCAAAGTCAATAAATAATGGAATGAAGACCACTGGATATGCACTATCCTAACTTATATATTACCCCATCAGTTTGTAATGGGGAGGCAAAAATTCACTCAAAAGTTAAGTACCAGTCATTGCCAACATGTTTAAGAGGAAAAATATCTATACGAGTCTAGGGCAGCAGAGGAAATTATGGTTTAGATGCTTATTGAATTGGGGAAAGTCCCCACAACACTAATTAATTTCCCAAAGCTTCCCTTGTTAAATGGAATCTTGGTCTACTTGCATCAGCCAAATCCCACCATTATAATTGTTTTTGAATAATTCAAATTAAATTCCAAATTCTCGTGTCCTCAGCATACCATTTTGAAACCATGTTTAGGAGAGGCTCCATTTCAAATTCTGATGCTAGGCAGGGCCTGAGCAAGGTGATGATTATATCAAAGAATCGAGAACCCTGATTCTAACATATACCCTTTCCTTTTTCTCTGAATTCCAACTTCATGCATACGAGAAATAAGATAATTGTATTAGTTACATCCATCTTCAAACCACACTTTGGTTGAACGAAATCAGTATTATGCTCTTTTGCTCCCAAACAGTTTTCTGTAAGGTGGTTTTTTTTCCATGATGTTGTTTATTCTGCAATTTGATTCTTATATGTGCAGAATCATTGTGAAGGCTTACCTATCTTTCAATTATATATGCTGGTTTGTCTAATTGGTTTCAGGCGATAGTGAACAATGTTTCCATGAGTGGTCGTAGGAAAATGGCGTTTGTTGTTGAGTATGTTTTGAGTATTCTCCAAAGGTAACCTCCCACTTGCCTTTATACGTACTCGTAATAAACCAAATCCCATTTATCTCTTTATAATTGGGTATAAAATCTACCACTTTTTCCCTTGCAAAAGTACAGCTCTAGTATGATATATTTAGCTATGGTTTCAAGTTCATTGTGTGACATACCCACAGTAATTATGCCTATTTCTACTCAAAACATTTGAAGAGGGCATTTGTTAGCAGGACTGGCCATAAACGAAAAACATTTGAAGAGGGCATTTGAAGAGACTAATGTACAACAAATATTTTATATCCCCAGTTTGAAAAAGGTTAACCCTTTTCCAATTTCAGTTGTGGCAGTTTTTTAGAAAAAACGAAGTCCAACTCCAGCATCAAAAACTGCTATAATAACAACAATTACCACATAACAGAGGAAACTCATTACTAACAATGATAAATCTGACAGTTGTGGCAGTTTTTTAGAAAAAACGGGGTCAAAATAGTTGAAAATTTTGACGACTTTACAAGAGCTATGTATGTTTAATTTTGTTTGTCCAAATTCAGGAATCTAAAAATAGATTGATAATGCAATAGAGAAAGTTGAAGGTTCATACAGTTTTTGAAGATGTGCTCAATCAAATGATTTGGAGCAGTAGTGTCCTCGTGAGTTGTGCCAGAGGTTTGTAGGCAGAGACTTGGACAGGGTTCTTGTTGCCGGAAGCCTGGGGCCTGGGAGAAGACGGATGGAGATTGGGGCCGGATTGAAGGAGGAGGGGGAGGGTTGAAGAGAGACTTTGTAGGCGGCTGCCGGGTGTGGAGAAGTTGATCGGAGGGGGAGGCGTTGATGGAGACTGAGTGAAGAGAGGTGGAGATCGGGGAGAGAGAGACTGAGCGAAGAGAGTAGTTTCTTGAATCAGGCGTGATGAATAGGTGTAAATGAGTTACCGGATTTAACAATTTAAATGGCGAAATTTATTGGGCTAAATTGGGTAACCCATTTAATTATAGAAATCCATATTTTTGGTTTCAATCGAAAAATATATATTTATGTGGATAAAATGAGTAAGATATTTTTAATAAACGGAAGACGTGCTACTATGTCTGGCAATTGGGTGGGTTGGGTTAGGTTAGGTTTAGTTGGGTTGGAATGAGTAATGTGTTGAAACAGGTCGAAACTCATTAGAATCTAAATGTCAAATGAGTTGAAATTGGTTGGGTTGGAATGAGTCGCATTGAAATGAGTAACGTGTTAAAGCGGGTCGACCCGTCTCAACCCAAAAAATTCTCCCAAAAAAACATAAATTTATAACATAAAAAGTCACTCATCAAAATGGGTAACGGGTTCGACCCGCTTTAACCCGACCCGACTCAATCCGCTAATATTATTGGGTTGAAACGGGTTACCCATTTCAAACAAAAAATATTAATGGGTTGGGTAATTAGTGGGTTGGGTTGGGTGGGTTAATGGACAATGAGTTACAATTGTCAGGCCTACGTGCTACGGAAGTCACTTATTCAGTATATCGTGTTGTATAAACTTTTGCACCGTGATGCATCAATTTAAATTACATAATTCAATTTACATCACGCTCCATTAATTTTATGCACCGCGATGCATCAAATTACCCAATCCAATTATGCATCGATGCAAACTGGGTTCGAATGCATCTCCTTCACATTCTTCTTCTTCCTTTTCCTTTGTCGTAAATCATCTTTTTTATAATCTCTTCTCTTCTATTTTATTAATGATAAAAATAGAAGTCTTTTTATTTAAAGATTTTTAAAATTAACATAACTTTTTAACCAATGTAAGATTTATCTTTTTTATTGGAAATAATAGTAATTTAAAACCAACATCAATTTATAACAAATGTGTGATATATATATATTCTATTGCTAGTAATAGTAAGTCTTTTATATAATCTAAAAGAATTAAAAATCAACATCATTTTTTAACCAATGTGAGATATACATCTTCTATTAGTAATAATGGTAGAAATATTTTATCAAAAAACTTTGAAAGTCAATATCACTTTCTAACCAATGTATGATACATCTTTTCAATTAGTAATTAATAGTAGTATTTTTAATACAAGCATCAATTTCTAACCAATGTATGATACATTTCTTCTATTAGTAATAATAGTATAATATTTTATAACCATGTGAGATACATCTCTTGTAAAAGTGAAAGTTTTTAGTCCAAAAACTTTAAAATCTAACATTTTCTTTTTAAACAATTTGTGATACATCTCTTTTATTGGTAATAATATAAAATAATTTAAACTCAACATCATTTTCTAACAAATATGAGATATACATCTTCTATTGGTAATAATACTAAAAGTCTTTTATCAAATGTCAAATGACTTTGAAAATCAAAATCAATTTCCAACCAACGTGTGATGCATTTCTTCTATTGGTACTTAATAATAGTATTTTTAAAACCAACATCAATTTCTAATCAATGTGAGATGCATCTCTTCTATTGTTGAAAAAATTATTGTTTTTAGTGAAATAAATTGTGGAACATGAGGCACGCATTTCTATACGTATCATTTGTTTGTCGGCGAAGGTAATTGCGCAAATGTTTTCTATTCGGTGAGAGCATCAAAATGATATATTTATTTTTCCAAATCGAGTTTTGGATAATAGGATATCAAGAATTAAAATATAATACTTGTTAAAAAAATTAGTATTTTTAGTGAGATAAATTGTGCAGTTTGAGACACGGATTTCTTTACGTGTCATTTGTTTGTTGGCGAAGGTAATTGCGCAAATATGTTCTATTCGGTGAGAGCATCGAAATGATATATTTATTTGTCCAAATCTAGTTTTGGATGAATAAGATATCAAGATTTAAAGAAAAATACTTATTGAAAAATTAATGTTTTTAGTGAAAGAAATTGTGTAACTTGAGGCACAAATTTCTTTAATTACCTGTCATTTGTTTGTTGACAAAAGTAATTGTACAAATGTGTTCTACTCGGTAAGAACATCGAAATGATATATTTATTTGTCAAAATCAAGTTTTTGATGAATAAGATATCAAATATTAAAATATAGTGTTAAAAGTGAGTCATTAAAAGTAACATCTCACCTTGAAGAGTTTTATCCCACATTAGTTAGAATTAATGTTAGTTATAAAAGTTTTTAAATATAAGTCTTCTACTATTGACAATAGAAGAAGTTATATATACTAATACTAATGCCTCTAATTAATTGATTATTACTTTGTATTATTATTAGTTAATGGCTAGAAAATCAAAAGTTTTTAAAGCTACCACATGGATGCTTTCGAATGAATATTTATCCAAAGGTGATGAGGTGGCACAACCATAGTGCTTCTCACCAACTTTATATATATATATATATATATATATATATATATATATATATATATATATATATATATATATATATATATTTGATTTTTGTTTTTTTTTTCTAAAGGCTGAGTTTTTTCAAAAGATTTTTAATTTTTTTTCTTTTGGTTAACGTGTTGCTGTTTCTTTTTTCTTTTTGTCTTTTTAATATGTAATATTTTAATGAAATAATACAAATTAATATTTTTTAAAAAATTATTTATAATATTTAATATTATAATTAAAATTATAAACAAATTAATTTATTTATAAAAAAATATAGGAATTTATTAATTTGTTTAAAAAATATAAAAATATAAAAATAATATAAAAATGAATGATTTTATAGTAAGACCAATATAACAATAATATAAGAATGAAAATAATTGGGAGGATCTCTTTTCATCGATCGTTTCTTTGCACGTTTTTTTTTCTCCTCAATCCTTTTCTCAACCGTTTCTTTCCACGTTCTCTCTTCCTATTCCTATTCATCTTATTTTTCTCCGTCACTCTCAACTTCATCAGCCTCTCTCTTCTTCTCTTTTCTTCTAATTAAATAAAAGACAGTCCCAGCATCCTGTTCCGGCGAATCACTCCAAGATTCCTCTTCTGGCGAATCACTTCATCCCTTCATCTTCTGTTCCGGTTTCCTGTTCTCCATCTCCATCTCCATACGCACCAGACGTCCTCCTCCCTCTCTCCTCTGTCCCGATGAATCCCTTATGCTTTCATTTTTCAATAGAGCCGAGAGAGAGAGAGAGAGAGAGGAAAGGAGAGATACAAAACTGTACAGATACAAAATTACATGAATAGAAGGAATGGAATTGGAGAGATGAGTGAGAGAAATTCTGAACCACACCAGTTTATGAATTCTGCACCCCACAAAATTACCTGAATAGAGGATGTTTTGCCTCCAGCATCCCCATTATCCAAAAGATCCGCATCTCCCAAATTCGTTGGCAACCCTTTAAAAATCAAAGCTTTGGGCCTCAAAGTGATGACAAAATTGGAACCTGATGAGTAACTAGTGGTGGCAAATTCTGCCCATGAACATATGTCCGTTCGGACCGCCCACTAGAATATGGGCATGAACATATTTAAATTTTAATCTCGGCACAAATGGGCGCGTACATTTACACCTCTCACCCTCACGATCAATTTTTTATGTATACCTGATAATTCAAAGTTGTTTCTCTCGATATATTTACATTTCTATCAATAATCATTTATTAAGACAGAGAAAGTGTGAGGATAGAGAGAGAAACTAGAGAGAGATGCATAGTTGCTACTTGTTCTTCGGGTTTGGTTTTCAGAATCAAAGAAATAGTCAGCTGGTAACAATTATTTTTTAAGAGTAAAAAATTGACCCATTTTTTTTCGATATCATATTACTTTTTATATACGGTCAATTACGTATTTTCTGATTATGAAAAATATATATATCAGATTTCTATTTAAAAACAATCGCTTTGACGTAAAAATAAAGGAACTAAGGAAGTATTTTATTTCAATTAACATATGGAAAAAATGAAAATATGTTATTGTTTTGATATTATTAGTGGTTCTGCCAACACTAACACGTCATGTAAAGTTTTTGAGTTCTTTTTAGAAATTTGGTTGTATTGGAAATGATGACAGAGGTTAAAATGTTACCAAAAATGTTGGCATTTTCTAATTATTGTGATTGTAATTATATATATGGTTAGTTGTACCTTTTGATAATTTTTTGTAAAAGAAAATTATTTTTTTGTAATTTTTATATTTATTTGATAAGTGCATGTTAATGAATAAATGGACGCCCATGAACGCCTATGCCCATTTGGTGCCCATACATATATGCACATGTTATTAAATGGACACTTACATGCCCGTTCATTTAAGTCCATCGTCCATCGTCCATTTAAATTCGTTCACGTTCGCCCATTTACCACCTTTACGAGTTACCAATGGGGGTTTGGATTGGAGATTAGTAATAATTTAAATAGTATAAGCAATATGGAAATAGATGAGAAACTAGAAACTGAAAGAGGGGAGAGAGAAACACCGCCTGTTTTACGGGCCGTCGAAGAAAATTGACCCTGCCAAGTATATGGCGTGCTAAGCTAATGCTAGATTTAGTTTATAGTAAATTCATTTAATTAACTGCTATCATCATGTTATTAAATGGGCATATATGACCCAATAAAAGTATCATTTTCTGTTTCTCTTTATTTTTTTAGGGTAATATTAGGACTACTTTAATAGCATTTAATTTTGGGTACCAAATGATGTAGTATCTTATGTGTCATATTATTATCATAACTTTTTAACTTACTGTAGAGTCCATAAAATACCAAATAAAATGACACATTAAAAACCACATCATTTGGTATCCAAAATTAAGTGCTCATTGTGTGGTTCTAACATTACTCATTTTTTTATTCTCTCTCTTTTTGTTGATAACTCATAACGACCGGTCTTTTAATCTTATTTTTTATACTAATTGGAGCCGTCGTCCCAAACACCATCCCCAAAAAAGATAAAGCGAAGCCAAAATAAGTATACAAAAATTCTAGGGTTTCAGTCGTCGTTCTCGGAATCAGCCATGTACAACGACTCGCAAGAAGTTCAGCTTATCAACGGCATGGATATTGAATCGGGGGAAGTTCATTCTGCCTCCGCCTTCTCATCCCCTCATCTGGTTGGAACTCCACAGTTGCCTGCGCCGGCGCCTTTCTTTAATCCGGTGGCAATAACTTCTACATCTCTTTCTCCTCCTGCTGCTCCCAAGCAACACGCATTCATATTCACAATTCTGAAAGATAAACCTACCAGTTATCTCCTGAAATCGCCCCTCCCATTCACATTCGTAGTTGCCTATTTAACTCTCTCCGCGAAGTATGAGCAATTCATTGAATTCAAATCAACTGCTAAAGTAGTTTTAGGTTTACTCGGTTTGGCAGTTCTTGCTTCTTATGCCGTGAAAGTACAGAAAGAAGAACGCCCTGTATTGGCAGCTGTAGCTGAAGTGGCCGGAAGTTTACTTTTGATGGCTGCTTTCATCTATCCCATGTCAGAGTTCATGGGCGGTCCGATCCTTTGGATCATCCCACCGATCATTGGAGTTGTTGCACTTGCGATGTATGGCTACCGTTTGGCAACTGCTTCCGGTGGAGATTCGGATGGAGCTTCTGTTTAAATTTGAAATGTTTGGGATTAATACTCGATCTATTGTTGTTGCTGTATTTCCTGTGATATTTTGGTTTTTGCATTTACATTTCTTGTGAAAACTATTTTATGTGGCATTACGGATGGATCGCTTCTGTTTATTTTGGAAATAATTGCAATTTAATACATTATTGCATTGATGTCTTATACCTTATGTTGTAAATTGCAGGAACTGAAGTGTTGAGAGCAAACTTCGGAGTGTATATATCCAATCCATAATTAAATTCACTTTCTGGATTATATTTCGTGAGAGATTTCCTATTTTGCATATACATTTCTGATAAAACCTAGTTATTGTTTCATATGCAGCATGTTTATCTTACATTTAGTTGATGAATATATGATAGTTCTTCATTTGGATGGTAAAAACTTAAAGTAACACGGTTTTATGGATATTTTTTTGGAAGACGATTTTTTCTTATTCAATCCAAAGTGTGTTAATGGATTGAGCATTATGATTGTGGAACCCATCTTACAAATAAAGATCCGTAATATGATTTTACATGAGAACTAACCTCCTTAGATATCAGCATATCCGTGAATCATCGCATTTGTTTTGCATGGTGTACTTGCTTGCTATTCAAGGTATGTCTTGCTTAAATTTCTTTAATTATTTTTGCATGTGTCCCAATGAAAGTACGTGGTCATCTAAGTGTCTAAATGATTTGTGGAGGAAATATAACTTATTTAATTGTTTTATTCCGTGTAATGCTTGTGTTACTCTCATTTTATACCAAAGTACAAGTACTTTGTGATGTGGTACACTCTCATTTATTGAAGTGTTGGGACCCACAAAATTTCCAACCAATAAGAGTATGTCACATCATAGAATATCCATATTTTATTACAAAATAAGAGCGACCCTAGTTTTGTCCTTTATCCAATCAGGAAATAGGCTTGCTTGGTGTTAATTGGCATGTACTCCCTCCTTTTTTAAATAATTGTTTTTTTTAGGAAAATACTTTTATCAATTTGTCTTAATTTTTTAAATTTGTTTTAATTATGACTACATGTTCTAATAATTATACATTACACTAATATTTATAATATAGTTAATTTTTCTTAAACAATGTGCAGAGTCAAAGAAAATGATTATTTAAAAACGGAAGGAGTACCATTTTATGACAATTTTTACATTGATTCAGGGAAGCCACTTTGATCTTTAGTTTCTCTTTACACTACCGTATCCCAAAGGGGAAACTCTCCCCCCGAGAGCCCACACACCCCAGCCCCATGAGAATGTGAGTGGTGACTCAGCGATTAAGTAGTTAAAAGGACTCGTGCCTAGTACCTACAAGGAACCACCCCCATAAGAGGATGAAACCCCCACACTGCGGTTGCTAGGACTCGATCCTTAGTCCTGTATCCAAATCTACTAGCTCTTAACCAACTAAGCTAAGCCCGTGAGGGTGATTCTCTTTACACTACCGTTTGTATCAATAGTACATCTGTGGAATAATAGTGGCTCCCTCAATTATGACTCTCAAATAACTGAACAACTTCGATACCAATTGCGAGTTCTTCTAACGATGCTTACATAAACTGGGTGATCACTCAAGTTAATCAACTCTTGAGTCAAATGAAGAACAGTTGTATGTTTGAAAAAACATTTATGATTGCTTCACAACATATTGTAAATAGGAGTTGTCCATAATAAAGGAAAACTTGTAACAACTACATTTAAAAGTTGCAAATAGAGGATATAAAATTTAGTCTATAATAACGATTTTATTTTATATATATTTATAATGAAAATTTTACCAGCATAACAACTTATTTTATGATATATTACTATTTTAATTAATATTATTCTAAACAAAAAATAACAATTACTTTGGGTACCTACCTCTTGAAGCGTGAGAGTTTATAACCTGGATCAACTTTGCTTAGGCATGCTTTAGGTGCGCTCGCTCTGTCCTTATGGGAAAGACTTTTTTGTTTTGTTAGAATTTTGACATCGTAAATGCTTGTTTTGCTTGCTTTTCATCTCGAAATTCGGACGGGACAACTACTTGTATTTGTTTGATGTGTCTTGGTGTCAACTATGAAATCAGACAGCGTAACTGCTTGCTTTTGGCTTTTTGGAGCCGGTTAATAGGGCGAAAACCTAATCGGTTAACTAGGTTTATATTTGGTCGATGAATATAAGTGTTTAGGAAATATTTTGGCAGCTTAATAGCACTCTAAGATTTATCTGAAAACTTTATGCGTATAAATTCTCTTCCTTCTGAACTCTCTCAAGGCATTGGGCGGAGGCTTCTATTTATATATTTTAGGTTTGTGCTTTAATGTGTTATATCATGCGTTGGAAGAGTTGTACCAAAAAAGGAAACTGGAGATGGAAACAACGAAAATGGGTGCCCCCTACAACAACTTTGGGCGTCGCGCCCAAAGTTGTGTAAGGCAGCGCCCCTTTTCATTTTTCCTTCTTTTTTTGACACTTTCCCCCTTCTGCTATTTGTTTTGTTTCTTATTTCTTCCTTTGACACTTTGAACCCCCTGAAAGTTAACGTTCGTTAGTTTTTTTTTTTTACTTGATTTAACATTTTATATAATGTTACAAAAAGGGGTACGAAATTGGGGTGTCTACAGAATCCCTCAACAATGGAGTTTATGGGTAAACCGAAATTTAACAGTAAACGAACATCGTTGATAAGAATAGACTCTCTAATTTCGAGGAAATCATAACTAGGAAGAAATTAAAAACAACAGTACATGATGCAACACATTATGATCTCATGCTTTTATGATGTGATGGTCAGACCTACCGTAGGAGGGAGCCTACATATCACTTTCGGGAATCATACCAAACGTAATTCGACTATGGTCTATGTTCCTAAGGATTTACCTAGTAAATATGATGATGTAAGTCTATGCTCCTAGGGATTGACCTAGTAAACACGATAGTGGATGTCTATGCTCCTAGAGATTGACCTAGTAAATACGATAGTGGAAGTCTATGTTTCTAGGATTTCAACCTAGTAAACACGATGATGAAAGTCTATGTTCCTAGAAATTTAACCTAGTAAACATTATGTTGGAATGTGTTGTGATGGTCGGACCTATCGGAATAGGCTACCTACGTATCCTTTTCAGGAATCAGACCATTCGTAGCTCGTCCCTGGTCTATGTTCCTAAGGATTTACCTAGTAGACATGATGGTGGAAGTCTATGCTCCTAGGGATTGATCTAGTAAGAAGGATAGTGGAAGTCTATGCTCTTAGGGATTGACGTAGTAAACACGATAGTGGAAGTCTATGTTCCTAAGATTTCAACCTAGTAAACACAATGATGAAAGTCAATGTTCCTAGGAATTTAACCTAGTAAACATGATTGTGAAAACACATAAGCATGTAAGAATTCTTTCTAAGCAGGCATGCAGATATTTGCATTATGAAGGTCGTGCCTACCGAAATAGGCTGCCTACGTATCCATTTCAGGAATCAAACCAAATGTAGTTCGACTATAGTCTATGTTCCTAGGGATTTACCTAGTAAACATGATGATGAAAGTCTATGTTCCTAGGAATTTAACCTAGTAAACATGATGGTGGAATTTTATGTTCCTAGGGACTGACCTAGTAAACACCATGGTGAAAGTCTATGCTCCTAGGGATTGATATAGTAAACACGGTAGTGGAAGTCTATGTTCCTGGGATTTTAACCTAGTAAACATGATGATGGAATGTCTATGTTCTTAAGAGTGGACCTAGTTAACACGATGATGGAATGTCTATGTTCCTAGGAGTGGACCTAGTAAACACGATGATGGAGTATGTGTAATTTTATATGACAGCTGTATCTTCTGAAATTTCACTGGTGGTGTTCTGATATACCATCTTTGGTAGGATTTTCTGATGTGTGCCCTCTTCGACAATATTTGACTGATGTGCCGTCTTCGGCAAAATTTGGCTGATGTGTCATCTTTTGCAATATTTGATGTTGTGCCCTCGTCGGTGAGATTTGACTGATGTGCCATCTTCAAAAATATATATTGTTGTTTCCTCATTGGCATGCTATATATATATATATATATATATATATATATATATATGTGTGTGTGTGTGTGTGTGTGTGTGTGTGTGTGTGTGTGTCATCGTCGACAGGATTGACTGATGTGCCATCTTCGGCAGGATTGATGATGCACCATCGTCAGCTTGTTTTCACTTTGGAAGGGGAAATTTGTGAAACTTCATGGTTGTAAATATGTGATTGCCAAAGCATATTGTCGGTTGCTAAAAAGTTTCTTTAGTATCTCCCGCCTGTATCCAAAATCGAGGAAAAACGTGAGAAGTTCTTGCACCGGGTGGCAGTGTCGATGTTTCTTAACGCAAGGATGATGATAAGACAAGCAGTATGTGTAGGAAATGTTTCGAAATCAGCTAGAGTGGTGCGAAACGATGACGCTGAGCTATTTTACTCCATTACTTGCAATTATTGTTAGTTTATATGCAGATACTTGTTAATAGTAACTGTGCATGATTGACTTTTTAATCAAAACTAATTATCTTTTATAAATGCACTATACTAATTGGCTGGTGAGTGAAAAGACTGAGGTTGTTGGGTATCTGATTTTTTGGTTTCTGGTATCTGGTGTGGTTTCTCAGTGAGATTTTTTAATGAAGGTCTCTTGTTTCTCTTTTGGACTTGATAAACAGATATCATGGTTTTCGGCAAAGAAAGTAAGGATGGCCTTAAAAACCGGGCCCATCGGACGAGACAACACAACAGTCAAGCAACAAGATCAGAAAGAACATAGAGAAACTGGTGTGTCGCCAAAGCGAAACAAATAGTCGAAACTTGTAAGTGAGATTTCCAACCTTTGGTATCCTGGACAGAAACTAATAGACAACTAGTCTGGCATCAAAAGGAAAGTAGGGTAAAATGTATTCAAAACGATCCACCAGGCTCGCAGAAATCACGAGGGGCCCTGTAGTAGTGTACCAATTATGCGACAGGTTATTTGTGATAACCTTGGATTCAGATGTTGGTTAGGCATTGTAAGTGTTCCTACCAACCAATTATAGGAAGACCTTGCCGAATAAGGCCAAGTCAGAACTTTCTCGATCGCTAGTGTATATGTTTCCAAAATGTATCTGCCTTATACGAAGTCCAAGAATAACCTTTTCTATCTTGCTTGTAGCGAGACTCATATTTTCAAGGGTTTCCAAACTAGAGCATCTTTCATTACAACCAACAATTCATGGGATAGGCGACTGCATGGACAAGACTCATGAGTTCGGTGAAAAAGCCCTCGGGTGACTCAATCAAAAAATTACTCAAGATGGGATAAAAAAGCCCCTGGCAGACTCAATTGACACGTTCTTATGGACATAAATGGAAAACAACCTTAGAAAGAAGTGAATGGAGGAACAGCCCTAGGTAGACTTTATTTGAAGAAAAAATCAAAGGCAAAGGATATGAGGATGATTCTAATGAACAAGAAAGAGAGTCGGGATCCAGAGTTCACTTTATTGACGATCAAAAGTGATCGTTGGTTGGCTTTTTAGGTTGTGGGTTCTAGATGAACAATTGGCTTTTAGTTTTGGGTATGGTGGGCCTCTTGGCTTTGACTTTGGGTATGGTGGGCTTTTGGCTTTGACTTTGGGTATGGTGGGCTTTTTGGTTTTGACTTTGGCTTTGGGTATGGTGGGCCTTTTGGTTTTGATCCACACTTGAAGAGGTGTATATGTGTTGATTTTCTCAGAGAGGCCCAAATTAGTTTGTGTAAAAGAGATGGACAACTGATGGACTTGCTATAGATAGATTTTTTTTACCTCTCAGAGCATTACGGTAGCAGTTGAGGAATATCCTCTCTTCTTTTGGGGCAAAAGGATGATCACTCTTGGTGGATATATAAGGGCGAAACAGTCCCGATTTTAGGAAGCTGGATCATAGGGATAGTTTGTTTCACTGGTGATATTGGTAGGTCTTAATTTCGGTAGGGGTTTTGGCATATGGTGGATTTTAAAGGGTTTTTGGGTTTTGGAGGGGTTTTGGTGTATAGTGGGAAGCCAAGTATGCTACTAATAGCTCAGCCGCAATGGGTCAAAGGTGATTCTGGTCAAGACGACTTGTTTGCTTTGGATTTCATGTGTTCTTAATAGTTTGCGGGTCTATATCTCCTAGATGACTCATTATCAACTCGTGTATATTTAGGTGTTTTTAAGTGAGTTAATTTATCATCTTTGAGAAAAAAAACCTGTCCAGAGATACTTGGAAATAAGTGATTTGAATCAAAAGGAAAACACATTCATGGAAAATCTACGAAAATTAACGCTGAGTTGATTTTAGAAAATGTAAAAAGTTGCTTCCTAAAGATTTCATTTGGCAAAACGAGGTTCAAAGGCGAAAAAGGTTTTGGAGGTATATACAAAAGGGTATTATGAGGTTCTATGAGTCTCAAAGTCTTTCCCTTATCTTTCCATGAGTGACCAACAATTTCTTGTACCGACCTTTTGCCTTATCCAAGTTATTTTTCATGTGATGCTAGACCACTATTTAATATGTTATTTTATATCGTAAAATCTTTCTTTGAAGATGGAGGGATGACCATATAGGGCAGATGAGCATCATTATTCTTAAACTGAGTTGGCAGGCAGATTTTCCCACTCTCACCAGGATTAATCCAATTGATTTGATTGCGGATTATCCTCTACATTTGGCGTTGGGTGCGACTTCTCAATGACTTTGTTATCGATAAGTTTCTGAATGGCACGTTGAAGGGTCCAACAGTTGTCGGTAGGATGGTCACTGCTTTGGTGGTATTCACAATATTAGGAGTGATCCCATTTGGCACGTAATGGGTTTGGAGGTTTGTAACCTTCCAATGGTCTCAGGATTCCCTGGGCTAGCAAATCTTGAAAGATTATTGACGTTGGCGCATAAAGTTTATCCAATTTCCTTTCATTTCGTTGATATTTTTCTCTTGTGTTGCAACTAATATTGTTTCCTCCCTCCACAATGTTGATTTATACTATAGGTGCTTCTTCTGCTTCAGAGTAGCAAGATGAGTTTGGAGGTGTATCAATTTTTAGGAACACTGTACGTACTTCTTCTTTAATGCGGATTCCTACTTCAACAATGACATTGAAATCACCGTAGAGGAGGTACCTCATGCGCTCAAGACAAACTGGCTGGAGGTTCTTTATAAACAACCAGGTTGATTCAGATGGATCAAGCCTCTCTAAAGTTTGAGAAATTTTCTTTTTCCACCTTGCTGTAAAATTTTCACATGTCTCTTTTTCTTTTTGGGTGAATGACTCAAGTTCTCTTTTGTTCTCAAAGCTACTGTTGTCTTTGTACCTCTTTTGGTATTCCTTAGCAATTTGATCCCAAGTACCCATAACATTAACCATTGCTTTGCTGCCCCCACTAAAGTTAGATGGAAATTGGAAGCCATAGCCTCGAAGCTAGCTCCCCTTGACTGCATTGTTGTGGAGTAAGACATTAGGTGGGAGATAGGACAACCAGTCCCATCAAATTTCTCTATGCCAGGCATCTTAAATTTTGATGGCAACATAGCTGAAGGTTGTAGTGTCAATGACCGCGTAGAAAATTCTCTTTTGTTAAGAACTTTGAGTATTAGTTATTTGTCTCCACTTTTGTGAGGGGTGGGGGCGGAGCATGGTATATATTTGAGGGATTTGTTGCAGCTGGATTCATTCCTAAGACCTACTGAGGTATCTGGTAAATATTTTGAGGACGTACGATATTTGCAATTTCTACCTGAGGACCAAAATCATTAAATGGTAGATAAGTCGTCACTTGTCCTTGCTGGACATAGTTTCTTGGGTCCATATGTGGATTGTTTTGGAGCGAATTGGTGATGGGGAATGGAAGACCACTTGGATTTTGAGGCATACTAGTGTTTAGAAAAGGGTAACTCTGATTTGGTAAGAAAGAGTTGGGATTTTGGTAGTAAGTATTTGGTGAGAGATTGGTGGTTGGGACGCTAGTAATTGGTGGAGGATAAGTGTTTGGCTGAGGTATTGCATTTGAAGTTGATGCTTCATGATGTGTTGCAGGAAAAATGATTCCTTCCACATTGGGTCTCAGGTTTTGCATGAGATTCATTATTTGGCCCATTAGGCGATCGGCTTGTGCACCAAAATTTTGGTCTAACCACTGTTGTATGGCTTGAGTAGGAGCGTACCCTGGAGCCTAAGTCTCAGTACCCATAGTAGCCTGCTCATTTTCGGTAGTCATCCTACCCAAATCTGTTTTCTCTTAACTGATCTTTTTACTCTCTCACCTGACCTTTGTAATTGTACCCCGTATCAAATTACAAGCCCTATTTCTTCCTTTCCAAATTCGGGCCAAGTTTCTGAGAGACAGGGTTGAAGGTATCAAAAGGCAAGGTTCCAGGAATTTTTTTAGTTTAAGTACAGTGTGTTTTTATAATTAACTTTATTTATTTTTTACTAAAATTGATCAGACAAGCACATGCTTTGTTTTGACAGTCGGAAACTTTTCCTAGAATAATACATTCTTTCTTTTGAGTATAGAACCTTCGTATTCCACCTGACTTTCGACTTCCCAAGATTGGACAGATTTTAGGCGAAAGGTCTATACTCTTTCTGGGATCCATCATTCAAATGGTTTAGGAAAGTACCATCAAAATTATTAATCAATTCATGTGCATATATTTTTATTCATTTACATATCTTTTTTGCACCAGAGATTGGTCATTAATTTCGAGGTATAAAAACCGATCGGTGCATGAAGTGTACTAAAAAACATATATGCGTTGAACGTTGGCTTATGCAACGCTAGGATGGATTCACCCAGTTGGCCCCTCCGTAAGGGGCGCATGATGTAATAATTTCGGCCTAAGTTTTCTGTAGCCTCTCTTTTGAGATCATGGATACCCGGGCGTGTTTATGGGGTTGAAGGGTAACAGTCGGAATATTTTTACATGAGTGCGCGATTGTGCTTTAGCTAAAATGCAATAAAGTTTTTTTTTTCTTTTTGTAGATATAAAGAAGTAATAAGCAGTAAAGTTTGGCCTGCTTTTTTGTTCATTTGTTGATTTTCTCGACTAATTAGTTTGAATCCCTGAAAGGATGGAGCAAGCGTGACGGTCATTCAGATCAATAAATAGAAAGAAAAATGAGGAAGCTATTTGTTCCTATTAATTACATTTGGTCCTAATCCCCAAAATAAAAATGACAGAATAAAAGAATATTTACATATCCACTAGGCATAATATCAAATAAAATAAAATTGCTCCCGCTTTTTTTTATTTTTTATATATTTTTTTTCGGGTTGCAATGGTACCAAAGTTAAGCTGCTGCAAGATTTCCTGATCACACGCGCACATATATACACATATATACAAATGCATAATTTAAACTGTAAATAAATTTAAAAAGAGCATATTTAGCCAAAAACCCAAAAATAAACTATATATATATATATATATATATATATATATATATATATATATATATATATGTGTGTGTGTGTGTGTGTGTGTATATATATATATATATATATATATATATATATATATATATCTAGCCCTCCATTTTTTATTTTAATAAAAATATAAAAAAAAATCCCCAGTAGAGTCGCCACTATGAGTGCCACGTTCCGAACCTGTTTGTGCTACTGAAAAAAGCGGGCGAGTTTCAAAACTTCGAGCGAGTGGAATACGCTCGGCCTCATTTTGTGGACTCAAAATATTTAAACAGAGTCGTCATCTCTATTTTATGGTTAAATAGAGAAAAACCAAATGTACCAGAATATAAGGGTTCGGAGGTTAATTTATGAGTTAGGAAGGGGTTAGGCGCACAACTCGCCCTTTCGGTCTCAAAATAGGTTTTTTGGCTATTTTATAATGGAAATTTTACGAACATTTCAAAGTTGCAAATAGAGGATATTGAATTTAGTCTATAATAACGACTTTATTGTATAACTATTTTATAATGGAAATTTTACCAACATAACGATTTATTTTATGATATATTACTATTTTAATTAATATTATTCTAAACAAAAAATAACAATTACTTTGGGTACTTACCTCTTGAAGCGTGAAGGTTTATAATTCGGACCAACTTTGCTTAGGCAGACTTTAGGTGTGCTTGCTCTGACCTTCTGGGAGAGGGAGTCTTTTTTTGTTTTGTTGGAATTTGGGTAGCATAACTGCTTGTTTTGGTTGCATTTCACCTCAGAATCTGGGCGAAACAACTGCATATATTTGTTTGAAGTATCTTGGTGTCGAGTCTAAAATCGAGCAGCGTAATTACTTGTTTTTCACCTCAGAATCTTGATGAAACAACTGCTTGTATTTGTTTGAAGTGTCTTGGTGTCGAGTCTGAAATCGGGCAGCACAACTGCTTGCTTTTAGCTTTTTGGAGCCGGTTAATAGGGCGAGAACCTAATTGGTTAACTAGGTTTATATTTGGTTGGTGAGTATAAGTGTTTAGGAAAGATTTTGTAGCTTAATAGCACTTTGAGATTTATCTGAAAACTTTCTTCATATAAATTCTCTCTGTTCTAAACTTTCTAAAAGCACTGGGCAGACGCTTCTATTTATAGGTCGATGAGACTTAACTGCGAATACAACAGAAGTTATTTTAGGTTTGTGCTTTAACGTGTTGTACCATAAGCTAGAAGAATGGTACCAAAGAAGGAAACTGAAGACTAAAACAACGAAAATGGGTGCCCATACAACAACTTTGGGTGCACGCCCAAAGTTGTATAAGGCAGCACCCCTTTTTGTTTTTCCTTCTTTTTTTGAAACTTTCCCCCTGTTAGTCCCAAATGGCATAATACTAGGCTAGAAGGGGGGGGGGTTGAATAACCTAGTTACACTTACTTTTTGTGAGGGTTTCTAAAAGAGGTACTAACAATCTATTGAAAAGATTGAAATAACAGAAGATTTGTAAGGAAGACAGACTAAGTCTGCTGGTGAAGCACTACCAGTAGACTTGGTTGTTCACTTAAGTTTGATGCTCAAGGGAGTAAGTTAAATAGCAGATAATGCAATCAAACAGTAAATACGAGAACACAAAGAACAAAAGGATTTTGAGATGGTTCGACTGTAAAGAGTACTACTTCCACCACCAAAGCAGTCAACCTTGAATTTGAAAGTGCACTATATTTTCCAATAGTTCTATTACAAAAATCTGCAATGGAGTACAAAATATTTGACTTTTGTTTGGTGGGTGGTGGTGAATATATGGGAAACAACATATTCACTATGCTAGAAGAATAGTTAATCAATACAACAAGAGGAAGTAAATAGATAGCAATCAATGTACAGTCTTCTTGTTGTTGTTTAGGACTTCGTTGATCAGTTTATGATCTCTTGAATACACTGAGTAAGATGACTTGATGTTGTTGAATAAGTTCAGAGCATTCTGTTCTTCAAGTCTTCAATGATAGAATTTATATGCAAGCTTCCTTGAGACCGTTGGAGAAGACGAATTGAGTAATAACTCTATTAGGTTGGATGCATTAAATGTAAGGAGCTGTTTGTTGACTTCTTTTTCAACTAGAACTGATCGAGGTGTAGAGAGAAGCGGTTACTGAATCGAGTAGGTGGAAGGCATCAGAGGTTGTAGACCTGCAGTAGTTGGTACAGTCTGTACGTGTCAGACGAGGCGAAAGTCTTCATTCTTTGGAAAAGCTGGAGAGGCGTGTTCCTTGAATTCAGAAGTCAATCAATGAAGGATTAAATTCAAATTGATATTATACAAATATCTGAATTAATAATCCTCATGATAAGTGATGAGCTGGACATCCTAATACATGTCATATTGTTGTTCGAAGGCAGATAAGGTCTGCTGGTGAAGGCTGCTGGTGAAGCCTTAACCGAAGTGTTCTGGTGATGACTGTCGAAACCTGTGAAGTCTAAAATAATTTTTCTAAAGGCAAAGTTCTATACACAGTTGCCACACTAACTGGTACGTAGCACATTTAGCCACTAAGCATAGAACCTAATGTAATGTATGAACAAATACAAATCTAAATACAAATGAGAAACAACAATCTCCTCCTATTTGCATCTGATGATCATTACTTAAAAATGAGGGCTATGAAGGTTTATGGATAGATAATTGCATGTCAGAAGAGATTAAATTTTTATAACAACAAACATGCCTCTATCAATAAAGAACACCTCAAGTGTAAAAACTAATCTAAATGCTTACAATAGAAGAAATTGAATAACAAGCACAATAAAGATTATAGTTAACTGTTTAAATTTATTCAAACATCTAGTTTAAAGGACATGAAATTTGAAATAAATTTAAACTAGATGTTTAAATAAATTTAAACTAGATGTTTAAATTCCAAGCATGTGAATGAAATATAAAGGACATGAAATTTAAACAATAGACATTTTTGAAAAAAAAGATACTTCAATATTTCAAACAAGAAGTTTAATAATTACAGAGTTTTCAAAAATTATTGATAGAAAGGATAAAGGATTTTAAAAAGATAGTGATTACCATGGCCTTTTTCCTTTTCCTTTGTTTACTTTGGCAGCTGCTTTTTGTTGTTGGCGTTGACGCTCAACTGCTTCTTATTCTCGGTGTTGGCACTCGAGTTCTTCAACTCTTCTGGCATAAGCTTCTTCTGAATGCTGCTGTCTGACTGATCGAGAATGATAATTAAGTTCTTCACGAAGTCTGTTGTTCTCATCCATCAGAACTTGGTTCATAGATCGCATTCGTTTCTCCTCCGTGATGGCCAGATCACGTGCCCGCTCAACTTCAAGTTGTGCCGCAGTTTCTAGAAGAAGTTGTTCATTGAGCTCTAGGACTGGAGGATGACCGTGAGCAAGGTGGAGGGTTATTGCATTGAAGAGCTGCTTGAAGAGATTGGAGACCAGGTGAACATTCTCATTCCGCTGAGCTTCCATGTTGATCTTCAGATCGGTAGACTCATGCCTTATCTCTCCAAATCTTGTCCAAACATCCTCTTGAAATTGCCAAAGGATGTTGGCATTCCTGGTAACAGCCTTGGATGAAGATGCTGCAATCTCAGCAGCAGCCGTGGAGACACTGGTTAGTTCTCCAAGTCTGGTGTAACTAGCGTCCAATCTACGAGAGAGCATAGGGGTGGAGGGGAAGATGTAAAGGTTGAGGATGAGTCAGGTGAGGGGAACATAGGGGTGGATGAGGAAGAAACGAGTAAAGGGGGTGAATAAGGAGGGTTTGGGGGAATTTCAATATCTGTGTCTGAATGATCACATACATTAATGGAAGGGGTAGGTATTGGGTCAGTTGAGAACCAGAAAGAAGGAGGGGGACAGTCAGGGTCTTATGGTCTTGTTAGTTTAGGGAATTATGATAATGGTCGTCTAGAACGTGGGAAGTTAATGCCGGGGAATTCGCCCCCAGGATTCCGGATGTGACCATGGTTATGGCCGCTTTTCACACTCGTGCACTCAATGCCCACGTCCCAGCCATCAAGGCTGGCGCTATATAAATCCTTCCCCATCAAAGGGAAGAGGTACGTTCACAAGTTTACAGGCTAAATATATATATATATATATATATATAATTCTTTTTACCTACAAAATAAAACCCTAGTTAAAAAATATAAATACTTCATTTTTTTTCTTGTCATTCAGATTTTAGCCCACTGTGCGTCGCCCCTTCTCTTCTCTGTGTTCCTCCTCTCAATCTCAATTGAAGACTCAAAGTCTCAAACCCTAAATCAGAAAATTGGCATCTCGCCAGTTGGTAGTCGTCATCGTCGTTGTGTTCCCTTCGTCGTGTTCTGCCCCTTTTCTGTGTTCCCTTGATCCCTTCGCCATCCGCTACTCGCCAATTTGTCTTCGCTTACGACGCTTAGTTCGATAGTTCGAAGTTCAGAGCTTCACGGTCACTCGCCGACTCGCGTCGTCTTTTTCTCCCTCTTTCGCGTCTCTCGTTCTTCCTCATCTCCTGCACTCCTCACAGCCACAGCCACAGCCCACAGGTACCAAATCCTCTCTCTCTCTCTCTCTCTCTCTCTCTCTCTCTTTCTGACACTCTCATACAAGCTCACACACTGGATTGGACTTGGAACTTTCTCTTGTTATATGAAATTCAATTTTGAAGATTTGTATGTTCTCCGACCTGTTTAATATCACTAATAATAAAGATGAGTATGTGAGTTCGGTTCTTCAATTGGCAGAGGGTAGCATTGTTTGGAGTCCCTTGTTTCGTAGAAATTTCCGAGATTGGGAGTTGGATGTGCTGGGGCAGTTCTTTGCATTGTTGGGCTTATGGTTATATTAACAAATATCAGTATTTTGGTCGTAAGGAAAATAAGTTAGATGGATTCTGGTTCCTTAATCTAATGTGATTCATCTAAGATTAACATTTAGGTTTACTATAAGTGCTCAATTTCTATTCACTCTTGTCTATGTATGTGCCTTGAATCCATGACTTAAAGGAAAGGGAGGAGGGTCAGTACTAGTGCAATGGACAGCGGCTTGAAACTGCCCCGTTTTGTTTTTTGACTCTAGTATATATACGCTACTATACATAACATTAGGTTTTTGTATTTCAGTTTGTTCTTAAAAACAAGTGGTCTGGTGAAAGAAAGAGCAGCTTTAGTTCTTTGATTACCTTGCTTATAGAGATGATAATAACATGGGAATAGTATTAAATTGGAAGCAGTGGAGTGGGTTCAAGTGTTGTAGTGAATAGCTCATTTATATTTTATAGTGCATCTTGTGCACATGTGTTACTAAATTTTATTCCATCCATATATCTTGTGAATGATTCAGGTTAAGTACCAAAAAAAATATGTTTTTCATCTTTTAGAGGCATCATAATTCAGAACTGAAAAACGGGTAGAACCGGACCAAACCAGTCAAATAAAATCGGACCAAAGTAGTGGTTCTCAACACTCTTGGATTGATTCTGGTTCTAATTTTTTTTTTTGGAGAATCGGACTATTGGTCTGGTTCCGTTTTCAATTTTTTTAAGGAATAAATGGACCAAACCGGACCGATCTCACCCTTAACCGGAGTCCATTTACCGCCCCTGCCTAGTTTACGTTTACTTTGGACTTCTTTGACAGATTTGGGCCTAAAGTCACAGATTGATTGAAAGCCAAATATTTGATTACTATAGCCAAGTGTATTCACATTATTTTGGAAAATGATATGTAGGTTTTGTTTGTTTCACGAAAAATGATTTCTGAAAAATGATTTTTAGGTGTTTGGTAAATTTTTTGAAAATATCTCGGGAAATATTTTCAAGTGTTTGGCAAATGCACAGAAAATATTACGGAAAACAATATATGAATAAATACAAAAAAATATATCACAATATTAATACCCATATTGTATAAGAAATAATGTTAAATTTTGCGTAGTTTTCATTTAATAACCCTCAATTTATCATTAAAAGTGTAAAATCAATAAGATCCATCTTTTTTCAATCTTACAAATACAAATAAAAAAAAGATAATTGATATGAAAAAATGTTTTAAAAAAGAAAATGTATAATGTTTTGAACGTCCCAAAATAATATATAAGACACTAATTTGATGATGTGCTGGGTAGTTATTCAAATTATAATTTATTAATATTGTGCAAAACCACCATTTATATCGTTAAAAAATTATTTGTTGAGTGAAATATTGTACGTGTATGCAATATGTTTAATTGTGGAAGGGGAGCGGAGAGGTACTTGAACATTTGGAAAATGAAATCGTAAGTCACTTTCTTGAAAGAAAATAACTTCATTTTTTCGTTGACTCAGAAAAGCTTTTGCATTGGCTACAATTTTTTAAGGTTAACAAACACAATAAAATGATGATAACGTTTTCAGGAAGTCATTTTCCGTAAAACAAACAGTGTCATATTTTCTGATGACACATTTCTGATTGTGGGCGTCATCGGGTAAAGTATAAATCAAATTAGTGGTAAAATAGTTAAAATATTCAGAAAACAAAAAAAAAAAGAAAGTTCACACTTATTAAAAATTAAAATAACTTAAAGCGAAAGATAATTATTTTATAAATACATGGATTAGCAAAACCTTAAACCAAACATGAGAAATGTACTAGATTAGCCCTATAAATACATGGATTAGAAAAACCCTTTTTTATTTAACCTATTTATTTCTCTACCTCTCCCATCAACTAGAAGCAGCAGCAGCAGCAGCCGCCGCCGCCGCACTCTCTCTCTCTCTTCGGTGGCTATGACGGATATCTCTATATCATCGGATCCTCAAATCTGCTTGTAAGTCTCTCTTTCTAGTTATTTCTATCATCGTTTTTTTATTCTTTTGCAAATGTAGTTTTAAATCAGAAAATTCTTGATTGAATTATAATGTATCAACATCCGAGTTTGTTTTTTTAATTGGATTTGATTAATTTCTTTATGGGTATTTCTTTTATTCAAGTTTTCTTGTTGGAGTTTTCCCCGATGCTATGGGTAGCCTTTGAAAAGTTATCCAAATTTTCAAATTGTTAGAAAATGGCATGGACATGATGTGGAATTTGACTTCTGATTTCGTTTTCTTTTCTCCTTTACTTTCTTTATGTAGTATGTTACTAGTATTCGAACGTGGGAAAGTACCGGCAGTTCTCAAAGATAAGATTTCAAGATCGTTGTTCATGGCATTTCAAGTGGGGGTCAAAAAAGATAGCAAAAGGGTAAAAAAAAAGTTAACGATTAAGGTTTAATTTAAATGCATTATTTGTATGATAGTCAAATTTATATTTCCTAATTGGTATTATGGTTAAAATAGTAGCATTTTGCACTATTTCATCTTTTCTTCTCATGTACATATATTTTACATTAGCATTTTTTCCACGGTGATATTGGATATCGTAGTTGTTACTTGCATTTGTTTTTGCAGAATTATCTTAATTGTCTGAACGAATGTCAAATAATAGTAGAAAGTGTTGTATTCCTTAACGGGCTTAAATTTGCTTCTCATGTTTTTTTGAATGCGTAAAACTTTTATTTAGCTACCATATACGGAATAGAATTTAACTATTTCCTATGAAAAAACATTTGGTAATAAAGAGGTATCTGTAAGCATCAATATTATCATTTTTGTTTCAAATATTGTAGATTATTGAATTGGTTGGGCTTCATTTATTTTGATGACAATTTTTATCGTGGTTTAATCGCGCATGCATGCCATACAACTATATTCACATCTAATTATCTCTATCTCTTGCATAAGTTGAATAAACATCTTACACTCACATTCTTTCCTTATATATAATGAAATTAATTGTGATGATTCCCGGAGTTTACCTTGTCATGTTCTTTACTTTGGCGCAGGTGGTCTTAACATAGGCCGAATCACGACCATTGTGATGTTGATGGTACTCGATACCAAATATTGGATCCTAATTTCATTCAACTCCCCAAGTGGAACGCTGCCATTGATAAGAAGGTTCAATTTTCTTAAACTCCCTTTTTTCTTCTAGCATGAATATAAGTACTCATCATTCATCGTGTTTCTCATTTCAAACGATGACAACCAAAGTATTAAGTATATGTATTTCTTAATTCATCTTTCTATGATTCTAGTTCAAGAAATTCATTATTTATTGAATGTGAGTGAATTATGATTTTACACATATATTAACTTTTTCTTATTTTGCAGCCCCCAAAGTTCAGGGGAAAGCAGCATGTCCAAATAATTTGAATATTGAAACTAGTATGAGAGCTATCTCAGAATAAAAGTACTGTTCTCTCTTTAGGTAAGTGGTCAGGAAAAATATCCTTCTTCCTCCCATGATTACATACTTCAACAGGTTTTCACAAACCAAATAATTTAATTAGGATGTGCTGTATTTTGTCAGAAACTTTTCCTTATCCAACTGTCTTTCTACAAATCCTAATTTCCAATTATACATAATTTTCTATGTCCCTCGAATCATACATGTAAACATGATGTTCCCTTTGTCATGCGGAAAGGTAAGAAACCACAAAAGAAAGAAATCCGAAAATGAGGAGATTTCTCGTGAATTTTTGAGAAGATGTCCCTGCTTCAGTAAGTTTAAATGCTTCTCGAGTCTAAAGAGTTTTAGACACTTGGAATACTGAAATATCTCCTCTATTTATGATTTGTTTTACTCTTATCAAAAATGAAAGAAAAAAATCATTTTGAATACCTCAACCTGATATATATAATGCCTGCAGCAATAATATTGTTAAAAATGAATAAGGCTTGGTGCCATTCTGTTTGACCTCTTTTAATATGTGTTTCGTAGGCTGCCCGTTGGTGAAAGTTCTCTCGAGCCAGTAATGAACTATTTAAGGTCCTTTGAAAATTTGAGGTCCATAATATAGCTTGATGGCATAGACTTGTTGGGAAATCAACATTAACTATGTACATGTCAATGGTTATCCATATACACAATTATATATGTATGTATTACCTGCCATATATTCAAGAAAACTGTTATTCAGGATTTTTGACTGTATGGAGTTTGGTTTACTCTATTTCCCTTACCTTTCAATTTCTCTTTCTTGAAATATCTCCACTTCTCAATTTTTCCTTCATACATTTCTATGTTCTGATGGTCAAATTCATCTCTCCTCATTTTCTCTCAAGACATTGAGATATCTCGTTTAGGAATATTCAGATCTTTTGCATCAATATTCCACAAGTTAATGGATTTGCAAAGTTGATTTTGGCTCACCTCCTTCAAAAATATAATTTGGTTTGATTTGGCAATGATCTGACTGTTTTGCCCCATTGATAGGTGTAGCGTCAGCCATTTAAGTTTACTTGCTTGTATATAAATTATTGGTTTGTTGTCTAATATTTTTTGCTTTTGGTCACTTGCATCTATGCTTTTTGATGATTGAGTTGCACAAAAATATCCGGACACTAAAGTTTTGTATTTCCTTTCTGATGGAATGCTTTTCTGTGTATTTGCAGTTCCATTTACTGATCTAGTGAAGCGGAAGGTTAAAGCTAGGATTAGAAAAAGTCAGCGAAGGATGTAGAAGGGACTACAAGGAGAGCTACAGTACAGTAACCCTATGTGTTACATGATTTGCACAACCCTAAGTAATTATGGTCAGTTGAAAGCATCTCTCCAAAAGTTCATGAATCAACTTAAAGGATTGAGAATATCTCAATCAGAAAGAAGAAATGAAAATGTGAACATGAACTGAAGAATGTTCAAGAGGAAGAGAGAACTTGTATTTCGTGTGTAATTCATTTCATTGATCAAAGGAGAGTTTCTGTATATATATATACCATGAAATGGAGATCAGAAAATATCTCTTTGATCTAACTAACTAATCTAGTTGTATAACAGCTTTGATACAAATAGAAACAAACTTCCTAACTGCCTTCACTTTGTTTCACTCGACACCCCTGCACTTCTGTAGAGTTACACTCGATACCCCTGAATAAATATAACTGAATATAACCGCTTATTTCTTCTGTCACTCGACACCCTTAGTCTGTTGTAGTTGTACACCCGACACCCCTGCATTCTTTGAATCTGGACTTGCACCAATCTGCTGTTGTTCACTTGATTCAGTAGCTGTGGTCTCTGCATTTGTGTCTTCATCATCATCATTTATAGTCCCCCCTCAAGCCCAAAGGAAGAAACAGGTTGAAGACATTGAGCTTGACAAGGAAGGATCTCAAAGCAGGAGAGGCCAAGGCCTTGGTAAACATATCAGCTAATTGGAACCTGGTAGGAATGTACCTAGGAGAAACAGTGCCAACAAGAATCTTATCTCTGACCAAATGACAATCAATTTCAATGTGTTTGGTCCTCTCATGAAAAACTGGATTTGAAGCTAAACTAAGAGCTCCTTGATTATCACAGTGCATTGGAACAGGAGTAAGATTGTGGATTCCAAAGTATGTGAGTAAGGATAGTAACCAAGTGACTTCACAGGCTGCATTGGCTAGGCTTCTGTACTAAGCTTCACAAGAAGATCTAGAGACAATGTCTTGCTTCTTGGCCTTCCATGAGATTAAAGAAGAACCAAGCATCACACAGTAGCCAGATAAGGATCTTCTAGTCATTGGACATGAAGCCCAATCTGCATCACAGTAAATCTGAAGAGAAATAGAACTAGATGATGAATAGAGAAGTCCTTGACCTAGAGACCCTTTAAGATATCTGACCAGCTTTAAGGCAGCCTCCCAATGAGGAACCCTAGGGCAGGCAAGAAATTGACTCAGGATATGAACAACATAAGTGATATCAGGCCTTGTAATGGATAAGTAGATAAGTCTGCCAATGAGTCTCCTGTACTGGAGAAATCTGATAACTTGGAACCCTTATCAGCAGCCTAGACCATGATTCTGTTTCATAGGAATCTTGAAAGCTTTAGTAGACATAAAACCCACACCTGAAACAATTTCTAGTGTATACTTTCTCTGATGAATGCAGATTCCAGCTGCAGATCTAGCAATTTCTATGCCTAAGAAATATTTCAATGGTCCAAGATCTTTAATGCTAAAATGAGCATGGAGATGAGCTTTGACTAAAGAAATGGTAGTAGGATCAGATCCAGTAATTAGGATGTCATCTACATAGACTAAAATAGCAGTGAAGGAGGTAGGTTTGGACAAAGTGGAAAGAGTATGATCATTTTTGGATGCTTGAAAGCCAAATGTAAGCAAGACATTGGTAAACTTGGTGTACCATTGTCTTGGAGCCTGTTTAAGGCCATAAAGAGACTTGAGCAACCTACACACAAGAGTTGTTTGAGAAGGGGGAAGAGTAAGGCCTAGAGGTGGCTTCTTATACACCTCTTCATCCAGATCTCCATGAAAAAATGCATTAGATACATCCATCTGTGACAAATGCCAGCCCTTAATAGCAGTGATGGCTAGAAAATTCCTAACTGTAGTCATCTTGGCCACAGGTGCAAATGTCTCAAAGTAATCTTCACCCTCAGTCTGTATGAAGCCCTTGGCTACCAGCCTGGCTTTATACTTGTCAAGACTTCCATCAGCCTTATACTTCAACCTAAAAACCCACTTACATCCCACTGCTTTCTTGTGAGGAGGAAGTTGCTGCAGCTTCCAAGTATGATTGAGTTCTAAGGCATTCAATTCTGCATTCATGGCTTGACACCAATTTGGATCTTTTAAAGCTTGAGAGTAAGTAGTAGGTTCAGACAATGAGGAGATATTACATATATAGGAAAAATAAGAAGAAGAAATAGAGGAATATGAAATAGGAGAGGACACACCTTTGGAGCAAGCAGAGTTAATAAAAGTGGATGGAAGACCTGTATAATCCTTGAACTTACATGGAATATGCTTCACTCTAACAGGCCTAGATGAATGGTGCTCAGATAAAGGAGGTGACTGGGATTTGAAGGAGGACTGAGATGAAGACTCAGGAATGGAAGATGATGCAGATGACTCAAATGTGGAAGTAGACTGAGAAGGAAACTCAGGGATGGAAGAGGATTCAGGAAAGAAGGAAGTTTCAGGGATGGGAGCAGATTCAAGAATAGGGGCAGGCTCATGTATGGATTCTGGTTCAGGTATGGGTGCATGTTCAGGTATGGCTGCAGGCTCATGTATGGATGCAGGCTCGGGAATGGGTGCAGTTTTAGATATAGATGAAGGATCAGTTATTTGGGAGGACTGATTGGGAGAGTTAGATTCAGGTGGAAGGGAAGTAGGAACAGCAGATGAAGATGAGTCAACAGGAGAAGGGGTTACTAAGGTAAACATAGGAACAGTGGACTCTGAGGTAAGATAAGGAGCAGTTTTATAGGGAAATGTATCCTCATAAAAGTAAACATCTCTAGAAAATATGACTTTATGGGCATGTAAATCATACAACTTATAGGCCTTCTTGCCATAGGGATAGCCCAAGAAAATGCATTTTGTTGCTCTTGGAGAGAATTTGTCTCTGTGTGATTTTAAGGTGGATGCAAAACAAAGGCAGCCAAAAGCTTTTATATGAGAATATGTGGGGATTTGATTAAGGAACATTTCATAGGGAGTTTTATGAGATAGAATAGGGGTAGGAGTTCTATTAATAAGATAAGTTGCAGCAAGAACACAATCCCCCCAAAATTTGATTGGTAAATGGGCTTGAAATCTCAAGGCCCTTGCTACATTAAGCAAATGTCTATGTTTTCTCTCAACCCTACCATTTTGATGTGGGGTTTCTACACATGAACTTTGATGTTCAATGCCAAGAGATGTGAGAAAAGAAGAAAGAGTGGTATTGAAAAATTCTGTACCATTGTCTGACCTTATGGCTTTGACAGAAGCAGTGAATTGTGTTTGAACCATTTTGAAAAAGGCTTGAATATATGAGAGAATTTGAGTTTTGGAAGATAGTAGATAAGTCCAAGTGGTTCTTGAAAAATCATCAACTATAGTAAGAAATGAGTTAAACCCATTGTAAGTTTTATGATGATATGGACCTCATACATCACAATGAATAAGAGAAAATGGAGCTGTGGCATGACTAAGACTTATTGGAAAAGGAATACGACATTGCTTAGCTAAGTGACATACATCACATACAATGTCCAAGTTCTTATCATTACATTCAATAGGAAAGTGTTTCAAAATTTGGAAAGGGGTGTGACCTAGTCTAATATGCCAGAGTTTAGCAGAATTAGAATTAAGTACAGAGGCAGAAACACTAGGCTGCTGCACAGTAGATGATATTCCATGTAGATTCAATTTGTATAGGCCTTTATCCAATTTACCAATCCCCTTCAAGCTCCTGTGGACTAAGTCCTGAAAGAGATAGTAAGAAGGCATAAAAGTTAAAGAACAATTACTGTGAGAAGTTTATTTGCTCACAGATAGCAGATTAAAAGAGAATACGGGTACACACAGAACATTAAACAGTGTAATACCAATAGGAAGTTTGAACCTGACCAATATCTGTGACTGAAGCTGTAAGACCATTAGGGAGAAAAATAATGGAAGAAAAGGGCTTAGGATCAACAAGTAGATGGAAGGAAGCAACAATATGGTCAGTAGCTCCAATGTCTATGATCCATTCTAAGTCATTGTATGTAGTATTGAATTGAATAGAACTTATAAAACTTGGAATTGTAGGGGACTTACCAGCCACTTGATCAACAGTGGAAGTGCATGAGGTAGAGCAACTTTGGTTGATCAGGTGAAGTAGTTGATTGTAGTGATCTTGAGACATGGAAATGTTTCCAGTTTCAGTGTCTGTAGCATCAGATTTGGTCACAGTAACAGCATTCACATGAGTACTTTGAGGAGTAGGATTAAAAGTGGATTTAGGCTTTAAGTTCTTTAGCATCTTGGCTGGATTTGGCTTAATACCATGCAATTTGTGCCAATCAGGAAACCCTAGCAGAAAGAAACAGTTTGCTTTTGTGTGTCCTACACCTCCACAGTGATCACAGGTGTGAGGTTCCCGGGGTGCGACCCGCGCCCCGCGCGCCCTTGGATAGGGGTGTGCGTACGTGCGGATGCGGGACACCACTGCTCTCGTTCCACCCTCCCTTGTTTAGGGGAAGACGAAATCAAAAGTGCGAGAGGAGTGCTGTCTATGTTAGCACGTTTGAATGTGCCTCGGTTGCCTTTAGTGGATTTTGTATCCAATATGGGAACTTATGGTTTCCCGCATCAAGTTATCCCTTTTTTAGGGGATACTAGGATATGGGAATGCATTACCCTTTCATTCCCATTTTTCCTTTTTTAGGAGAAAACGGAAAAGTGCAAAAAAGGATATTGCGACGCCCCCACTATGGATTTTATTAAAATAGCCTTATGGCCCATTCAGATCACTATGGGAGCTTTGGGTTTCCCGCATCAAGTTATCCCTTGTTTAGGGGATACCAGGATATGAGAATGCATCACCCTTCCATTCCCATTTCTCCATTTTTTAGGGGAGAACGGGAAAGTGCAAAGAAGGAATGTTGCAAGGCTCCACTGGATCTGAAAGTTTTAGAGTCGCCATCTTTATTTTAAGGCAAATAAAGCAAAACCAAAGAAAAGAAAAATAAACCAGAGAAAAAGAAAACGGGTTCGGAGGCTAAGTTACGAGTTGGGAAGGTGCTAGGCACCCAACTCGCCCTTTCGGTCTTAAAATGGTTTTTGGCTGAAATATGCTTATCGTTATATTTATTTCGCAAATAAACACAGTATTAAAAGACAGGAAATTAAAACAAATACATCCATGGCTACATTATTTACGGACTCGCAGCCATTTCCTTACAATAATTACAGACATATTTAAGAATATTTGGCCATTATAACGACTCTTTTAAATAATATTTCCTATTCTAATCCGGGCAGCACAATGGCTTCTATTGGCTACATTGTGCCGGATTTAAATACAACTTTTAAAAAATAATAAAAGATAAAAAGTAAATAAATACAATAAATAGCGCCCTTAAAGGTTTTACCTTTTAGAGTGGCAGTGTGCTCGCTCTGTCCTTCAGGGAGAGAGAGTCTTTTGTTGTTTGTTGTGTGATTGTTGTTTTGATTTGGACAGAGTGACTGCTTATTTCTGAGAGTTTGGGCTTGTCAACTCGGGCAAAGTGACAGCTTATTTGGGTAGGTTTTGGCCTTTTTGGTTGGGCGGAACCACGGCTTAGTTTTTTTGATTTTTCAGCTCGTTACTCGGGTAGAGTAACGGCTTACTTTGGGATTTTTGGGACGGGGAAGTGAGGTGGATACCTAACAACTAGGCTAGGGATCACTTATAACCTATGGGCTTGTTTGGTAGTCGGACAAGGATAAGCAGTATTATTAATCCCAGTACTATTAGTGTCCTCGCTATTAATCCTCACTTCTATATCGAGGGTAGTTTTGAGATTACAAATGTTAATCCCAATTTTTTTTAGTGAGGGCGTTAATAATACCACCCTCCTCCTTGGTATTAATAGTGAGGGGATAATGACTTTATCCAGATAACTCGTGCTATTAATCCCGACCACCTATTGCGTACCAAACATCAGACAACTCGGATTATTAATCATATCTGGCCTTAATCCTGGCTACCAAACGACACCTATGGGTTTTGTTTTGGCGGAGTTTGGACGGGGTTTGGAGATTCTAGGGGCTTCCACTCACCTATCTCGCACCTCTCGTACTAATAGTATCGGCAGAATAACAACAGAGCTTCGCTGCGATTAAAATCGCGGAGGAAATGAGCAACTGAAAATGGGAGCCGAGGCCTCCTATTTATAGTCGAGGAGTAGGACACGGCCGGAATTTCTTGATTTCTTCCTCTGCATCAGCGGCTTGTACCATGGGCATCAAAGCTTGTACATTTTCTTTCTGAGAGACGCAACAGTAGAAGGCTTGGTGCCACCAAGGAGACCCTTGGTGCGGCACCAAGGGGCCTTGGTGCGGCACCAGCCAACTTTTCAACTTTCATTTTTTTGCACTTTCACCCCCTGCAGTTCACTGTTTCGCGCATACTGCTTTTCCTTTCGCATTTTTGACTCCTGTAACTTGACATTTGTTAAGTTTTAACAGTTCTTGATATTTTATGTCAGTCACATACCAAGGGTACGAAATTGGGGTGTCTACAGAGCCCCTCAACGATGGAGTCTACGGGTAACCCAAGGCTTACTGAGTAGACGAACATCGTTGATAAACAATAGACTCTCCAATTTCGTTTATTTAAGAACGGGAGAATGCAATTGGTAGCAGTTATAATGCTCAGTTAACCTGCTATCCAAACTCGATAACCTAGACATTTTTAGTCGGTTATAAAAAAATTATCGCGGTTTTAAGCAGATATGAATTTAATGTGCTCTGATGGTCGGACCTACTAATGTAGGCTGCCTACGTATTCCCTATTAAAGGAAATCAGACCAAACGTAGTTCAGGCCAAAAAAAACCTAAACTACAACTAAGTGAGGATGTCATGTCCTTCGGGTCAAGCCCGATCGAGAACACAACGGAAAAAGATTTTTGTGTTTTTCGAAAAAGTCGTATTCTTCCGGTTCGAAACTGTTGTCAAATACGATATGAAGATTTGAATGTTTTTCTGCCACCACATTTCAACCGGTCAATACCTTGTCGTTGAAACGTGTTAAGAGGAGTTTTCAAAATTGTGTCTGGCTGGTCACTGCCTTGTTTCCAAACATAACAAGAAAACTTTCAAATATCCAGAAAACTGCACTCGATCGATAAAGATCTGTCGCCAAGCACGACAAATTAATCATTCTTCAAGTATTTTCGAAAATTGTGAGGTGGAAAACATTCTTTTTCCTTCCTTTTTTTCTCGCTCTCTCTGTTTTTTTTCAAATATTCCTCTTTTTTTGTATTTTTGAAATATTCATCTTTTTTTGTATTTTTGAAATATTCCTCTTTTTTTTGTGCTTTTGAAATATTCCTCTTTTTTTGTATTTTTGAAATATTTCTCTTTTTTTTTTGAAATCAAAACTCAATTTGAAAAAGAGTTTTTCTTTTATTTGAAAACAAAAGCAAACTTTTTTTTTGATCGAAACTCATTTTGAAGAGAGTTTTTTTTATTTTGGAAAAACAAAGCAAAGTTTCCTTAAAAGGAAATTATTCTAAAGGTCAGGGTAAGAATACTGTACATGACTTACCTTTTTACGCCCAGGTGGCTGTCGCGGATTCGGCTGATCTTGACATTTTTGCCACTCTTGCTAGGGAATTTATTCTTCTTTTTTTTCCCTTTTTTTTTCCTTTCTTTTTCTTTTCTTTTTCTTTTTTTTTTTCTTTTCTTTTCTTTTTTTTTCTTTTTTTTTTCTTTTTTTTCTTTTCTTTTTTTTTTGACCCGCTGGGAGTATTATTTTCTTTGTCCTCTGGTGAATGGTTGCCAATTTTGGTTAACAAGATTAACTTTGTTAACTCTCCGTTAGGCTCATGGACCATTTTGAAAACTTTGAAATTTGAGGACCAAAGTGTCGCAGCTTCAAACTTTGGAGGGGGGAAAGGGAAAATTCCCTTTTTCTCCCTTATTATGGACGGGAGTGAAGGGAGAGAAGCTACTGCTTCTCTTTTCTTTTCTTCCTTCTTTTCCTTTCTTCCTTCGTCGGCCATTGTTGCTGTTGCTTGCTTTTTTTTTTTTTATGTTCTTTATTTTCGCTCCTTTTCTCGATTTTCTTCCGCCAATTTCAGTGTTTTACTTAGCAAATGGCATCTTCTTCACTATCCAGGAAGGGGAAGGCACCGATGCACCCAGAATCTAGCGAGAGGAGGAGAGAACCTCCTCGCTTGGTCCGGAATAAACTCAATTACCGGTACTTTACGAATGACTGGGGCAACATTCTGCGGGATCGGAACACTCACGTGTCCAATCACGTGTCCAATCTTCCTCGCACCACTGTAAGATTTTTTTTTTTTCTCGAAATTTTCCGGCTATGTTTCGGATCGCTAAATTTCTTTGGGACTTTGGGACTTTTGGAGCACTCCTGACTTTATTAGTGATGCATATGCATGTCATATTTATGCCTAAATGATGTAATTAAGTGATAACATGCGAGATTTCTATGATTTATTTTTGCGATGCATAATTTGAACTAGTGGTCACTATTTGACCATACTATGCATGATTTATATTCTAAATGCAAATGAGGCTATATGATGCATGTTTTATGCTAAATCACATTTTTGCACGCAATAGAATCGCGAAACGGAATATTTGGGGTACAAATTAAATTTTTCCGAAACGCATTTCGGGCATATTTTCGGATAAAAACAGGACAAAACAGATATTTTTCATGCCCTTAGATTCATTTTTCAAACATGCAACTGCTGCAGGGGTATAGTAAATGCCACAAAGATATTTATTTTGATGATTGGTGGTACTTAATCTCCTTTTTAGCGTACCACTATGGCAGCTTATTGGACAAATGAAATGCACATAATGGATGCATGAATTATTCTATTTGATGCAGATGCAATGCAGAACAACTATAAGGTGATGCATGAATGTTTTTATATTTTATTATACACATGGCAAATGCAGTCTAATATGCGTTTTTATGATATTTAAGATGCAAAATTAATTATTTACATGCAAAATAAATTACACATAAAAATTGTTTTTTTTTAATTATTTTTTTATATTTTTTTTTGTAAAAGAATACAGTATGTATGTACAGTATGTAGATTCCTACGTTTTTTTTTATGTAAAAGAATGATGTTTATTTTTATGTGAATTTATGTACATGTATGAAAATGGTATGTGACAATTTAAAGAATTATTTTCTTTTTGTTATGAACAAGATCTTTTTTTTATTATTTATGTTAAAAAGAATTTATTGTAAAAAAAAAATCCTGAAGTATAAAGCATGCAATATGTTCATTATTTATTTACTTTTGCTTATTTAAAAGACTGTACAGAGAAGAAAATAAGGGTAGGGGGCTTACCTTTTTTTTTTCTTTTTCAGGTTCGCAGGGAATTTGAGTGGATGCGGGTATCATGTGCTGACGTGGCTAAGATTTATGTCATGCTACTCGAGGCGGCAAAGCTGTTGGTGGAGGGTTCAGGTTTCAGTGTCTTCATGCACTCCTTCACCCATTTTACCAGCTATTTGTCGATTTTTGACGTGCTCAGGAACTTCTGGTGGGACACCACCCATACCTTTCATTTCAGCTGGGGGGAGGCGACCATGAACCCGTGTGACTTCGCTGCGATCACGGGAATCCCTACCAGTATAGGGGAGACCCTGACCCCTGACTTTACTCTCCGTCGTCGTAGGGAGGAGGTAGTGGACCTCCTGGGCTTCGAGCCTCGCTTTAAATCAACGAATGAGATCTTTATCAGTGGCGTTCGGAAGTGGCTTCTTAAGAATGTTGGGCGGGTGCCGGCTAACGATGATGCTACCATAACTCGAGTGGCAAGAGCATTTTTATTCTTCTTTCTTAGCACATCGCTCTTTGCCAACTCCTCTATCACCCTGAGAGTTTCCGTCCTGGCTTGTCTGGCGGATTTTGATCGGATCCCTTCGTATGATTGGGGACAGGCTGGCTTGGCCGAACTGTATGTCTCTATGGATAGGGCCAGCCGGAATGACTCGCCGACTCTGAATGGGTTTGCCCCGGCGTGGGAGGTACATGCCTTTTCCTGCTTTTTTTCTATCTCTCTTTTCTTCTTTTTTTTTGTATCAATTTTTTGTATTATTTTTGACAACATATACACATTTTTTTTATTCTCTTTTTTTTTTTTGCAGGTCTGGGCCTTCTCATTTTTCAGATTTTCGTCGGGTCGCCTCATTCGGCGAGTTTACCAGCCTCCGTATCTGTCCCAATATGTTGACAGCAACAGGGTGAATTCGGCCGAGGACGGTGGTTGTAACGATAGGAAAGAGTGCTGGAGCAAATTGTTGGCTCGAGTCCAGGTTCAGTGCACTTCTTTCCTTGGGAGGGCCTGGAGGGTCACTATTCCACTACTTTGATGTTCAGCTGCTGCCGGATATTGATGGTTTCCATCATGGTGGATTCTTTGTATATGGGCGAGCGGGTGAACCGTCAGCACCAGTCTTTTCTAGTGGCTCCAGTGGTGCCTCCTTGGCCTCCTTCTTGGGTGATAGAGCCCGAGCGACTGCCCGACCGGTCTCAGTACTTGGGGAAATACCTCGTTCCCACGACAGATTATCCAGTGATGGCATACGAGGATTTCCTGAGATTAGAGTTGCATCCCCCTCCTCCTGCTCCTGTTGGGCCCAGGCGGCATTCTCATGCTTCTGCCAGGCCAGGGTCGTCTTCTTCATTTCTCGACGGGAACCTGATGTTTACGGAGCCCGATGATGTTTTCTCTACTTTCCAGTATGAGTGGGGTGGTGGCTTAGTAGAGCAGGTTCTTCCTGACGTCGAGATCCCGGAGGAGCGTCGTGTCCCGGAGCAGGCTCGTTCGGTAGACACATCCACCTTTATTGTCTTTTTTCTTTATATATATTTTTTTTTTACACACATTTTTTTATGCACGTTTTTTTAAGAGACTAACATTTTTTTTTCATTCCTTCTCTTTTTTTTAGGTGAACGTGTCTACTTATAAGAAGCTGCTGCGGGGATTTTTTAGCATCAGCAAACTATATAAGAAGTTGGCTGATGAATTCTCTTGCAGGGGGAGCAACTCAGTGCGGCGGCCTAGACGTCGAGATGATGATGATGATGATGATGATTATAATGGGTCAAGCCGCGGCCGGGGCAGAGGTCGGGGATCCAGAACTGGTGGCACAACGGGTCCCAGGGTCATGGGTGGTGGTTTTCCCAGAAGCCAGTCGTCCCGAGCACATTAGCTTTGGATTCCTGCGAACATTAGTATCTTTTCCTTTCTTTTTTTTATTTTTGTATTTTTATAAAAGAAACATGTACAAACATTATGATATAATGCAATATAATGTATATGATGCAGTATGTTACACATGCAAAAATAAATTCACACGGAAAATAAAACTATACCGGACATCTAAAATGTAATGGTACGCTGTACTTTTTAAAGAAAGGGATTTTTAAGAATACACCTTTGGATTAAAGCGGGCTTTTTAGGTGATATCGGAACGGGAAAACGACTGAATTTCTTATCCTTTCGGCGCCCTGTGGCTGTTGAGCCCTTGCTCGTAGCCTCCTTTTCTTTTCGCGATCAGACGCAGGAACAGCGGAGTGTCAGATCATCAAACCGGGATACCGGGCAGAAATTTCATGGCACAGTAATGGGGCACTAGTTTTAGAGATGATGGAACTGGTATGAGCAATAGCTGCCCAGGAGAACGGGGATGCCGATGATGAAGAGGGAGACACATCTGGTGGCTCTCATGCAAATACATAATAGTAATGTTGCTGTTGTATCAATACTATCCCCTATTACTTTTAAATACATTGGAATCTTGTACATCCTGTTACTTGAGAAAACAATTTCCAGCTAAGTGGATAAGGGTAGAAATACAGATCTCCTCATTCACACCTGTAATAGCCATTTAACAAGTGAGTAATTTTTTTAGTTTTAGATATTCTTCCCTTGCCATGTTTTATTTGTTATAGCAAAAGTTAATTTGCTTTGTCTATTTGCTGAATACAGGTCAGGGAAAGTTAATCCTCAATTCCCATACATGCTTCATTGTGGTATTCAGGTAGTGTAACATATATACTAATATATTTCAATGTGATTTTTGTTGATATGTCATTTAGTTTAACTGATAATGCAAGGAATCAGTCAAAGTTTACACTGGAGTGAAATTTATAATACTAAAAGAAATGGAAAGAAAAGGGCAGAGCAACTAGAAGGAATATTAAAATTAAAGTGGTGTCCAAGCAATCGAATCCATCTTAATCTCTACTCTAATTGATTATCGGAGTATTTCCCTTTCCCCACAGCTTGTAGCATGTAGGTAGGGCAGAAATAATATTGTGTTTTGGAAGCAACTTTACTCAGACAAAAGATGTGACCAAATGGACCTCTGGAGCATGTAGGTATGGGAGACATTATCTCATCAAAGCAGTAAATTGGAAGACATGAGCAAATGAGCGATAGAGAAGTAGAATTTCAGATCTAAGCCCGACTCTTATACTACATTAACGTAAAATATATTTCCTAGAGGGGGACTCCCAAGGGAAAGAGAAGAAATAGGACTGACTCTTTTACTTTAATGAACCTAGATGGATTGATTTCTACTGATGATTGGCCTTGTAGAGGAGTTGATCGGATTGATCAAGGAAGGAAGAATCTCATGGCTTTATCATAAAATTTCCCCACCTTTGAATAGTCTTACTCAAGGAAAATGAACAAAGACTCTCCCAAAACAAGGAGAATCTAAAAAGGAGGAAGGGAAACATAAGACCCCCTTCTTCCCAAGCAACTCCTCCCACGTTTGCCTCGGTGTTAAATAATTCTCCTTCCACGCTACCTTTCTTTTCCATCCCTTCTTCTACTTACAAGGGAGAGCCGTCTCTCAAGCTATCTCCGGAAATCATTGCTTCCCTTGCAAAACCTTTCAGCCATACCTTGGTTGGAAAGTTTTCCCATGGTCGCCCTTCTATGGAAGCCACTCGCAAATATTTCAACACTATCGACCTTAAAGTTGCGTTCACTATCGGACATTTGGATGCCAAACATATCCTGATCCAAGTGCATCATGATGAAGACTTTCAACGCTTGTGGATTAAGGATCAGTGGTATCTAGGCAGATATCCGATGCGAGTCTTTAAATGGTCTCCCGACTTCCGTCCTGATGTCGAGAGCTCGATTGTCCCAGTTTAGTTTGCTCTCCCGGGTCTCCCCATCCACCTCTTCAATAAGTCGGCCCTTTTCTCGATTGCCTCTTTGTTTGGAAGACCTCTTATGCTCGATCAACCTACCATTAATCTGTCTCGCCCTAGTGTAGCTCGGGTATGTGTTGAGGTTGACCTCTTAAAGCCTTGCCCTACTCGAATTTGGGTTGACTGTGGGGATGTGTTTCCCAGTTTCTGGCAGCCTTTGGAGGCGGAGAACAAGCCTTTTTATTGCCAGTATTGCTGTCGACAAGGCGACCAAGATCTCACTTACAAGCTGAAGCATCCTGACCCAAAACCCTTGGATAAATCAAAGACAACGGAGACCTCTAAGCTACCGGAAAACCCTACCACTAAGCCTACGGAAAACCCTACTTCTAAGCCTTCGTCCTCCCGCCAGCATTGGACACCCAAGAAGAACCCCTCAAAACCTACTGAAATCAATCCCAATGCTCCTGATCCTCCAGCCGTCCCTCTCTCCAATTTGCAAGAAAAAGCCAAACCTTCCGATCATAGCACTGTCTCTCCAGCCCCTCAAGTGAACACGGTTATGTCGAATTCGTCAAACCCCATCAATGTTGAAACTTCCCCCTCTGTTGATGTTGATCCGGGTCTTGTTAATCCCTCTCATCAGACTCCGGGTAAACCTCATGAAACAACTGATCAGGAACAAGTCGAGCCGGTCACAGAATCATACATTTCCCCTAACAGATTTGCGGTTTTAAATACATTAGAGAACGAAGATGAAGTTGATCCCTCTCTTCTTCCGGCCCTTAACATGGAAATTCCCATACTACCTCCAAAAGTTAAACCTCCCGTCCCTCCGACTGATCGTCTTACTCGATCAAAGGCAACAAAGCCCACTTCCACTGATTCTCAATCTCATTGATTATGGATTTCAAAGCTCTCTTCTGGAATGTCCGGGGTATTGGAAATGACCCGACAGTTGGCAGGCTTAAGAGTCTTGTTCGTCTCCATAATATCTCTCTCATTGCTATCTTTGAGCCCATGCTTGATCTCGAAAAAGTTCGGCTTATTACCCGACGTCTAAGGTTTAAGTACTCTTTTTCTAATGGTGCTAGCTCCATATGGATCTTTGTCAAAGCATGCTATTCTTGTTCCTTTCATTCAGAATCTGATCAGTATATGTCCATTAAATTAAAACATTTTTCTTGGCCTTTTCATGTGATGTTTTCTTGTGTTTATGCAAGATGTGATTTACGGGATCGTAGAGACCTTTGGGATGATATTATTTCTTCTTGTTCAAGTGCTCCTGATTCTCCTTGGATGATTGGTGGTGACTTCAATATAATACTTCATCCTCACGAAAAATCTGGCGGTGTTGGCTGGGACCGCAATGGTGCTTTAGAGTTTCATTCTTGTATTGCTGCCTCGGATCTTATTGATATGGGTTACCTTGGAAGTCCTTTCACTTGGTGGAATAAGCGAGAAGGTTCAGCAACCATTCACGAGCGCATTGATCGGGTTCTTTGTAATCCGAAGTGGCTGGATATTTTTCCTTCAACATCTGTCCATCATCTCAACAGGACTTGCTCAGACCACTCTCCCCTTCTAGTCACTTTCAAGCAAAGAACTGCCAATCAGTCGGCTTCCTTCCGTTTTATTAATGCATGGACAGCCCATACGTCTTTTAAAGATACCGTTTTACATGCTTGGGAGAAGCCAGAAGCTGGGCGTCCTTTGGTTCTTTTTTCCCGCAAGCTCCATAATGTCAAGTTTGCTCTCAAAAGCTGGAATAAGTCGACTTATGGTAATATTTTTAATGATCTTAAGGCTGCGGAAGAGGATGTGCTGGAAAAAGAGTTGTTTTTTTAGCTCAATAATTATGCCTTAAATAGGGAACAACTTATGGCAGCTCAAGCAAACTTAAAACAATTTCTTAAACGGGAAGAGCAATATTGGCCGCAAAAGACGAAAATTAAGTGGCTTAAGGAGGGACAAGGGAACACTTGCCTTTTCCATTCTTCAGTCCGGCAAACCCAACGCCGGCTTCATATACACTCTATTTCTGATGATGATGGTACAGTCCTTTCCTCGGAACCTGATATTAAAATTGCTGCATTTCGTCAATTTTAGTCACTTCTCCAAGCAGAGCCTGTAAGTTTCTCAGATCTTGATATGATCCCTTCTATTGTCACAGAAGAATGGAATGTCTCTCTTATTTCCCCCCCTTCTTATTCTGAAATTAAGGAGGCAATTTATAACCTTAATGGCGATAGTGCAGCTAGTCCGGATGGTTTTACTGGCTGTTTCTACAAAGATTGTTGGGATATTATAGGTGATGATTTTCATCGGGCCATTCTTGAATTCTTTTCGGGGTTCAATCTTCCCAAGGCTTGGACTAGCACCCTTATTGCTCTGATCCCCAAAGTGGAAAGGCCGAATTCTTTTAAAGATCTTCGTCCAATAAGCTTATGCAACTTTTGTTCAAAGGTGATCTCCAAAGTTCTCTCTACTCGGCTTGCTCCCATATTGCCTTACATCATATCGGATAATCAGAGTGCTTTTACGAAAGGCCGTACCATACAGGATAATATCCTTTTGGCCCAAGAAATGATGAGTTTTCTTAATAAAAAGGTGGTTGGTTCTAACGTGGTCTTGAAACTAGACATGGCGAAGGCATTTGACAGAGTTTCTTGGACTTTTCTCACTCAGGTCCTTCGTAAATTTGGGTTTCATGAGATTTTTATTGATCTTATTTGGAGATTAATATCAGACAACTGGTTTTCGGTTTTGATCAATGGTGGTTCTACGGGCTTCTTTCGCTCTTCTCGTGGTCTTCGACAGGGAGATCCCTTATCTCACAGCCTTTTCATCATAGCAGCAGAAGTTTTTAGTCGAAGTCTTAATGATCTTCATTATCATGTGCCTTCCTCTATTTTCTCGACTGCTAGTGGCTGCCCGGTGATTTCCCATCTAGCATTTGCTGATGACTTAATTATTTTTTGTAATGGGAGCAAGAAATCCATTCTTCTTCATAAGGATTTGATCAGCAAGTATGAAGCTATTTCGGGACAACTTGTTAATGCATCTAAGAGTTCTTTTTACTTGGGATCAAATTCAGATGCTCATCGCTCTTCTCTTATCTCTTCTACTTTGGGATTTTGTAGGGGTGATCTCCCGATTATTTACCTTGGCTGTCCACTTTATACCGGTCGAAAACAAAAGTCCTACTTTGATTCTTTAGTGTTGAAGATTCAGAATCGTATTAACTCTTGGCAGGGCTCTTTCCTGGATGCAGCTGGGCGAATTACTCTCATTAAACACGTCCTCTCTTCTATTTCCAGCTATCTTATGGCAGCTATTGATCCTCCTTCCTCGGTTACATCTCTTATTGATCGTTTGTTTTTCAATTTCTTTTGGGGACAAATTGATGGCAAAAAGAAAAGTCACTGGATTAACTGGAATTTATGTTGCAGTCCCATTGAAGAGGGGGGCATTGGGGTTACCTCTATGGCAGACCTTTCAAAAGCTTACGGCCTAAAGCTATGGTGGAGATTTCGCTCAGTTTCAAACCTCTGGTCCAATTTCTTGACTGCTCGCTACTTTTTTAGATCCCATCCCAGCCAAGCTAACTCGAAAGGTTCTCATGTCTGGAGGCATCTTATCAAGGCAAGACTGATTGCGGAGTCTAACATTTTTTGGGTCATCGGCAAAGGTGATTGTTCTCCTTGGTTCGATAACTGGCTTCAACATATTTCTGTAGATAAACCACCTGATTGCACAGCCTCATCTGTTCGAGAAGTCCTAACAGATTTGTTTCATAATACTGCTGAAGCTGTTTTTCCGTCTCAATTGCGATCTCACATCATTGAGCAGCGTATTTCTTTGGATGATTCTCCTGATCGGGCATCCTGGATTGCTTCGTCGAAGGGCTATTTCTCTCTTGCTTCAGCTCTTCCTTTAATCAGGCGACCTCATTCCTTGCTTCTCTCAGCCAATTACATTTGGCATAAATTTTTGCCAAGAAATATCAGTGTCTTTCTTTGGCGGCTTTTCAAACACAAGCTCCCAATTGATGAAGGCCTTTGGAGTAAAGGTTTTTCATTAGCCTCTAAATGTTACTGTTGTGCAGAGGGGTACATGGAAACATTCGAGCATGTCTTTATATCTAGCCCTTCTGCCATCTTTGTTTGGCAGTTTTTTCATGGTAAGCTTGGTCTTCCATTTCAGCCTTGTTCCATCCAACAAAGATGTTTTTCTTGGTGGTTAAATCATAAATCGCTGCTCTTTGCCTTGCTTCCCTCGGTTATCCTGTGGCATCTATGGAAGACTAGGAATCGGGGTTATTTTGATGACATTCGCACTCCTACGCATGTGATTATCCAAAATATTTCGGCTGACATCAAGGATATTCTCCATGCAGCAAATTATTATGTTTCTGATCTTTTTGGTCCTTCTTGTATCTCCTTTGGTGCTCGCAAGCAAGTTGTTATTCAGTCTGTGACTTGGTCTAAACCTCCGGATGGATTTTACAAGCTCAATACCGATGGTGCTAGCCGAGGTAACCCGGGCTGTAGTGGTGGTGGTGGTATTATTCGAGATTCTCTTGGGAATTTTGTTTATGCTTTTGCTTCGTTCTATGGTGAAAGTACTAATATGGTTGCTGAACTGCGTGCTCTTCATTCTGGTCTTTTGTGGATCCAAAATCAAAACTTGGACAATGTCATTATGGAAGTAGACTCTAAGGTTATTTTCGACTGCATCACCAAGGGCCATAACTTTCCTTGGGCTCTCTCTTATTTATTTCGAGACATTTTTCGCATTCGTGATAGAGGGCATATCTCTTTCAGGCATTGTTTCAGAGAGGCTAACTCTGTGGCGGATAAGATGGCTAACTTGGCCTGTGACTCTTCCTCCCAGCATACTTTTCATCAATCTTCTGAAGTCCCTCCTCACATTCGTGGTCTTATTTATTTAGATGCTGTTAGTACCCCTTATGTTAGAATATCTTAACACTTTGTTGCTTTGTACTCTCCTTTTCGAGGTTAGGCTCCTCTGTCCCCCCGTTTATAAGGGTAAGGCTGGTTGTCCCCCTCAAGTTTGTACCTTTAATTCTTTTAATAAAATTCTGCAGGGTACCGTCCCTGTTTCCTAAAAAAAAAAAAATTAACAAACAAATTTCATTATTCATTATTCATTATTCTCAAACACTAGGACCAAGTAGAGTTACAAATGGAAGTACATAATTCCTGAAATCAAATGTGTAGCTCTAATATATTATTCCAAAAATTTTCCTATAACAATCAACTTCATAGATTTTTTTACCTGTAATCAGACTACAGTAGGTGAAGAATACGGTTCGATGTACTCCCAATTCTTTCTGATAGCTTTTGTCCTACAACTGGCTCAAAAATAGCTCTTGTACCACAATCCATGCTGTAGTTACCACCACTTAATTGATCAATTAATCAATTTATATAAAATACAGTGACTTGATATTGAATTTCATAAGCAAAACACAAATTAAAGCATAATCATGGAGAGAAGCTTGGTGGGGCTTACACATGGTTCTTTGATAATGGTGGAGACTAGTCTTTGGAACCCTAGAAAAATTGAGGGAGATTTAAGGCTTTGATTAGTTTGTTAAATTTAATGTAAAAGAAAGGAGAAAAAGAAATTAAGCAAAAGCAATTAGGGAAGCGCATAAACGAGAAGGAAAGAACCTGAGAGAACCTTCTAAGCTGATGATTATGGTCGACGTATCATTCATCCAAGGAGCAGCGGCAACCCTAAATGAAAGCTGCAATATCCTCTGTTATTTCTCTACTTGACCCCTCCCCCGGGAAATGATAAATTTTGGATTCCAAATTTTTGACCCTAAATGAAAGCGCGAAAAAATTGGCGCTTAAACTTTAATCTCAATTGCCGTTTAATCTAAATTGCCGACAAACTGAAGCTCTTTAAGGTTTGTAATTGTCTATGAATTTAGTTTCGTAGATAATTTTAAATGGATTTACTGCGGAAATTTAATTTGTAGTTAAACAAGTACATTTACATATAAATTAATTTTCATAGTAAAAAATTGGTAGCTAATTCTACATTTTCTTGTAGATATATATTTCTCACACAATCGTACCGTGAAACCTAAGCCCTAAGTTGAAAATTTTCTCAATATCGATTGTCCGTTAATGGGATAAGCTAGTGTACCTTTAGTCCCTGATGTTTGAAGCATATGGAAAAGACAGAAATGCCCTCACGTGAACTGCACATTTGTTCATTAACGGAGATAATAAACGGCGTGAGGGGCTAGGGACCACCGATGAGACAAAAGGCCCTACTTTGGTCAGTGGTGAAACTTTTGTAAGTTTGGGGACTAATGGTGTGCTTGGCCAAAGTTCAGGGACTAATGGTACACCTATCCCTTTAAAAAACAAATAAAAATTACTCATGGGCCTGACTTTGTTTGTTTTTTTAGTTTGGGTTTGTTTTAGTTTAAATTATCACTAGATTTTGTGTCCGTGCTTATGACACAGTGTCAGTATGGAACTTATTCAATGTATGAAACAGACAGTATGTAAATGAATTGATAATTAACAAGTGTAAAAAAAAAACCCTAGCAAAAATTCTCTCTCTAGAATTCTCTCCCTAAGGCAGCCGCCCTAGGGATTTCAGATTTTGCATGGCTTCGGCCATGGCTGATGAAGGTCCTCCACCGGCGCCTCCCTCTCCAACTACCAAGAAATCTTTTGCTTCGATTGTGTCTTCTTTTGCCTCTCCATCTCAACTATCTATACCTGTTATCCCCCCTTCTTCGTTTAAAGGAGAACCAGCCTTGCGGCTAACTCCTGATCTGATTGCCTCTCTTTCTAAACCGTTTAACCTTACTCTAGTCGGCAAATTCTCTCATGGCCGTCCTTCTATGGAAGCGATGCGAAAGGAGTTCCTTACATTCGACTTCAAGACTGCTGTTTCCCTAGGACACCTTGATCAGAAGCATGTTCTTATCCGTACTTACCATGAGGTTGATTTCCAACGTCTTTGGTTTAAGGACCAATGGTTTGTCGGCTCATTCCCTATGCGTGTCTTTCAATGGACTCCCTCATTCCGGCCTGACGTGGAAAGCTCTATCGCTCCGGTTTGGTTCGCTCTTCCCAACTTTCCAATCTTTCTTTTTAATAAGAATGATATTTTCTCTTTGGTTAACATGATAGGTAAGCCGCTCACAATCGATAATCCCACTGCCAATCTAACAAGGCCAAGTGTTGCCCGTGTTTGTATTGAAGTTGACCTCCTGAAAATTATTCCTAATCGCATATGGATTGATTGTGGTCCAGCTGATAGTTTCTGGCAGCCGATTGAGGTTGAGCGTCTTCCTTCATACTGCTCCATTTGTCACAGACAAGAACACTGTATGACCTCCTGTAAACTGTCCAACTCGCAGCTTGACAAAGGGACGTAAAAAAATTTAGAAACTCCTGCAAATATGTTCGGCAATTCAGACCCAGTAATCAAATCGGCTTGGATTCCCAAGGCTTCCATCCCTGTGCAAGCGCCTTCGGCTGCTACTAATAAACCATCTGGTTCGGGATCCGACAATCCAAAAGATCAGGACAAGGTTGCGGTTCATGCTCCAGCAACTTCGGAAACGGCGAAACCCCCAAATTCAGTGCAGATTGGCTCTCCTTTTGCTAAGCAGACTGCCACAGACACCATCTCCAATCATCAAGCATCTGTTCTAGTGGATTCTCTCGAAGACAGCCCTACTGCCCAGGCATATGCAAGTGGTGTGCAACCAGGAAAAGCTGCATCTCCCAAGATTAATAACCCTTCGATTCAGGCGGCCAACACCACTCACTGTTCAGGTTCTCTCATCAATAATAATCCTGATTTGTGTCCATCTAAAATCACAAGTAGCCCAAGAAAAGTGCAGCCTCCTTTAATGAACGATGTCCATAAAACTCTTTCTTCTAATCTGAGCCCAAACTCCCCTCTTTCTTCTGGTCATAGATCTCCGTCTTGCTCTGGCTTGAGTCCAAATAACCCCTTTCAATCCATCGCTTAACCAGCAAAAACCTATCCATCCTGCGAAAAACCCAAGCTTTAATGTTGAAGTCCCAATTGATTGTGTGACAAAGGCTATGCCGGATTTAAGTCGTTTTTTTAGGAAGATTTTTCTCACAAAACTCCTTTGAATATAATCTCCCCCAATAAATTTGTTGTTCTTCAAACATTTGAAAAGGAAGAAGGATAATTATGATAATGACCTCGTCCACTTTGAAGTCGTTATCGTAATTATTAGATTTATCTTTGTTTTATCCGTGATTTTTGCCGCTTTTTTTCTCCAAGGTAAGGCTCCTTTGTCCCCCCTTTTTAAGGGTAAGGTTGGTTGCCCCCCTTTGGCTTGTTTTCCTTTTTTTTTCATTTATAAAAATCTAGCATTCTTTCAAAAAAAATGTAAATGAATTGATATATGTTTGGAATTTTGTAAATATCAGATGAATGCACACTACACAACTGAAAGGAAGACAAAACTCAATAAACTAAACAAAAAAAATACATTTTATGATGGTCAATTAAAAATAAGTAAGAATATCGAGAACTTTATGTCATGTTCAAATTACAGTGACATTTTCCTTCTCTTTTTTTGTTAATTATTTATGTAATTGAAAATTGAAATGTAATATATAAGTTATGTTGTTGAAAGAGATACAAGTTTTTTTTTTTTTTTTTTTTTGTGATTTCAATTAAATAGTCATATAAAAATTAAGATGTAATTTTTAAAATTACATCACATCAATGAACAAAACATATATATTCTAAAATCTCAAACTGTGAGTTAAATTTGAACGAAACATAATCGTGAATATTTAAATTGAATTACATATTCTGAAAATCTCAAACTGTGAGTTAAATTTGAAGGTTGGAATTCAAATAATGTTGTTTCATAGTATAGTCTATTCACTTGAGTTATGAAATGACACGAAATTAATTGTTATAAAGCAAAGAAAACATGTTTTAGAAGGTTGAGTTCTTTCAAAGGGCAATTCTGGTGGTACTCTTTTGATTCAAAAAATGTCACTGATACTATTTGATCCTAGAATTTTTTTCAAATTTCAGATAAAACATTTTTTGTTGATTATGTCTTATGCAATGTCTATGAATAAAAACTATGGTAAGTCATTGTCTAATATAAAACTGCATTTGAAAACATATTTTTGTTTATCATAAGTTGTATGTAGTTTTGTCTAAAATTAATATGTGATATTTATAGTTACAATAGTTGTACATGTTGAAGGAAATTATTGTATATAAAAAGTATTCCAAAATTTATATTATTTTTTTCAAATTTATAGGATTTTATATATTTAATTTTATTGTTTATTATTTTTTGTTTATTTTGTTAATATTAAAAAAAATTAATTACATATTATTCAACTTTAATTTAGTATATAATTTTATACACATGTACAATCGGTGCAACGTATGGGTGCATCACTAGTGTGACACTCCAAGAAACGCTTAAATGACTCCAAAAATTAAAGAAACTTTTGATGTTTAAATTACTCCAAGAAACTTTTAAATGACTCCAAAAATTGAAGTATAAAATCCTTAATTCATGTGTATTTAATGAGATTTGAACCACTACAAAACTTTTCAGGGAACAAAGGGAGAAAAACGTCAAACCGAAACTACTATAATTCAAAGTGTTGTCATAAAAAACAATCCGTAAATAGAAATTAATCATATTGACCAAATAAGTCAAAGTGTAATGAACTCATATTTACTGTTTTATTACATCATACAATCGTGTAATCTTGCAAGTAGCTAAGTATGTAAACCGTAGGAATAATAACAAACAAGACATATAGAGAACAATAAATTTACGTCATTAGCTTTGGGTTCAAAGAGATGTACTTTGAGGACAATTGGGGTCGCATCGTCATAAATACTTTCGTGATTGGCATGAAACAACGTACTTTCAATCTTTCCTTTGTAGTTCCTCCTACGTCCTTAACTAAAGCCAATGACTTCATGATAGCCTAGCTTTTCACTCTCCGTAGAGTCTGTATTACCTGTAATGTGAGGTTTTAATATAATGACTGTAACCACCCGAGTCCGATAGCCCAGTCTCCGCTACGAGTAAATCGGCATCGCCTATTTGGCTTCTGTTGGAACAATTACGATCCATTAAACATGAACCGACTCATTACTAGAATAAGAAGAGAAGATGAAGAAGAAGACGGAAGCGTGTAATTACCTTGTGATTCCATGTTCGTTCTTAATCTTGTTCTTGTTCTTGAGTAAAGAGGATGAAGTAAGAAGATAGACTTCAAATTAGGGAGGAGTAGATCTTCTAAATGATGAGTGTCATTTAATCTCTTTATTCTTCAATTACTTAGGAAGAGTTTTGACTGAATGAGAATAATGTAACTAGTAGATTCATAGGCTTGATGGATAAGCCTTTATATAGGAATCCAAGGGGCACTTCATTTAGGGACTACACCTATTGATATATAAGATATTACCATTATGCCCATCATTTAATGGTATACTTATATTATGGAATTCTACATATTATGTTGAGTTCTATACTTTATACCATATATTATAATATTGATCATTATATTATTAAGTATTTATATGTTATATTAATCCATGTTCTTACAATCTCCCACTTGGATTATTATAACATATACCTTCACTTAATAAATTTCTTCAATCATATTTATAACACAAATGACAACCCTTATGTGCACTTTGTTATCATTCGAAACCAATCCCGTCCATTAGTCATATAAGTATAAGGACTAAAGGGGCAGTCGTTGTAATTGATTCGCAACTAAACCCACATTAATCACATATATATATCCAACTAAATGACATAGATTAAGTATAGATATGTAGCATGGAATATTAATGAATATATATGAAGAACGTATATATATATTCTCCAACTAGTCCTACTTTAACCAAATGAGATCAATTTAAATAAAACAACACAAGGAAATAGGAAACATTAAGAACTCCCACTGATTTAAGCATTATCAAAAGTCATTACACCCATATGAGCAACATGCTCGTGAAATACTAAAGGAGATAATGCCTTAGTAAATGGATCCGCTAACATGGAGTTTGTACCAATAAGTTCTATTTCTATTTGTTCATTTTGTACTCTTTCTCTCACAACAAGAAACTTAATATCTATATGCTTAGATTTAGATGAACTCTTGTTGTTGTTGGAGTACAATACCGCGGCCCGATTGTCACAATATAACTTAAGCGGTCTTTCAACACCTTTGACAATCCGCAGTCCTTCAATGAATTTACGCAGCCATATAGCTTGATTGGATGCCTCATAGCAAGCAACAAATTCGGCTTCCATGGTGGAAGTAGTAACTGTTTGCTTGGCACTTCCAAGATATCGCTCCACGGCCAAAGTGAAGACATAACCCGATGTCGATTTGCAACTATCTTGGCATCCAAAGAAAGTCGGAATCGGAAAAACCAATGATCTCAAGATGATCCGATTTTGTATATGTAAGCATGTAGTTCTTCGTGTTTTGTAAGTATCTCATCACTCTTTTGGCTGCGACCCAATGTTCTCTTTCCCGGATTGCTTTGATATCGCCCAAGCATGCTAACAATAAAGGCAAGATCTGGCGAGCATGCATTTGAGCATACATTAGGCTTCCCATCGCCGATGCGTAAGGGATATTTTCCATATACTTAGATTCAAGATTATTTTTAGGACATTGATTTAAACTGAACTTATCTCCCTTAGAGACCGGGGTGTCATGTGGTTTACAATTTTCCATGCTAAACCTTTGTAATACCTTCTCTATATAATTTTGTGATAATCCTAACATACCTCGTGAGCGATCACGATGTATTTGGATTCCTAATACAAAGAAGCTTCACCAAGATCTTTCATCTCAAATTTGTTAGAGAGGAATTTCTTGGTTTCCTTAGAAAGGTCCTTATCATTACTAGCAAGTAAAATGTCATCCACATATAAGACCAAAAATATAAACCTACGCCCACTTGAACTTATGGTACACAATCTTCACCAAGATTCATTTCAAAACCAAATGAAAGAATAACTTGGTTGAATTTTAAGACCATTGACGAGATCTTGCTTAAGCCCATAAATGGATTTCTTGCGTTTACAAACTAGTTGACTAGTTTGATCGAATCGATCACCATTTTGGTTTCTTCATATAGATAGTTTCCTCAATGTCGCCATTGAGAAAAACTGTCTTTACATCCATTTGATGAAGCTCAAGGTCAAAATGTGCCACTAAAGTCATAATGATCCTAAGCATTTTTAGATGATACCGGTGAAATGTTTCTTTGTAATCAATGCCTTCTTTTTGAGTAAATCCTTTAGCGACAAGGCGAGCCTTATGTCTTTCCACATTACCTTGTGAATCCCTTTTGGTCTTAAAGATCCATTTACATCCGATGGGTTTCACATTCTTAGGTAATGGGACAAGATCCCAACGTCATTATCATTCATGGATTTTAACTCTTCATTTATGGCATCAATCCACTTATGAATTTGGACCACCAATGGCTTCATGGAAGGTGATTGGCTCATCTCCCACTAAACCTAACGGTTCCTCATTCTTACAAGAATAATCATTATAACACTCCTTCTTGCTCTATTAGATCTTCTTAATGGCACCGGTTCTTCTTGATTTTGAGGGTGTTGAATTTCCTCATCAACATTTTCATGTTGTTCATTAATAGGAGAATGCGTCATTTTGAATATTATGTTCTTGTCGAATTTCGAGCCTGGCTTAATTTTCGATAGGAACTATAGGAAGAGGTATAGAAACGAATTCCTCTTCCATTTCTTCAAATTCAAAATTACTATTTAAATTTTCCCTCTAAATTCAACATCCTCAAAGAACCTAGCATTTCCGTCTCAAAAAAGTTCTAGTTTTTTGGGTCATATAATTTATATCCCTAGATCTTTGAGAATATCCTACAAAATAACTACTAACGGTCTTTGCATCCAACTTTTTCCTTAGAGGGTCTATAAGGCTGCTAATTTGAACAACCCCAAACATGAAGATGATTAAGGAGCGGTTTCTTACCGGTCCATAATTCATAAGGGGTTTTGTCGGTAGCTTTTGAAGGAGCTCTATTAAATAGGTAGGTTGCGGTTTTCAAAGCATCGCCCCATAATGAGAG
>CM028380.1:31997086-32030820 GCA_013146195.2 Codonopsis lanceolata
CCTTCAAGAAGAACACGTAGTCTCCCACTTGGAACTCAAGATCCCGCCTACGATTATTCCGGTAACTCTTTTGTCGACTTTGAGTGTGCAACTATCTCTAATCAACTTCACGCCTCAACCGACTGCACTAACTCTAACCCCAAAGTTTCGCCTCCAACTTCTCTGCCCCAACAAATTGGTGATCTACACTTACGCCCATACAAGCTTCATACGGCGCCATCTTGATACTCGACCGATAGCTGTTATTATACGCAAACTCGCTAAAGGTAAATGAGAATCCCAACTTCCCTTAAAAACCACCAGACAAGCTCGGCATGTCCTCCAAAATCGAATCAATCGCCGGACCGACCATCCGCTTGTGGATGAAAAGTCGATCAATTTCAAATTGCCCCAAAGCCTCCGCAACGACCTCCAAAATCTAGATGTAAACCTCGATCTCTATCTGACACAATACTAACAGTACGCCATGAAGTCTCACGATCTCCTCGAATGTACAAGGTCGCTAACCGAGTCAATGAATAAGTGATAGCAATCGGAATAAAGTGTGCGCACTTAGTCAATCACAACTATAACCCAAACCGCATTAAATCCTCGCGCCGTAACCCCGCTCACAAAATCCATAGTAATAAACTCCCATTTCCATTCAGAATCTCAAGTGGTTGAGAAATCCCGCAGCCTTGATGTTCAGCCTTAACCTGTTGGCAAGTCAAACACTTTGATACATACTCCGCAATTTCCCTCTTCATGCCTTTCCACCAAAATTGTCTTTTCAAATCCAAGTACATCTTCGTGCTCCCCGGGTGAATGGTATACCTCGATTTATGAGCCTCATCAAGAACTAACCTCTTCAATTCATTATTAGTAGGAACACAAATTCTACCTCGAAATGTCAAAGTACCTCACTATTAATCACAAAATCAGCGATACATTCTCACCAACCCATCAATAATTTTCTTCAACTCCGGATCATTCCTTTGCGCTTCTTTAATTTTCCCAAATAAACCGGCGTAGCACCTAACATTTGCAAATTACACCTCTATCATAAACACTAGGACCCCAATCTCGCAAATCTTCCAACATCTTCCATTCTCTAACCATCATACACGACATGTGAACCTTCCTACTCAAGGCATCCGCTACTACATTTGCCTTCCCCGGATGATACAAAATAGTACAATCATGATCTTTTAATTTTTCCATCCATCTTCTTTGCCTCATGTTCAACTCCTTTGAGAAAACAAATACTTCAAACTTTTGTGGTCGGTGAAAATCTCAAACTTAGCCCCATACAAGTAGTGTTTCCATTTATGCAACGCGAAAATAATCGCAGCCAACTCTAAATCGTGTCGGGTAATTCGCTCATGAATAGACAACTCGACGCATAGGCGATAACTCTACCATTTTGCATCAAGACACAACCCAAACCTTCCTTAGAAGCATCGCTATAAATCACAAAATTATCTCCTCCACTAGGCAAAGCCAAAATAGGTGCCGACGTCAACCGCTTCTTAAGCTCTTGGAAACTAGCCTCACATTTCTCGCTCCAAACAAATGGCATATTCTTTTGTGTCAATCTAGTCATAGGAGTCACAATCCGAGAAAATCCTCAATAAATCTCCTAATAACCCGCTAGACCCAAGAAACTCCGAACCTCAGAATCGAACTAGGTCTCTTCCAATTCATCACCGCTTCAACCTTAGAAGGATCAACGGCTATCCCGCGCTAGAAACGATATGTCCCAAAATGATACTTCTTCTAGCCAAAAGGCACATTTGCTAAACTTCAGATAAAGTTGTTTCTCCGAAGAATAGACAAGACAATCCTCAAGTGTTTCTCATGCTCCTCCCGAGATTTCGAATACACTAAGATGTCATCAATAAAGACTACCACGAAACAATCAAGATAGCTATGAAAGACACGGTTCATTAAGTCCATAAACACCGCTGGTGCATTCACAACCCAAACGACATCACTACAAATTCAAAGTGCCCATATCTAGTGCGAAAGGTCCGTCTTTGGAATGTCTTCCTCTAACCTTCAATTGGTAATAACCCCATCTCAAATCAAGCTTAGAATAGACAATAGACCCTTGCAATTGGTCAAAAAGATCATCAATGTGGGGTAGTGGGTATTTATTCTTAATGGTCACCTTATTCAATTCACGATAATCTACGCATAACCGCAAACTCCCATCTTTCTTCCTCACAAATAAGACCGTGCGCCCTAAGCGACACACTCGGTTTAATAAAGCCAATCTCTAGGAGTTCTTGCAACCGAAGTTTTCAACTCCTTAAGCTCTCTGGGCGCCATCCTATACGGTGCCTTAGAAATCGGTGAAGTTCCCCTAATAAGCTCAATACAAAATTCTAGCTCTCTATCGGGTGGCATAGCATGGTCGGTAGAAAATACATCGGAAACTCACATACTACCGGAACCTCTTCTAATTTCGGTGAAGACTTCTTCTTATCAACAACGCATGCAAGATAACCCGTACACCCTTGAGATAATAATTTTCTAGCCCTTAAAGCAGAAATAAAATGCAAGCTACTCGATGCATGATCACCCACAAATGTGAACTCAGACACATCCGGCATATAAAAAGTAACCCGCTTCTTATGGCAGTCAACTATAGCATGATAAGCACATAACCAGTCCATGCCAAGAATCACATCAAAATCACGTATAGGTAGAACTACCAAGTCCGCATGCAAAGTGTGGTCACCCACCAATACATCACAAGATTTAAACACTTCAGATGCGAGCATATATTCCCCGAGCGGGGTAGAAACTTCAAGCAAATATGGCAAAGGTTGAGGCAGCACACATAAATTCTCAACATAATGCGAAGCAACATAAGAATGCGAAGACCCTGGATCTATGAGAACTCGAGCCTTATCATCAAATATAGAAAGAGTACCTCCTATCACTGCCGTAGACCCCTGAACCTCGCGCTGATCAAGCGCAAACACACGGCCCTGCACCTTGGGTTTCCCATCTACACTTTCTTGGCTCCGCATCGAGCCACATTCCCTGGTTGAGTTGCCCAGCCTTTCTGCACTCCTTCCAATAATGAGTACCATCTCCACAAAGAGTACACTTTCCTAGCTTCGCCCAACACCAATCAACTGTGTGTCCTAGCTTCTGACAATAGCTGCAAGTCATACCTCCACTACGCTGTCCTTGTTGCCCCTGAGATGAAGAAGTATTGTTGCCCCGCTTCCCTGTCTGTGGCCTACCTTGGCCTCCACCTCTCCTATCACGGTTTCCTTGGTATCCCCTTCTGTTACCTGAATTATTTCCCTGATTAGTGTTCTAAGCAGACTGTCGTGCATTACTAGAATTATTCTTGGTTCGGTGCTCCTCAATATCCTGCTCCACCTCATAAGCTCTATCAACTGCACTCCGATAATCAGTGAGCTTAAGTGCTAGAATTTGCTTCCTAAATTCAGTCCTCAATCCTTTAACAAACTTATGTGTCCTTCGTGCTTCAGTAGGAATCAAATACGTGTAATAAAGGCTCAACTCAAGAACTTCGCGAATACTCCGCCACGCCATGCTACCCCTCGCTCAAGATCATAGAATTCTTCTCCTTTTGTTGCGAACTACGTCCGGTACATACTCATCCTTAAACTCCCTTTGAAAATTGGCCCAAGTAATAGGAACTTGTTGCATCTCCCAACTTTCCTTCAACACAGTCCACCAATGCTCGGCGGCTCCCTTAAACTTAAATGTCGCTAGCATGACTCTTTCTTCATCGGTACACCCCAACATAGATAATACCTTGATCATCTCTTCCATCCACAACTCGGCCTCCCTAGGTTTCGGCTCCCCAAGAAACGCACTAGGTTTCAGCTTAAGAAATCTCTCAAGAGTGGTGTCATTCCTCGGCCTCGGTGGTGGTACAACTTCCTCCCTGTCCGAGGTGGTGGTGGTGCTCCCCGCCTGACCTCCCCGGCCCGGCCTCGCTAGAGAAGCCATCAACCTACTGTAATTCTACCATATCCCATTCACCGGATTCTCGTGGCGCGGTACCTCACCTCGTGCCCGACCTCTCCCTGGCCTACCTCTACCACGGCCATTGCCATCTCTAGGATTATCCATCGAACCCCTACAAGAATTCACCGACGTTAGAATCAACACACAAATAACTAACCCACCTAGGCCATGGAACCTATCCCCGCCGACGCCTAACCTATAGCTCGATACAGTGTGACAGCCGAATCTTAACCCCAATGCGAGATCCCGAGTCGTGCCGCCCAAGTAGGCATTAATACAAGTATGCATAAGTAGGATTATAAAATTCATGTGGCGCAACATTGCATACGAATAACAACTCGGCTACACTTGGCCTAAAACAACTTAAAATAAACAAGTCATCGGCGACGCATAGAACCCAACAACTACTCCTACAATTTTAACACATGCTTATATAAACCTCAACGGCCACAACATGCCTGAGACAACAACAATAATATTTAAAAGAGCTTTAGCGGAAGAAATCAGAAGAACCAACAACATATAAACAAGCTCGACATATAAGCTCAAGATACAAAAGATTATAAATATTTAGTAATCAAGTTTACTACTACAACAACAAAACCCAAAGTCAAGTCTAAATGACTTGCTTCCCAACGTCCTTGCCAAAAACAAAAGTCTATCTACAAATCCAAAAGAACAACCTCTAGCTCGCAAGCAACCAGACGTGAGTTTAGCGAGTCTATCGTGGACCGTCTCCTCGGCTCGGATCTAAGGAAAACAAAGCAAACAAATAGGGTAAGTCGAAAGACTTAGTAAGTTACTAAAAATGCATGTTCATGTTATATTATGGCATTTAACATAATCATGGCTTATGATCATCATATGGCACTTAGCACATTGTTCACATAAGTGCGTAAAATAAATCATACAAGTAGGATATGATATAGGCACGACCGCTTCGTAGCTCCTGCAAAACAGTTTGTTATCCCAATATCGTGACTACGATGCTCGTGACTTCGCATCGATATACCAAACTCCGCCGGCTAATAGCAGCCAGTGACGCACGTATTGTTACGGCAAAGGGGCTACTTCCCCATTGCGGCCTACAATGGAGGGTGTGTGAGGTCCGTGCACGGCGATCCATAGCGAGCACGAATCTCTCAATTCGTGAAGGCTATACATCGTCCTACCCTGACATAAAAATCAAACCAAATAGTGCCAGCTGGACTTAATGCAATGCACAAGTAGGTATTTACTCGTCAAGACCAAATAATGATCGAATTCGACAAGAGCGAACTCGATCGACCAAGTAGGGTATAAATCTCTACAATAAATCATGTCAAGGCAATTAATTGCTCAGAACCAAATAATCACAACGGGTTCAAATGCACATAATTAAACTCAACTTAAAATTGAGTAAACTCGACCAAACGGTGTCCAAACTTCGTAGGGATTGAAATTAGGGTTTAACATGTTCAAATCTTCCCTAGAGTCGACTCCGTTGAGTCTTTACTAAAAATTCCCAAATTCCGGGTAATTGAAGCTATGTGCTTCATAACTCAACCTAGCCCATTTCTAAGCTCATCTAGGTTATAAAATCACCAAGGCATTATAATGTGATTCATATACATCATAGAGTTCAATTCATAGGATAGAACACATACAACATAACAATATATAATGTAGGCTCAATTTAGGGCATTCTCATATAGCACTTGTTCAAGCAACACATGTAATACATGTTTCTAACATGTTCAAGACCTTAAATAGACAAGATGAAAAAGTATTATAAACTTTCATAGGCAAGAAATCATCCTATACATGCTCCTAGCAAGTTCATACTTTCAAAACACAAGAAGAGAGCATAGGAAGCATATATGTGTCCTCATTGACCTCAATCATCATAAACCTTGTTTCCTTAGGGTCAATGAGAACTAAAGAGAAGAAGAAGAGTAACTTACTAGTATACTACACCAAAGAAAGCAAATGGAAAGATTGATCGGTTGGAAATGTTCTACTCTTCAAGCTCTATACTTTTGATGAAGGTGACTTGAGCAAATGGAGAAGGGATGAAGGAAGACCAAGAGCAAAGCTTCAAGAAGCCATGGGAGAACTTGAGAGAAGATGAAATTCGTTTTTAGAGAGTGAAGGTGAGAAATGAGAGTCAAAGTCTGAAAATATGGCTTATATTGGTCTAGAAATTGAGTGGGACAAGTGTCATGATGTTGTGGTCTCTTTAAAAATCTGATTGTGTGGTTTAAATGATCAACAAAGCTCTCTTAATCCATCCTTATAACTAGTTAGGGATGTTAGGACATAAGTGAGGAGGGTTAGGGAGGTTTAAGTGAGGTGTTAGAAAAGGTTTGGATAGGGGTTTGGGTATAAAAATCGTTCAACAGGAAAACAGGGGAAAAATCCCGTAGATGGCCTCTGATGTTGAGGCGGGCGCCTCACCAAAGCCCAGGCGGGCGCCTGAGATACTGAGGCTTGAGCTGAATTTGAAATGCTCTCAGCAGTTGAGGCGGGCTAGTGCTCAAAATTCGATGCGGCCGCCTCGTTAAACCCTTGAACTTGGTCTAAACATGTCCTAAATGGTCCCAAACTTATGGGCAACCATTCTAAGGTCTAACCCAACTCAAAAACAAGTCGGAAACACACTCGAACAACACCCGAAACAAGGTAGAACAAGGCTCAAATCATGTGACGTATGGTTAACGAATCAAACACCAATCAAACACCGTTCAAACTAGGATAACTTGGACATGAAAAAGGCTTGTTTCAACATGGTTATGACCTGAATACAAAGCCAAGAACTCAACGAACACTTCGCACGACGAAATAGAAGCAATACGAGCAGCGAAGGAAAAATCGCTAAGGCCAAAACAAGGCAATCGAACCGGCGATTCAACAAGAAAGCATACATGATTCTGAACATGTTAAGAGCTTCATGAATGACGTATGAATGTTTATAAATCATATATGGACTAAGTAAACATGCGCACAATCAACAAGAAAGTATGAAGGCAAGCATACAATGCACATGCAAGAATCCGGGGTGTTACACCTGACCTCTAAAATGAATTGAAATAACTTACAAGTAAAATAAATAGAAACAAAATGAAAAAGACAGACATCAAAAAAGATTAAGAAATCCTAATATAAAGCGTGTTAGCTTTGTCCAGGATGGCTAGGCCTCGGATCCTACCAGGAAGAGCATCCATAGAAAGGAAGAAAAGATCCCTGCCTTCATCGCAGCCTAAATTTGCCAGAGAGTCTACCACAAATTTTGCTTCCCTGAAACAATGGGAGAGAGAAATATTCATAAAGGAAACAATTTTTAAAATAGCCTTGACCATATACCTGCAGCGCCAAGGGGAGGAGGCTGAACTAGTGAGACAATTATAAAGAACATTGGAATCCACCTCAACAACAACCATATGCATATCATTTTCCTGAATCCAGCTCGTACCACTAAGGAGAGCATAACACTTAGGCGTAAAACTCGACATAACTCCATAAGCTGAAGCATAGGCATAAACGACATCGCCAAAATTATTGCGAACAACACCACCACCAAGATTGGGCCCGAATTACCACGCTAGCTTATTATCGAGATTGATCTTGATTAAACCAATATGAGGTTTAATCCAGCAAATAGGTTGAACGGAACGTGAGAGCAATCGCCTTGGCCGGGGGAAAGAAGACTCAAAAAATAAGTAGGATCCCGAGAAACCAACATTTTGCAGAGAGTAAGATATAAGCTGCTTAGATTGAGCAATAAGGGAATCAGCCGAACTGTGAACATCATCAAAAAGAGCTCGATTGCGGGAATTCCATAACTCCCACAAGTTGATTGAAGGTGCAATAATATGGATGGAGGAGTTAGGAGAATGGTACCACCAACTGAAACAAACTTGAGCAATGGAATCCAGCTGCATCGAGACTGCCCCCAGACGATGGAAAACTGACCACACCTGACGCGCAATGGAGCTGTGAAGGAAAACATGCATGAAGGTCTCAGTATTGAACAATTACTTTTGCCAACAAACAAATGACACGTAAAGAAATTTGTTTCTCAAGTTCCATAATTTTTTCACTAAAAATACAATTCTTTTAACAAATATTATACTTTAAGTCTTAATATCTTATTCATCCAAAACTCGATTTGGAAAAATAAATATATCATTTCGATGCTTTCACCGAGTAGAACACATTTACGCAATTGCTTTCACCGAGTAGAACACATTTGATAAAAGACTTCAATCATTATTACCAATAGAAGATGCATATCTCACATTGGTTAGAAAATGATGTTGATTTTAAATTATTTTATATTATTACCAATAAAAGATAGGTATAACACAATATTGTTTTAAAAGAAAAGGTTAAATTTTAATTAAAGTCTTTAGACTAATGACTTTCATTTTCACAAGAGATGTATCTCACATTTGTTACAAAATATTCTACTATTATTACCAATAGAAAAGATGTATGTTACATTGGTTAGAAATTAATGTTGGTTTAAAAATAATATTATTAATTATCAATAGGAGAGATGTATCATACATTGGTTAGAAACTGATGTTAATTGGTTTTTAAAGACTTTTGATAAAAGACTTCTACCAACATATGTATATAAAAATATATATAGCTACATTTGTTATAAATTGATGTTGGTTTTAAATTACTATTATCACCAATAAAAGAGATAAATCTTACATTGGTTAAAAAAGTGATGTTTATTTTAAAAGTCTTTAAATTAAAAGACTTCTAGTTTTATTATCAATAAAAGAGAAGTGAAGAGATGTATTTCATTTTGTTTCAAAAGTCTTTAGATAAAAGTCTTAAACTTTTATTACCAATAGGAATATAAAAGAAATATCTCACATTGTTAGAATACGACTAATGATTTTAAAAGTCTCATAATAAATATTTTAATATCATAAAGTCCAAAATTTATTGTGTCTACTAACGCAGATATGCTTAAAGTTTTCATTTGGATGATTTTTTTTTTCATTTATAACAATGATAATAAGAATTGTACAATATTATTTTTATTATTATTATTACTATTGCTATTATTATTATTTTGATAACAATAACATTATTATTATTATTCTAAAACATTCATGTGTGACTCATTGTTTCTTAACCATTACCTATTAATAATATGTATTAATAATTAATACAATAATGAGATATTAATCTCTACTATTGATCTCTTTTATTGTTAATAATAGAAGTCTTATATACATAAAAATTTACAACTAACATTATTTTCAAACCAATAAGAGATATAACTCTTCTATTAATAATAAAAAGTTAGATTTTTAATCTAATGACTTCTTAAACCAAAATTAATTTATAATAAATATGAAATGCATCTCTACTAATATTACCAATAGAAAAGATGTATCTTACATTAGTTAAAAATTGATGTTAGTTTTGAAAGTATTTTAATAAAAGATTTCTACTTTTATCACCATAGAATAAATGTATCTTACATTGTTTAGAAAGAGATGTTAGTTTTAAAATTCTTATATTAAAAACTTCTACTCTTATTACCAATAAAAGATATGTATATCACATTGTTTAAAAATAAATGTTGGTTTAAAAAGTCTTTAAATTAAAGACTTTTTGTTACAAATAAAATAGATGCATGTATCTCACATTGGTTACAAAGTATTCTACTATTATTATCAACAAGATCTTCAAGCCCGTGCCTATGGCACATTGCCAGTATATCTGATTTTTGTCAATTGAAATGATGGTGCCTAAATATAATGTACGATTTAAAAAAAAATGTTACAGTTGAGGGGTACGTACATTGCTTCAAGTGATAGTTGAAGGATTGAGGTTTTATAAGGGGGGACTATTCAGAAAATTAATCGCAGGTGTGACTTTGTAATGTGAAGTTAAAACGTAGGAAGAAGATGCATCCCCACATTGGTTAGTAATTAATGTTGGTTTTAAAAATACTATTATTACCAATATAATAGATGTATCATACATTTGGTAGAAGGTAATGTTGGTTTCCAAAAACTTTAGATATAAGACTTCTGTCATTATTACCAATAGAAGATGTATATATCGCATTAGTTAGAAAGTGATACTCCCTCCGTCCCTAAATAATTGTCCTGCTTGACCCGGCGCACAGTTTAAGAAAAAGTAATTGACTTGATTATTTATATTGGTTTAATGTGTAGTTTCCATTAATGTCCATGTATATGTGACACATAATTAAAGTAGAGTGAAAAAGTAAGGGTAAAGTGGTAAAAGTGATGTTTTAAAAAGGTAAGTTTCAAAGTGGACAATTATTTTGGGACGGACGAAAAAGGAAAGGAAGACGATAATTTAGGGACGGAGGGAGTATTGTTTATAATTTTAGATAAAATACTTTTACTATTATTACTAATAGAAGAGATATCCTACATTACTTAAAAAATATTAAGAAGTTATTAAAAAAATATTTATATCCCAAATTATACCCATGCAGAGCACAAGATAAATAACTAGTCTTAATAAAAATCAGTTATTACTAGCTTGATTATGAGTTATGTTAAAATTTATATACTTCGATTGATTGCTGCGGGCAAACATTTTTAAGGGTTTTGTTTATTACTGCCATGTACTATACTGTTGCTCATCACTTGTTTTTGTAATAGTATAATATTTCCTTCGTTCTAGGCAAATAGTTCCCTATTTGAAATTTAATTTTTTAAAAAAAAATGATACTTTTAGTAGTTTATTAACAATAAAATGACACTTTTATTCCTTTATTTTTGAAAATTGACTTTTGAAATAAATATTTTAAAATAAAATAATTGACTTTTTGCCCGGAGGGAGTATGTAATAAACCAGAGAAATGAAAGCGAAAGGAAAAAAGATAAAAGAGAAAACATCAAATAGGAAGATCACAATTGATAGTTCCTTGCTGAAGTCAACTAGCCCAATTTCATTCGGTATAGATCGATGAATCTGTCAAAATTTTCCCAAAAATGAAAAATAAGAATTCATGGTGATACCCAGTTGAGAGTTATCATTTATCAATGACGTGCGAGGGGTATTTATGGCTGTGGTAGCACTTTATATTTCTTATATTCTATCCCCAGCTTCTCTCTGTCTACCTCCACGTCTCCTTAAGCTTAAGCAGCCATTGACAAGGTCATTAAAATATAACCGTAAGAGCACATTTTACCACATGAATTCATGTGTTAATAAGCTTCTTCCAGGAAATTTCCTTATTTTCTTATATATTGACGTACTTAATTTGATTGTTGTTGCCTTTCTTAGACAAGTCTTGGATACTAATATATGGTTCCGACACGATTCAGCGTGTGTTTTGCGGCAGCAACACAACTACAAAGTTTGATTGCGGCAACATAACTATACTTGATTGATTGATATATATGTTGTTGACATGTGCATAATATCATGTCATGTGGTTCCATATAGTAACTTACTGAGTTTATTACTTATCTCGTTCTCTTTACTTGTTTTCTTTAGATCCCAACCAAATATGTAGTTTGTGGTGAGGTTAGCGAGACACACGTGGACAGTTGTTTGTGTTTTGGTATGCAACTCCATAGGAGAAGACATGTGCAAGTCACATTACAATTTTAAATGGGTGAAATAGGCAATCTAAGTGTTGTAAGGATAATAACGGCTCGTTTGTCACGACTGTTGGCTTGTGGCTGAAAGCTGAAAGTTTAAACTGTTGGCTGAATGACTTATAGCTAATTTGATGATATACTGTTTGTTACCGCTACGATTTATGATTATTTTTGTTAAATAAGTTGAAAATTGTTTATTTACAACAAATTGCCCATTACCCCAAAATTTTCAAATCAACTAGTCCCTGATCATTAAGGAAAAAAATCTCACCTTTATCTTAAAAAACTCAACATGGAATACTATTTAATTAATACTTATTTACTTAACCATACTTTAAAAATAAATAAATACCATACACCATTAGTATGCATACTTTAACTTTTCTTATTTACTTACCAATTTTTTTTTTTTATGTAAATAGTCAAATATGCGAAGGTTGAAATTGTTTACCCTGAAACAAAATGAATAAATAATTTATAAAATTTCTTATCCTGCATTAAATGTTTATTTTTTGTAAACATTTAGTATTCCTAGCTCTTTTTATGTATTTATGAGTAAAAGGTAAAATTGCAATAATAAAAATTTTATTAATAAATAGTTGTCTTTGTGTATTCAAAAAACTAAATAAGCTTAGAATTTTAGCTTTTTCACTTTGGTTTTTTAATGCATAAAAGGTGTACTACCTAAATTATTGGATTTTAGGTTATAAGATGAAACATGTGTACTTACCTGTTTTAAATTAACTAATCAAGTTACTTTTTTAATTGTCTTTTAACATTATTTTTTAATCAAACATCAAAGAAAAAACATAATTATTTTAATATTTTTTTAACTTTTTTGATGGCTTTATTAATTAATCTTATGACTAAAGTTATCTCTCGGTGTGTTTGTTTAGGGCTTCTAATGATCTCTCTATCTTCAATTTACTGATGGGGGAAAGTAGACTACACCGAGGGAAATCATCCCGTTTTTTTTTCCAGGGATATAACAACGTTTAAATAAAACATTGTTAAATAAAATAAATTCCATTTATAAATCCTAGGTCTGAAAATATGACAACGTTCAAACAAAAACGTTGTAAATTAAAGACAACGCGTTGTGAAAAGCGCATCAAACACAACGTTTATGCAAAAAAATGTTGCAAAATACTATCAATAGACAACATTTTATATAAAATGTTGTGAAATGGCTCCTACGACAATGTTTGATAGAAAACGTTGTTATGTAAACGTTGTAAATACACATTTTTGTTGTAGTGACTATTCTTCTGCACATTGAATATTCTGTTTTTCAATTTCCCCACCCCCAAACACAAGTCAAAATTTTATACACGATCCATTGGATAGTTCTGTAATAGAACTAGTGGAAAATATAATGCACATTTAAATCCAAGATTGACTGCCTTGGTGGTGGACGTAGCACTCATTACAGTGCGAACCATCTTAAAACAACTGTGTTAATCTTCTTCTGTTGCTTACTGCTTTATATATGATGTTTCATATCTCTTAACTTATTCCTTTAGCAGCAAACTTTAGTAAACAACTAAGTCTACCTGTAGTGCTTCACCGGCAGATTTGACCTGTCTTCCTTTCATGACTTCCGCTACTTCAATCTTTTTAATAGATTGCAAGTGCTTGATCAAGGAACTATTATGAAAAGTTTTTAAGTGTTCAATAAGCTATTCAACCCCCCCCTTCTAGCTTATTATTGTGCCCTTTGGGACTAACAGTATTCCACGCGCTTGAAAGGTTTTTCTTTTGTAAAAACCATCTGCTTCTCAGTCACGGGGGCGAAGTCGAAAAACGGGGCACACACATCCGCCTTCATCCTATTGAAAAATTCTTCAATCCAGCACAGATCCATTACAGTTTTGTACATAATTAATCAAACAAATCGTTTACCTTTCTGGGGGTTGCCCTAAACCCCAACGAAGGAGTGCTGCCCCCTCGATCTCCACGACCTGTGATCGATCCCCGTTTCGTTGCCCAATAATGGTGATTTTCAAATTCAACATGTGTTACTGGAGATGTTGAAGGGGATGATGACATTTTTGGAACAATATTTCGAAAAGTGGTATTTTGCAGTTGAAAAAAAGAACGATGGACTTTTGGGGTTAGAAACTTTGAAAAAAGGATTGGACATAATTTTACCCAAAATTTTACTTTGAAAAAATACAATGACGAACAATTTTTGATCGATTGGACATTTGTGGGAATGTTCGCTTTGCCATGACTGCACATTGAAATATTAGTGAGTTTATGATTTTTTTTTTTTTTTTCATTTAGTGTTTGCTCATTTTGTAATTTTGTGACAAGTTTTTGCGGATCAACGGTGAGTTTTTAGGGAGGGCTTCTAGTTTAAAGAGATATTTTTTTGTGTGCCTATGCCTATGGCACAATGTTAGCATTGTATGAGATTAATGTATGATCAGAGTTTTGTAAAGATAGATTCAATTAATATTTTGTATAGTTACCCTCTACTATTGTTGGATGGTGATATTGTTTTTGTTAGTTTTCATGCCTTTGAGTTTAATAAGTTATTTTGGGAGTTTTTGCATTTGAGTTTCCAATGATGATAATATGGCTCCTTTAATCAATCTTGCCCTCACTCAATTATTTTCTTAGAGGGACCTAAATTTTATGCAGGTTATAAGTATAGCTTGCATCATATTTCTTCTCCATTTCATGGTGCTTTAAGATTGGATCCTCTCAAGCATAAAAATGAAGGGTGATAACTGAGCCGATACACTGCGGAGATAATATAATCTCAAAAATCCAACATAATATTATTTATCGTTAAAGTACACTTTTGAAAGAAAAAATGACAAAAATACTCTTAATGAAGAAAATACGTGCATACAGAGCCACTGTCCTAATTTGTGCGCCGGTAAAAAAATCGGGCGTCAGTAAAAAAATTTGGGCATCGCTCAAAAATTTTGGGGTGTCGGTAAAAAAAATTGGGCGTAATTAATTTTGGGCTATTGGAGTTGCTCCCTCCTCCATGTTGCTGCTCCCCAAGTGAAAGTCATTCTTTTTTTATAGTAAGCCTTCATGCTTAAAGCAAGTCTTTCGCTTTGAAAACATGGCTTCGTTTGTTTCACGAAAAATCAATTCCAGAAAATGATTTTAGAAAAATAAGTTTCGAAAAATGAAAAGATCTTTCATTTTCAGTTGTTTGGTAAATATTTTGAAAATATTTCATAAAAAATTTACGGGTGTTTGGCAAACACACGAAAAATATTATGGAAAACAAAATATAAATAAATACAAAAAAATATGTTTTAATATTAATGCACATATTGAATATAAGATAGTATTGAACTTTAAGTTGGTTTTCTTTAGTGGCCCTCAATTTATCATTGGTGATATCAAATCAATAAGGTTCATCTTTTTTTAATCTCACAATTACAAATAAAAATTTTGATAATTGATATGAAAAAAAAAACGTTTTAAAATAGAAAATTGACAATGTTTAGGATGTCCCTAGAAAATGTTACAGAAAACTATATATGAATAAATACAAAAAATATATTTTAATATTAATATACATATTGAATATAAGATAATGTTGAACTTGAAGTAATTTTTCTTTAGTAACCCTCAATTTATCATTTGTGGTATCAAATCAAGGTCTATCTTTTTTCAATCTCATAATTACAAAAAAAAAATTGATAATTGATATGATTTTTTTAAGTAGAAAATGTTTAGGATGTCCATAAATAATATAGTTAACACTAATTTTAGGATATAGTGATTATTTATTAAAATTATAATTTATAAATAATGGGCACAAGCTTCATTTATATTTCTAAACAATTTATTTATTAGTGAAATATTGTGTGTGTAAGTAAATATGTGTAATTGTGAAAGAGGGCGGAGGGTGCCCGAACATTTGGAAAATGAATCCGTAAGTCATTTTCCGAAGAAGAAGCCTTCATTTTCCTTTGACTCGAAAAACCTTTTACATTGACTATATTTTTTTTAAAATTACCAAATATCAAAAAAATGAAAAAGACGTTTTCCAAAAATTATTTTCCGTAAAACAAACGGAGCCCAAATCTATAGGGAATCCTATGAAAAATGTCTAAGGAAGATAGTCCCGGCATATTCAAAATATCATCTTCTAAGCGGAACATTCTTATTCTCATTGACCGGAATTATCTTTCCATTCTATTAACTCTTTCTTCTCTACTCTCTGAGGAGCTCCAATCTTCTTGCATACTACATCCAACAAGGAACCCCAAATTTGATCAAATTTTACTTTAAATTTGATCTATTTTAGCATTAAACATTATTCCAACTCCAACTCACAACCCCAAATCTCACCCCAAATAGAATATTCCCTAGCATATTCTATTTTTATTTATTTTACTTTATTTATCAACATGTATTAATTTGCTATTAACCTTTTAAATAATAATTATTAAGATTGTCCAATTAATAATTTTAGTATATTTAATAGTTATATTTACGTCATTAATAATATTTAAAAATTAGTAATTTTTTAAACTAAATTAAAGAAATATAATTTAATAAACATACAAGTACTTGAAAATACCATAAAAAATATTACAATAAATAAAAAATATAACAAAAATTATACAACAACAACAAATGTTCTAATAATTTAAAAAATTTAATATGTATGCATTTTTTTAGTTTAAATGTGAAATTGGTGGTCTATAATTAGTATAATAATTTTCTTCTTCTAAATTCATTCTTTATTTTCAAAATTATGATTTTATTTTAGGTTGTAATTGGTGCAGTTTAAAGTATTAAATATTTTGTTGTCCCATCTGTATTGATTTTAGTTTAACAAAGTTTTTATGCTGTTAAGTTTAGATGATATTTATACAGTACAGATGATATATGTAGTGTATTAAGGATTCAACGACATAGACACACCAACTGTTTAGATATGGTGTCTAAAGAACAATCTGAACCCATATATGAAGCAAGGTTCGAGGAAATGGTAACGAGCACTTGGTTCTCAAGTTATCCTCCAATATTCCCCCATTTGGTCTCAAGCCGGTATTCAGCAAGCTATCATGGCTTCCGTCTACGAGATGAAGTCCAACCGGGATACAGTTGTCGGGTTATCCGAGTTTTGGTACCCCGATACAAACACATTTCTATTACCATGGGGAGAAGTCACCATCACTCTTGAAGATATGATCCTTGGCGGCTACCCTGTTCTTGGAGACCCTGTAACTAGTCCAATCCTTACAGAGGAACTAGCCCAATAGAGGACAAATTCAAAAAGTATTGATAAAAAATCTTGAAGAACAAGGGTATTAAAGCTACATATCATGGTTGGCTCAACTATTTCATGAAGCTAAAGAAAGAGAGCAGATGTGATCTCGTACATGTAGTTTTGGCGTATTAGCTTTAGATGACTTACTAATGATGAATTGCTATGTTACCTATGATCATGCTAACATCTTTGTCTTAGTTTTAATTTATAGTTAACTTCCGATCAGATGGGGTTGAATCCTTTACGTTATTCTGCAGTTTAAGTTTCAGTTTACATTTACCGTATGGGTATTTTACAGATTCGACACACAGATACTATTGTTTGATCATCTTCCTTCCAGAGTTTTGTTTGTCATATTAGCTACTGTGTTCTTGTAAGTACTTTACGCTACCGATGATCATGCTAACATCTTGTCTTACTTTTATTTTAGTTATGAGCCTTGTATTTGCATTTTCTCCATATAGTTTCTGATGGCAAAAGGAATAGTAAAAGAGTTTATATCTTTCTCAAAGATGTTGGGGTTACCTTATTTATTCCCCTCGATTGGGTCGGATCGCATTCTGCATTCCCTTGTTCTTTTGGTGTGTATTATACCCTTGTGTTAGTCAGAACTATATTTTCCTGCATTTTCCTTACTTGATGGGGGAAAATCATTATCCAACCAATTAATTGGTTTTACTTGTATGAGATTTCTTGAATCTGGTATGTGTTGGTTAAGTGAGGAAGCGACCTTGGCCGATTGATTAATGAAAGGGATGTCATCAACTGAAGTTGTTGATCCATGTCTTCTGTCTTTGGATTTCCACACCACAGTAACTCACTATGTTTGATTGTCAGTTTGTTTTGTATAAACTGACTAGTTTTTAGTTACTATACCTTATACCATCCATTAAGTTTGAAAATATTAATGCAATCCTAGTGATATTTGAGTTACACAAGTATCACTTTTGCTTCTTAGTTTATCATTAACTTTTGTGGGTTAGTCTATTAGTTAGTTTGGATTCTCGTTGAAAGTGTCTACCTTTTGCAGTTTATGAGTTAGTTTTAAATTCTATTCCAATCCAACATAAGCACACCAGCCGTTTGAAAAAAAATTATGAACAAGAATATTATGATTCTGTCTTGTCTAAGAGCAAGACATGCAATAAGTCACACGCGAACTGTTTTCTGTTTTAACAATCAATCATAGTTGGCCTTGAGGAACGTGGATAGTGTAGCCCACACACTGGTCCACTGAGCACGCAACACCTTGGGTCATCAGGCCCACCACAAGCCGACCCAAAAGTCCATGGATGATGTTGGTGCCCAGTAGTAGCGCATGGCTACCTTATAAATCAAACACAAGTCCCATATCTATCCGATGTGGGATTGTGGTTATTACAATCTCCCCCACTCAAATCCTTGACGTCCTCGTCAAGGCCGAATCGTACCCCGGGCGATACAGGATTCAAGAGGTGGCTCGTACGAGGATCAAGAGGTGATTCCCACCTTCTGCGATGTAGCACTTTGGCCGGCCCGTACATCACTTTGTTCCCACATTTCCGGATGGGACCCGCTTTGATACCATTTGTAACGACCCGAGCCCGAGAGCCCGATCCGCTACGTATAGCCCACACACTGGCCTATTGAGCACGCAACACCTTAGGTCATCAGGCCCACCACAAGCCGACCCAAAAGTCCATGGATGATGTTGGTGCCTAGTAGTAGCGCATGACTACCTTATAAATCAAACACAAGTCCCACATCTACCTGATGTTGGATTGGGGTTATTACAAGTGTCCTGAAAGTGAACCCCAAAGGCTCTATTTATAGGCTGAGAGAGGGGCTCATCAGAGATTTCTTTTTCCCTCTGAGTGCTTGATTTCCTTGTACATCGCGCTTCAGAAATTACACAATACGTTAACTAGGGAGTGCACTGTAGCATCTTGGGTGCCGCGCCAAGGACCCTTTTAGGCAGTGCCAAGGCACTATTCAAACTTCTAATTTTGACGCTTTAGCCCCTGCATTTTACTGTTTTGCGCATCCTATTTGTCTTTTGCATTTTAATCCTGTAACTTGACATTTGTTAAGTTTTAACAGGTCTTTTTATCACATGCCAGAGTTACATACCAGAGGTACAATATTGGGGTGTCTACACTTGGTCTTGCAACTCCGGATGTCACCTACTGGAAAATGCGCAGTCGCTAAGCCCTCCCGACTAAGCGAGCGCTTGGTCCCATGGATGGTCAAAATGGCTTGAAACAAGGTCCAAAAGGTACCCAACTTACCCACAAATGATCCTAAGGTCAATCCCTACTCAAGGCATAATCGAAACACTCCTGGCCAACCCTCAAAATATGTAGAAATGAAGATCGAAATACACAACAAATCAAACGATGCAAAGACGAATCAAACTAGGTCAATCATGAACATGAACAAGGATGGTTTAAACATGAAGGAACTAGTATTCTTGGTCTTGAAATCAAACCACATGAACAACAAGTAACATGGAAAATTCACGAAGGCAACGGAAGGCATTCTTGAAACATATCTTTAATCGGAATCAAACTAATCACAACTCATCTGCAAAATATATTGTGATGGTCGGCCCTACCGAAATAGGCTGCATGCGTGCCCTTAATAAGAGAATCAGACCAATAGTAGCTCGTCTGCAAAACATATCGTGATGGTCGAACCAACCAAAATAGGCTGCATACGTATCTTTAATAGGAATAAAACCAATCACAACTCATCTGCAAAGCATACTGTGATGGTCGACCCTACCGAAATAGGTTGCCTACATATCCTTAATAAAAAGGAATCAAACCAATCGTAGCTCATCTGCTGAGATGTTCCTAGGAATTTAACCTAGTAAACATGATGATGAAAATATTTGTGATGGTCGGTCCTACCAAAATAGGCCGCTTATGTATCTTTAATACGAATCAAATCAATCGTAGCTAGTTTGCTGATATATGTTCATAGGAATTTAACCTACTAAACACAATGATGAAAACATTTGTGATGGTCGGACTTACTGAAATAAGCTGCCAACGTATTCTTATTAGGAATCAGACCAATCGTAGATCATCTGTAAATTATACTGTGATGGTCAGACCTACCGAAATAGGCTACCTACGTATTCTTATTAGGAATCATACCAAGCGTAACTCATTTGCAAATCATATTGGGTGGTCAGTCCTATCGAAATAGGTTGCCTATGTATCATTATTAGGAATCAGACCAATCCTAGCTCGTCTGTAAACATACTGTGATGGTTAGACATACCGAAATAGACTACCTACGTATCCTTATTAAGAATCAGACCGGTCGTGGCTCGTCTGCAAAACGTACTGTGATGGTTGGACCTACCGAAATAGACTACCTACATATCCTTATTTGGAATTTGACCAACCGTAGCTCATCTGTAAATCATAATGTGATAGTCGGATCTACCAATATAGGCTGCCTACGTATCCTTATTAGGAATCAGACCAATCGTAGCTCGTCTTCAAATCATACTATGATGGTCGGACCTACCGAAATAGGTTACCTACATATCCTTATTAGGAATAAGATCAATCGTAGCTCGTCTGCAAAACATACTGCGATGGTCGGACCTACCGAAATAGGCTCCTACATTTCTTTATTAGGAATAAAAAAAATGTAATTCAGACTAAGCCGAGTGATACAGGTGCGGATGTAAAGACGGTGTAATTTGAGATTCTTCTGAATTGAAATTGTTTGTAAATTGAAAATGTTTGTAAATTTGAAATGCTTGTGAATTGTTTCAGGCTAACCTTAATATAATTTGAGCCTATTTTGTTTGGGCGGTAAAACCCCAAAATTGGGCCATTAGTACTATTAATTTGTTTCGGCTTCTACCCAGTTAGTGTGAATCGTTTGGAATTGGGCCGACCCAATAAACTCTCTTAAAAGATGATTAAGTTTGGTTACAATTAATAAATTAATAAATAAAATAAAAACAAAAAAAGAAAAAAGAAAAAAAAAAGAAAGCAGATCAAGAGCCGCTGGAAAGGGCATTCACCGGAAGAAGAATGGAAGGAGACGAAGCGGTGGACAAAGGAATCGTCTCCTTGGAAATAAAAAGGGAAAGAGAGGGATTTAACCATTTTTTCTCAGATTAGGCACAAACACACACAGAAAAAAACCAAAAAAAATTCTGAACGGATACTTTCCGAGAAGACGAACAAGGGAGGACGACGAAAGAGGAAGAAAGTTGTCGGTGGTGTGGCCGAGCAGCTTAATCACGGTAACGTTTCTTTCGAACCCGAACACTTTGCTCCAATTTTGTTCTTGTTCTTGTAGAGATTTTAAGATTCTTTGGATCTGGGTTGGCTAGTGAGAGAAAATTTAAGCAATATCAATTAATAATTCGAAAACAAGGGTGTGTTGAAGGTGGGAAGTATGTGTTTGAAGAGAATAGATGGATAGAAACTTTCTTAAATTTAAAATATGTAAAATGATTGAGGACTTTGATCAATTTTGATGATAGTAAATGGAGGAAGGAAGATTAGAGGGATGAAGAAATCGGGTTTCAATGGATACTTCCTTGATTTAAAATAATAATAATAATAATAATAATAACAATAATAATAATAATAATTTACCTTTTGAATTCTGCAAATATTATGAAATGGTGGAGTTGCTGGCAGTGGTATGGTTAATGTGATTTTTATTGTTGATAGTTATATGGAGTGAAGAAGAAGAAATTAAAAAAAATTGAAACAGGGAGTTATCTGGATGTCGGAATCGGAAGAAGAAAGAAGCGGGAAGGAAGAGAAATAAAAGAAGGAGAAGAAATGATATACTGGGAAATAGTGAGAGAGAGAGATTAATTAAGTGTGTGTTCAGAAGGTGTAAGAAGTGTGTGTGTGCAGAGAAGTCACAAATCAAAGAAAGAAAAGGAAAGTGTCTGGCGGATATTGACTTGTGATGATTAATGAGGAAAGTTTCAACCACACCCCCAAGCTTTGGATCTATGAATTTCTGAATTTTGTAGTTACAGAATGGTCCGTAAAATTTCTAAAATCCTTAATTTATATCCTTAGTGAAGTTAAGAAGGCTGGGGATTTTATTTTTATAAATCTGTATATGTGTACTTTGGGCTCTAAATGAATAGTATTATTATATGTATTTTTTTTCTTTCTGAAATTTTCCAAGTAACAAAGGTTGTTTAGTAGACTTTATATAATTATTCTAAATAGATATTATAAGAATATTGTTAAAATTATATATCATTAGAAGGTCTCTAAATTTAGGATTTTTATTTTGTATTGTTATGATTTAGATTTGGCTAAGCGCAGGTAGCAGTGCTTTGTACTCGAGTTAATTTTCGTCACATCGCTAAGGTAAGAGATTATACATCATTTAGGTTATTTTGAATTCTTAATTCCAAAATGTTAGGCTTCCGCTAATTCCTTGGCATTATCTTTCTTTGAAAACGTGTGCTGACCTTGGGTTGATTTTTGAATTTGAAATCCCGTCGTACCCGTCCTTTCGTTATTCTTAATTGTGATATTACTTTATGAATCTCATAATTGTTTGAACTCGATGTGTGACATTTTATTCAGTCATCACTAGTATTTGATTTTGTCGGAATTGTAATTATTATATGTTTTTGAAAAACTCCGTTATGATCACTAAGAAAATTTAAATGACCATTTGGCCTGTTAAGGCGACATTACACCGTAGGAACTATGGTGGGGTAATCCGGATATACCATTTTGATTTTGACCCTTTTGGGGTACTTTGATATTTGGGGTTCCCTGGAGCCACTTTTGTTTGGTTTAAAATGACCGTTTATGTGATCATAATATATTCCTAATTATTTGATATTGATTCTGATTGATGCTTGTGAAATTGTTAATTATTCTTCGATCAATATGTATTTTAATCTTGTGGATATCTAGAAAATAATTCCTTTGACATATCCATAATTTCTTTATTCGTTTACAATATTTCGTTTGACTTTTCTTCCCGGTCAACTCCTCCTTAGAAACCGGAGGGGTTGTATATGAACTTACTGGGCTTTTGTTCGCTCACCCTTTTTCCTAATCATTTTCTTTCAGGACATAAGTAAAGAATGAGAACATGAAAAATTTCGGTTCGGTTCAGTCCAATTGAAGAATTTAAAATTTCGTTATCTTATGAATTATTATTATAATTGTTAATTGGATATTTGTGGGAGATTTATTTTAGACCTATGTTTTATTGTAAGTAAATTCTTGTTAAGGGTTTTATGTTCGAATACTTGGATGTTTAAGTGAAAGATACATTATTTATGCTTTGGGTTTTAGTATGATAATTTTGAGGTTTATTTGGTGACGTGCCATTATGTGGGCCCCTATAGTTGGGCCTAAATTTTGGGGCCGTTACAGTAATGCTTGTGGAATTTAAAATGCTCGTAAATTTAAAATGCTCGTAAATTTAAAATGCTTGTAAATTGAAAATGCTAGTGATATTGAAAATGCTTGTTAATGGAAATCCTTATGGAATTTAAAATACTTGTGAATTGAAATACTTGTAAATGTAAATGTCGTAAATTGAAATGCTTGTAAATTGAAAATGCTTATGAAATTGAAAATACTTGTAAATTGAAAATACTTGTAAAATTGAAATTTCTTGTCAATTTGAAATTGCTTGTAAATTGAAAAATGTGACGCAATGTCCATTGCGACGCATGCATTATGCAGAAATTAAAAATGTAAGAATTTTGAAATTCGGACGCGATACCCGTTGCGACGCGTGCAATATGCATAAATTATGTGTTTTGTTTTTTTAATGTGCTTCCCCCAGAATAGGCAAAGTGAAGGGATCTTTCAAAATGTGTTTTCCCCTAATAGGGAAAGCGATGAGATTTTTCAAAATGCGTTTCCCCCATAATAGGGAAAGCGATGGGATTTTTTCAAAATGCCCTTCCTCCTAGAAAAGGGAAAGTAATGAGATTTTTTAGCAGCTTCGGCAAGCGATGATATTTTTTAGTAGCTTCGACAAGCTTTGACGGATATTGGTGTTGACGGTCCTTGAAGGCTGCCAGCAGGAGAAGCACATTTTGCATGGGGGTCAGTGCGGCAAAGACTTGATAAGATATGATGATGCAATGGAATGATGCAAGCTATGATGACATGCCAATGAAAAAAACTTTATTTTCTTTTCTCAAAAATGAATTCTTAAATGTGAATGTGTGCTATTTGTTTCTTAAACATGTTAAGACAAGATAGGACAAGGTAATGGGAATGTTATATGAGAGATTGCAATATGGCCATTGGCCGGTTTTTGTAAGTTTGTGTGAATTTAAGGATTGATGAATAAAATTAAATTTGAGATGAAGGTGATGGAAGTTTTGGGTCACACCGATCACTTGACTAGTTCATTTTTCAAGAAAGGAATTCAATCATAAGATCAGTGAGTCCTACTAATCAATGCCTCATAAGGGACCACTTCATTTTTTTTCTCTGCTCTAACTAGGCCACCTTCACGGGTTTTTAACCTAGCGAGCTTTTTTTTTCATTGCTCTAACTTTTGTTTTGGCTGCCCTTACGAGTTTTCAATTTTTTTTGTTGAGAAACAGGGGCAGCACCCTGCTAGATTTTATTAATTAAGGAAACGGGTACAAACTTAAGGAGGACAACCATCCTTGCCCTTATAAATGGGAGGACAGACCTCGAAAAAGAAAGCAAATAGAGAATTAAACAGAAAAACTAAGAAACCCAACGAACAACTAAGAAATTGTAATTTAGGGGGTTGCAAGCTTGTCTAGAGTAATAAGGCCACGAATGTGACTGGGCAAAGTAGAAATGGAAGCGACGGAACAATCAGACCCTAGATCACAGCCAATGTTGGCAAGCACAGCATTGGCCTCACAATAACAATGTGCCAAGGAGAAATCCATCAATCCATGGATTGAAATGATACCACTAATCAAGTATATGCTTTGCCAATGAAGGGGATAATTTCCCAAAACACAGTCAAGTAACACCTTCGAATCAATTTCAATGAGGGAACCCGATGCTCCACGAACCTGCAACCACTTCATTCCTTGGAGATGAGATTTACACTCAGCCAAGAAGCTAGAGGAATCACCATAAGAAGAATCATATAAGCAAAAACAAGATCCCCTTTATCAACACAAATGATACCTCCTCCGGAACTAGGACCGGGGTTACCTCTACTAACACCATCGGAGTTAAGTTTAAAATGACCCGTGGGGGGTTTTGATCAAGCAAAGGTACACACAGTACTAGAGATAGGGCACCTCACACGAGGCGAGTTTTCAACCAAGCGAGCTCTTTTTTTTTCTTTTTTCAATTAGGGAGCCATGCCTTCTAATGAATGCAATTTGTTGATGGTGAAAGGACCATGACTTTTAGGATGAAGGGGTGCAGCCTCTCAGTGCCTTTGGGTGAGATGGAAAAGATAGTTGTCTCCAAAACTAATGGGAGACTATATGTACAAAATGAGTTAGACGGGACAAGCCCCAGGATTACTCAACCAACAAAATTTTATAAAATGGGACGAGAAAGCCCCTGAAAGAAATGATTGGGTTACAGTCCCTTAAAGACTCGATTGAAGAGAAGTTTGAAGTAAAAGAAAGAGTATGCTCCAAGAAACAAGAATGACTCTAATGAACAAAGGAGAGTCGAGATCTAGAGTTCGCTCTATTGTCAAGTATCACTAGATTGGTGGGGTCCATGACCTTTCTGGATATTTATCTTTTGATCATTTTTGTATGAATTAGGAAAGAATTTGTCTTGACTCTGATCATGTTGTAACTGATTGAAACAGAGTTATAGGTGTCAACTAGTCTGGGATGTACATTTGAAGTGTTTGGGTTTGGATAGGGAATGGATTTTTGGTCTTTGGAGTAGGCTCAAAATGGGAGATCGTATTTTTGGCTTTTGGCTTTGGCTCTCTTTTTTTGTTTGAGGGTTTGGTCAAGAGTGATTGTTGGTGGACCTTTAGGCTTTGGGTTTGGATGAGAAATTCTCCAAGAGAGACTTCAATTAGTTTGTGTAAGAGAAAGACTTTGATAAATGAAGGACTGCTCAAGAGAGGCATCTTTTTTCTTTTTTTCTACATAGGTTGTATTTGGATTTTCAAGCTTGCACCTTTTTTTTTACCTCTCAAAGCATTATGACAAGAGTAGTTGAAGAAATGTCATCTTTTGCTTTTTTCTTTGGACCAAAGGGGTGGTCACTCTTGGTGGATATTAGAGGTGGCAAATTGGTGGGTGTAGGCAGCGTAGGCAATGGGCTAAAATGGGCGGGCGAGTAAGTGTCCATTTAATAACATGGGTATATATGGATGGGAACTAAATGGGCATAGAAGTCCATTTACTCATTAAGATACAATTATTAAATAAATTCCAAATGCACTGCTGCGTGAGCGTGATAACCTCTCTCTTCTTGTCGCCTAAACACAAAATTCCTTCATTCTTTTCATCAATCAATTTCTCGAGCTCTGTCATCTTGCTATCCTTCTCATTCACCAGATTTTCTAGATCCCCTGTCTTGTGTTCAACCTTGTAACAATTTTCTTCAAATTCTCCTTCTCAGCTTCATCCTTTTGAAGTGACACTGTTAGTTCTCCAAGAATTCTTGTTCTTCCTTTTTGTACCATATGCTTTAATTGTTACTTCTCGAAATTTGCTTCCTTGACCCATCTCTTAGCAACCTTAATTTTGTTCATGATTTCATAAATGCAAGTCTAGATGTGCCCATAGTCTTCTTAAAACTTCAAACTGAGTGACTCCGTAAAACATTTCCACCTATTGAACTGCTCACCTGCTCAAAAATTCATGTCATAATTTCTAGACAAGGAAGAAATCTTTTCAAGAAGTGTTTTGTTCTCTTACTGGATTTTTTCTTCTTTTCTCATGTGATCACCTTCTTTCTCACTTAATAACTGTTATGTTATTCGAAGCTTCTGGTTTGAGAGTCATAGTACAATTCAACTACAGTGGTGAACTTATCTCCTTTGATTTTGAATCCCTCTTCAACTGTTTGATTATTTCTTCCAACTGATCAACTCTACGTTCTTTTGTTTGGATATTGTTTTCTGCAGCTTGGAGTTTCTCCTTAAAGATGAACTGGAGTAAAATTGGGCAACAGCCGACATATAGTGTTGTGTTTAGGGTGGGTGCCCAGGTGGGCGACCATTTATTCCATCATACTTAGCAGTCTCAAATAGGCATGCCTATCTAGAATCTTAAGTGTGACTACATGCCCATTTTTTAGTGGGCAGTCTAGGTGGGCAAATTTGAGATGGGCAAAAATTGCCACCTCTAGTGGATATATATAAGGGTGGAGCAGCCCAGTTTTGGGAAGCTGGATCATGGATATGGTTATTTGGCTGATGAGGTTGGAAGGTCTTGGTTTTGGCCAGGGTTGGGTTTTTAAAGGAAAGTTTGGTTTTTTTTTTTTTTTTTTTTTGAAAAGGCAAAGGAATTGGGCTTTTAAAAAAAGCTTTTGAGTAGGTTTTTTTTGGCATGTTATGGATTTGGGTATGGTTTGGGACTTGGATGGGCTTTGGTGTATGGTGGAAAGCTCTAGTGTGCTATTAACAGCTCGACCGCAATGGGTCGAAGGTGATCTTTGTCAAGACAATTTATTTGTTCGTTGAATTTTATGTGTGTAATGATGTGCGAGTCCAAATCTTTAAAATGACTCAACATCAACTTGTATAGATTTATCATTTTTATTAAAGAATCGATTCATCATCTTTGAGAAGATTGACAATCAAGAGACACTCGAAAATAAGCAAAGCTTAAAGATCGAAGGAAGACACGACAAGCTGAACAAAGGAAATCAATCAATTTGACTCGAATATCTACAAAGAATTTTTGGAAGACTCAAATTGAGGACTTGGTTTGACTTTGAAATAATGGGGACCAAAGAATGATTTGTGAGCATACTTTAGGAGGATGGGCTTTAGGCACAAAAATGAATGATGTTTACAAAAAAGGGACACCCATGGGGTTTGAAAGCCTCAAGATTTGTTGTTCATGATCCTTGGGTTGGCTCGATCATTGAAAGAATGTAGGCTGACCCAATTTTTTTATGAATGGGGTAGGGTCAAGAGAAAAGGCTCCCTATCTGTTCTTTTTTTTTTTAAGTGGTGGACCTTGACATTTCGAAGTAAGATTAGTTCACTGAAGATGTGATTAAAGATCGAGATCTAATGATATATATATATATATATTGAGCTGCCCGGCCTAATAGGCCCAGGTTGGGAGTCACGTTTTTGGCACGTGATTCCCCTCTCCAGTCTGCGAGCATTCAAATGTCAGAGTTGCGAGGAAGGGATGGAATAGTTCTTACCTATCTCGGGCCAAACTTTGGTCTTGGGCGAGCAAGAGATGTGATTGAGTTGAGGGCTTAACCAGCGAGCAGAGCTAAGTTGCGAGCATGAGTTGCTATGCTCGCTAATTCAAAAGCTGTAACTAGTTGAAGACGGTTATGTCCAGGAAAATCTCCATTTAGTCCGTTGTGATTAATGGAGGAGTTAATAAGGCAGTTAATGTGCCCGCCATTTATGCCACGATCATTAGTGGACAGTTATGAGCAGTTAAGAGCAGTTACGCTCTCCGGCAACTATAAAATCCCTGGGAAATGATGGGGAGAGGTATGTGATTTCTACTCTCTAGCTGAAACTCTGCTAAATTGAATACGTACTTATTGAGCTTTGTACTAATTCTTAAGTCGGAGGGCCTTTGCAGGGAGTGCCCCTGCCTAGTTTACAGTTTGTTCACTTCATTTGCAGATTTGGGCTTTGAGAGTACAAGATACGTTGAAAGCCAGGTATCTTGATTGGACTGATCCAGTGCATCCAGGAGATTTTGGACGCATCAGTTGGTTCCATTGCCGGGAATCGAACCCGGGTCTCCTGGGTGAAAGCCAGATATCCCGGGTCCTACGTAAGATTGAGGCAACAGGTCATCGAGCTGAGTGGGGGAAGCTTTCGCCAAATTGGGAAGGGCCTTTTCAGATTGCTAGAATTGTTAAAGAAGGCACTTATGTGTTACGAACAGAGGATGTAGACGAGCTGAAACATCCATGGCATGCAGATCACTTGAAGAAATATTATTGGCGATTGGTATTGACAGTATGTAATTCTTTGTTCTCCATTTTATGGCAAGTAATAATGGCAAAACTCAATTATGCTTTCAATTTTATTTTGAAAGTTGGTGTTTGAGTCAGTTGTTTTGTTTTTCTCGATTATTCTCTTTGGCGAGCATGAGATTATTCCTGCCCGCCCAAAGGGTTGGTGTTCGAGTTAAAAGTTTTTCTCGATTATTCTCTTTTTTCGAGTATAAAATGGTTTTATGCTCTTTAAAAGAGTTGGTGTTCGAGATGGTTGTTTTCCCTGTTCTCGATTATTCTCTTTTACGAGCATAGGGATCTTTATGCTCGTAAAGAGTTGGTGTTCGAGAGGGACTGCTTGATTACTTGTGATTTCTTTCTCACGAGCAGAGGTTTCTCTTGCTCGAAAAGAAGTTGGACGTTTAAAACAATACTTTTTAATTAAGAAGAAAGCAGGCATGGTGGAATAAAAGGCATTCATCCAACAGAGGGAAAACGAGTAGCAAAAATATTACAGACATTAAAGTAAATTGTTTTGGAATCTGAGGCACACAGGCCATGGAAATATCTAAGAGTCACCAAGAGGGGTTTGATTGGTTGGCACTTGAGCAGGATCGGCAGTGGTCTGGTTGGTGGGGGCTCCGTTCTCGGCTTCAAGATTGATCACATCATTGTCTGTACCGGCACCTTGGGGGGACAAGTTTTGATTCTCTTGGTTTCTTCCCGACCATATTTGAGACATTAAGTCACTCGCAGTGGTCTCTGCAGTTGGGGGAGGAGTTCAAGCATCCAGCCTTTTCTAGGAGTCTATCTCAGCCAAAGAGTTGAGCTCATCCACCAAATACGGAACTAAAGCATTCCCCGGGTGAGCTGAGGAGCAAAAAGGAGTGTTGGTTCCCCATGTCGCGAGCTGCTCCGGCCTGATTTCAAGTCCACTGCAAGCTAGTTGTCGCAAGACATGGTTGACCCCCTGCAGGAAAAAAGGATACGCTTCTTCCTCGACAGCAGCTGCAAAGTCCTCGGAGTTCTTGTATTCTGTGATGAGGTTCTCTTTCTGGACACGGGCTTGAACTAGCTCGACCTTCAGTTTGTTCTCTCTGGCGGCAGTATCCTTCTTGACCTTCTCTAATTCGTTGGTCGCTTCTCGAAGATCCTTCCTCACCTGTGTGATGTTGTTGATGGCAGATTCTTCAGACTTTTTTGAAAAGTTAAGGTGGGCATCAAGGATTCTCTTCTCCTCTTCCATCTTGGATACCTCAGTGACTTTAGCAGTCAGGCTTTCCTCGCTTTCTTTTAGCTCGGCCCTCAGCGAGTTGACTTGCTCTTCCAAGGTATTCTTTTTCGTGGTGAGTGAGTTGGAGGTCTTCACGTTGTCGATCAAGCGGTCAAAGAGGAGCTCTGTCTTGCTGGCCATCTAGAAATGGAAATAAGGGAAATTGGAAATAAAAGAAAAGGATTTGGTACATTTTGTGAAGTGCAAAATCTGTTACCTCGGTCATGCACATCCCGATTTCTCCGATCAGGACGACACTTGGGAGTTCAGTGCTTCTTCGGCGGATTCCAGTGTGCCGAAGTCTCTTTACCATACCTAGCCCGATGCTAGTTGCATGTCCTCCTCTCCTGTTGGTGTTTAGGTTTGCCAGGTCGGGAACAGCTCCTATGTCTGTAATAAGCTTGGAAGCGAAGTCATGAGTCTCGTGCAACTCGGCCTCCCTTTGCCGACGGGAGCTTAAGAACCGGAGGTTAAATGGCTCGCTTCCTGGTCACCATGAGCATGTTCTCCTTTCTGGAGGAGAGATTGAAGGATGCCTCTTTTGTTGTTGTTGCTGCTGCTGAGGTTGGGGAGCAACCGGCGCCGGTATCACTGGAGCTGGGATGATGGGGGCTGTTGGTGCGTGAGAAGTAGTCCCTGTTTGGCTTGGTACGGAATCTCGGTTAGTTCCTCGCCCCGTGTTGGTAGCCGGAATTGTATGGAGGCGAGTTGACTGTTGCCCAGTCATCTGGGTATTCCTTCCCACAGCTCTTCTCCTCATCGCTTGCAGAAATCGCTGGGAATCTTCCATTTGCCTCATATCTGGAAAGCAAGTTACGAGTAGAGATTAAAAGATATAGTATGGATCAGCAGTATTAAAGCAAGGAAAAAGAAATCAAGCAAACCCGAAATGGAGAAAGCAAGAGTGCAGTTTCTTCCGAGTTGCATGCAGCTCGGGCATTCACTTGGGAAATTTCCCCCGTGACAATTTCCCAAGAATGGGTGTGGTGTTTCAGGTTCGAGGACAGTTTGAGGTTCACAGCCTTGTACAGGCCAACTTATGATTCTAGCTTGACGCAGCAGAACGAGGTCGGAAGTCAGGGTTACCCAGTCCAAAACCAAGTATTGTCCAAGTTTCCCGTCTCTCACACCAAGAAGTTTTCTGAATGCCTTGGTGAGCATTGGTTCTCCTGCTTAGAACGCTTGTTTGTCGTACTTGGCTATGGATAAGTTTTCAAGGTAGGGAGCAAAGGGCCATCCTACGTGAGACTCTACGAGCAGAGCTTTGGAATCCCAAGCATCAACCTTGTTTGGGTTGTCGGATAAAAGTTTAAAATAATTGGGGTTTGAGCGACCAGAGATGCGCCCAGTTTTCTTATCTATTGAAAAAAGGAAGAATTTCCTAAAGAGTTCCATGCTTGGTTCAAAACTAAGAAGTCTACAGGCTACGATATAAGCAATTAGGAACCTAACGGTGGTTAGGGTCAAGTTGCAGGGAAGTGCATTGTTTATCAGGAGGAATTCGACAAAGAAATGATCCAAGGGTAATCGGAGGCCAACTAAAAAAAATCGAAATAAAAGACCATCCGGTCTCCCTGAAAGTTATGGTCGGCTTCATCTATGTCTAAATCAAAGGCCCTAACTCGATAGTCCTTGGGGTTCATGCCTAAGGAATAAAACCAGCTGGACACATCATCCTTGCTGTTCAGATCATCCCAAGCAATAAAAGGGGTGCTAGTCAAGGCAACTTGTTTTCCTCGAACCAAATCTTGGTTTTCTGGTCTGCTCGGGCTGGGAAGATTCTCCGTTGCTTGCTCGGTACTATTCCGAGGTGCTCGGGAACGCCTTTGGCGAATAAGCGAAATCTCTTCTCGCTCAGTTCCTTCCGAGCTCGAAGATCCAGTGTGTAAGTTTTCTTCTTGTTCTTGGGGGGCTCCATGGTCGTATGCTCGTCCCTCGATCTCGGAAGATGTTCTATCATCCGAAGACATCCTACATGAATCGAGGAATATAGGTTAAACCCTCCTCGGGGTGAAAAGTAGAAATAATTAAAAACCCGTGGCAAGCTAGGGTTTATCCTTAAACTAGTGAACGGGGCACTGGTCAAGACGTTCCTCGATTCTGATTGGAAGTGGACTTGGTTTATGTAGGGTTTACGGGCATGGAAATCTTAAAAAGAAGAAACCAGAAAAGTTTAAGTGAATGAATGTGGGCACTCCAATTCTGAATGGGAAGATTTGAGAGGGTGTTCAAACCCAGAAGAAGTATGGTGAATCTTAAAATGAAAAAGATTCAAGCAAATTAAAGATGCATTTAGAAAGAAATAAGAAGAGGTTAGATGCCTTACTTGTTGATTGATGAAGTGAGCCGGTGGAACTGGTACAGGTCGTAAGAGAAGGGCCTTGGAAATCTTCCGGGACGATTCTACAAACGGAGATGGGAGGTTCTTGAATCTTCGATTTCTCAAGAAAACGGTTTCACATAATACAGGGTGATAAAAGTCAAAAATGACGGAAGGGTTTGGTTTTTATACCCTTGAGTAACCGTCGATTGGGAAAATACTCATCATTGCAGCTCAAGGATCGAGGCCGCATTTATTGTTGCATGGGGCAGTGCGCCTGTGAAAGTGCACTGGCGGCGGTTGATGGCTCGCATCTCTAAAAAACTTTTTAGCTGCCTTCCACCCATAATTTTCAACAGAAAGTGACTCACTGTACTTACGGAGGCCCAGGTTTTGGGAAAGATTCGATTGGGGAATTTGTGTTTCTCCTCGTTTCGAGCATGAATACTCGATGAACAAGGAGTAGGGGGCTACTGAGCCGCCCGGCCCAATAGGCCCAGGTTGGGAGTCACGTTTTTGGCATGTGATTCCCCTCCCCAGTCTGCGAGCATTCAAATGTCAGAGTTGTGAGGAAGGGATGGAATAGTTCTTACCTATCTCGGGCAAAACTTTGTTCTTGGGCGAGCAAGAGATGTGATTGAGCTGAGGGCTTAACCAGCGAGCAGAGCTAAGTTGCGAGCATGAGTTGCTATGCTCGCTAATTCAAAAGTTATTACCAGTTGAGGACGGTTATGTCCGGGAAAATCTCCATTTAGTCCGTTGTGATTAATGGAGGAGTTAATAAGGCAGTTAATGTGCCCGCCATTTATGCCACGATCATTAGTGGACAGTTAAGAGCAGTTACGCTCTTCGACAACTATAAAATCCCTGGGAAATGATAGGGAGAGGTATGCGATTTCTACTCTAGCCGAAACTCTTTAAATTGAATACGCATTTGCTGAAGCTTTGTACTAATTCTACGGAGGAGTTCTTCAGCAGGAGTGCCCTGCCTAGTTTCTGATTTGTTCACTTCATTTGCGATTTGGGCTTTGAGAGTATAAGATCGTTGAAAGCCGGGATCTTGATTGGGCCCGATCAGGCATCCAGGAGATTTTGGACGCATCATATATATATATATATATATATATATATATATATATATATATATATATATATATATCAATAATATATATATATATGACAATGATAGATTTCTTCCTCAAAATCTACTTTT
>CM028380.1:32030920-32068848 GCA_013146195.2 Codonopsis lanceolata
TAAATTCTGCTAATGGCAAATGAGAATCCTAACCGCCTTTGAAATCTCATGGCACAAGCCGCAATAAATCCTCCAATACCGAATCAATCTCTCCGACGACCATCGATTGTGGGTGAAAAGTAGCACTAAAATTCAACTGCACTCCAAAGCTTCCTCGCAAAGAATTCCAAAATCTAGAAGTGAACCTGGGGTCTCTATCAGAAACAATGCTAACTGGAATACCATGCAACCTCACGATATCCTGAATATACAACGCTGCCAACTGACTCAAACTATAAGTCATCGCAATAGGAATAAAATGTGAAGATTTTGTCAACCTATCCACAACAACCCAAATCAGATCAAAACCTCGGCGAAGTACGTGGCAACCCCGTCACAAAATCCATGGTGATATGTTCCCATTTCCACTCTCGGTATCTCAAGTGGTCAAGTAAAAGTTCTCGGTGTTCACCTTAACTCGCCGACATGTCAAACATCTAGATACATACTCGCTATTCTCTTCATCCCATTCCACCAAAACTGTCTCTTCAAGTCCCTATACATTTTGGTACTCCCTGGATGTATAGTATACTTGGCCTTGTGAGCCTCATCAAGAACCATACGCCTAACTCCATCGGTAGAAGGAACACAAACTCTACCTCGAAAAGTTAAGATACCTTCACCGCACAACCTGTGTCTTACCATCACCCAATCCATCAATAACCTTCCTCAACTCGAATCGAAGCTTGAGCCTTCTTAATCAACTCGAACAATGCGCGTAGCACGCACACTAGCAAAGATAACCCTATGCCCACTCACAACGGACTCCACTCACGGACATCCTCAAGCATCTTCCATTCCTCATCATCAAGCAAGACATAAAAGCTTTCCTACTCAAGGCATCCGCAACAACATTAGCTTTCCTGATGGTATAAAATAGTACAACCATGATCCTTAAGTTTCTCCATCCATCGCCTCCGTCGCATATTCAACTCTTTTTGTGAAAAGAGATACTTCAAACTCTTATGATCGGTGAATATTTCAAACTTAGCCCCAGAAAGATAATGCTTCCACTTGTGAAGCGCAAAATAATAGCCGCAACTCAAGGTCATGTGTCGGATAATTATGCTCATAAGGTGATAACTTCCGGGAAGCATAGGCGATAACTCTCCCATTCTGCATAAGCACGCAACCCAAGCCTTCTAACGAGGCATCACTATAAATCACAAAGTTCTCCGAACCACTAGGCAATGCTAAGATAGGAGCCGTAGTCAACCTCCTCTTCAACTCCTGAAAACTAGCCTCACACTTATCACTCCATATAAAAGAAGACTTCTCTCGAGTCAAATTAGTCATCTGAGTAGCGATCTTCTAAAAACCCTCAATAAACCTACGGTAATAACCTCGCCAAGCCCAAGAAACTACGGACTGCCGGTTACCGCATTCAGGCGCCTTCCACTTAGTAATCGCCTCAACCTTGGATGGATCCACCGCTATACCATCACTAGACACCACGTGCCCTAGAAAAGAAACTTGCTCTAGCCAGAAAGCACACTTACTAAATTTCGCATAAAGTTGCTTCTTACGCAAGATAGAAAGAACTTCTCTCAAATGATTCTTATGTTCCTCTCGTGACTTGGAGTACACAAGAATGTCATCAATAAATACCACCACAAAACAATCGAGATACTCATGAAAAACCCTATTCATCAAGTCCATAAAATCCGCAGTGCGCTTGGTCAACCCAAACGGCATCACAACAAACTCATAGTGACCATAACTTGCACGGAAGGCCGCTGCTCTTGGGGACATCCTCCGCCCGAACCCTCAACCGGTGATAGCCACTCCTCAAGTCAAACTTAGAATGAGACAATGAACCCCGAAGTTGATCAAAGAGATCGTCAATGTGTGGCAAGGGATACCTATTCTTGATAGTAGCCTGGTTCAACTGTCGATAGTCTATACAAAGGCGCAAACTACCATCCTTTTTCCTCACAAACAACACCGGTGCACCCCAAGGAGATACACTTGGTTTAGTGAACTCCCTATCTAGAAGTTCCTGCAGCTGATCCTTCAACTCACGCAACTCCACGAGCCATACGATAAGGTGCCCTAGAAATAGGCGAAGTCCCTGGCAATAGTTCAATACAGAACTCTAGCTCTCGGTCGGGAGGTAAAGCATACTCGGTAGAAAAGACATCAGGGAACTCATTAACTACCGGAATATCTTCTAACTTAGCAGAAGACATGCTAGTATCAAGTACGCAAGCTAAATACCCCGTACACCCACGTGATAAAAGTTGTCTAGCCCGCAGCGTAAATAATATGAACCCCATTCATAGCATGATCACCCGAAAATCACAAACTCCTGAATACCGGGCATGGCAAAAGTTACTTTCTTACGACGGCAATCAACTAAAGCATGATGTACACATAGCCAATCCATACCAAGAATCACATCAAAGTCTCTAATAGGCAATACTACCAAATCAAAGATGCAAGACTCGATTATGAACAAGCACATCACGCCTCTATAGACCTCGACGCCAACAAGCAATCACCCAACGGGTAGACACCTCAAGCACATAAGGTAATCAAGGTGCAATACACATAAATGTTCTAGGAAATGCGATGCAACATAAGAATGAGTAGAACCCGGATCTATAAGAACTCGAGCATGATGACCAGAAGACCGAAAGAATACCTCCGATCACGTAGACTCGAACACCTCGCCGATCAAGCGAAACACGAGCCTGCGCCTTAGGGACGCCCATCACTATCCCTCTTGGACCCATCGCCGAATCGACCCCAAGGATCGAGATGCTCTAGACTTAGGACAGTCTTTGAGCTGATGACTAGAATCTCCCCAAATAAGACAAGTACCAAGTCTGGTTCTGCACTTCTCACTAGAATGCCCCATCTTATTACAATAAGAACAAATCAATGGCCCACTACCCTGAGTTTGCTGCCCCTGAGAAGTAGGAGCACTACTACCACGACTCTCATACGCGCCTATTCTCGCCTCACTGCATCGCGCCTATTCTCGACCACCATTGCGACGGTTGCCCCGATAGCTGACCGATTCCCGAAGATGACGACCTCTACCTGGCCGCTGCGAAGACCTGGCGAGAAGTTTGCACAGAGGCTTCTCGCTCGTGCTCCTCAATGTCTCGCTCAATCTCATATGCACGATCCACCGCACTCCACCGCCAATCGTAGAGATAACAATTGCTTCCTATAATCGGCTCAACCCTTTCACGAACCTCGGGTTACTCAGATCTCTCATCCAGCACTAGATGTGCACAATAACGGGACAACTCAGTGAATTTAGAAGAATACTGAGCTATAGACATAGATCCCTGCTCCAGCTCCTGAAATTCTTTCTCTCTACGCTGTCTAACCACATTAGGTACATAAGTAGCCCTAAACTCTGTCTCAAATGTAGGCCACACCTGCGCCACCTGGTTCAATTCCCAACTAGCAAGTAGAACTTCCCACCAATGATTGGCGGCTCCTCTCAGTTTATACGCAACTAAAGTCACCTTCTCTTCATCCGTGCAATCCAGCGCTGCAAAGATCTTCTTCACATCCTCAAGCCATAATTCGGCAAGACTAGCATCCGCCTCTCCCTCAAAAGATGGAGGCTTCATCTTCATGAACCTCTCTAGCACGGCATTATTCACTTAGCTCCGGTGGTATAACAACACGCGGTGGCGACGCTCTCGCCTCTCGATCTGGAGGTGGTGGTGGTGGAGGTACATTCTGACCATGGCCAAGCTGAGCCATCTCGGTCATAAACTCTGTCATGCGACGGTACATATCCGCCATCTGAGCATTCATACCAGCTGGACCCTGTGGAGGAGGTGGCAATTCTACCTCGAGGCTCATCTCTGGAGCTAACCTAGGCTCGCCTCGGCCTACACGATCTGCTCTAGGATTCACCATCGAGCACCTATAAGAATTCACTCGTCGTTAGAACATCACACAAGAAACTAACCCACCTAGGCCATGGAACCTATCCTGGCCGATAGCTAACCTATAACAAGCTCTGATACCAAGCGTGGCGACCGGCCCGAGGTGGAACCAGAGGTGGAACCAAGGGACCGCCCAAATAGGAGGGAAACAAGTAAACAAATAACATGCAAGGACTTAATCAAAGAAAACGACGTGACGCAACATTAGAGACGTAACACACCTCGACCCTAAAAGGCCGGTATTTTTAAAACTTTTCAAACCTGATATAACAGTTAAGCAATTAAACCAAGTCATCGGCGACACTACATGCCGGAACCCAAGCTAACGGTTTATGGACAGGAATTAGATAAGAGCTAATAGGATGCTCGGCGTGAAGACTTATACGTAGTGAACTATTAACAAGATAACCAAGCACGGCTTACACAATGCCGACATAAAGGGGTTACAAGTACTACAAGTGTTAAACTACAAGTAGCTAATAAAAGTAACAAGTTCAAGTTCTATACAAATTCCCAAGCATAGTCTAATTGACTTGCTTTAACCCATCGTCCTTGCAAAATAACAAAAGAAAGGAAGAGGACATCTAAACCACCTCTTCAACTGCAATGTCGGACCAAAAGAGGAACAAGGCACGAACACCGCAAGCCTCAACGGGAAGGACCTGTTTTGCTAGGATCTAAAAGCAGTAAAGGGGAATGGGTAAGTCATAAAGACTTGTAAGCTATCAATCATGCATGTCATGGCAATATGCAACATACAAGGCAAGATATCTTCACATAAGCATAGAGATCATATATCCAAGATGCACATTGTTTCACATAGGTGCTCGTAATTAAATCACATAGGATAAGGATATATGGAGAGCCGGGCCGCTACGTAGTTCCTGCATACAAGCGTTATCTGGAGTGTGCTTGTGTCGGATGTGTGTAAGTACATCGACCTTAGGAATGCAGGGATAGACACCAATGATGCTCGTATTGATTACAGCAAGGGAGCTATTTCCCCACTGTGGCCACAGTGGAGGCGTGTGTGAACAAGGACAGGATGCCAGCTGGACTCAGGCAAATGCCAAGTAGTGTCTACTTAACAAATTCTCAAGTAGGGAACGAGGTCGAGAAGAGCGATCTCGTTCAAGACAAGTAAATATTCTCATCAATAATCAAGCAGGATTGAGTTCGACAAGAGCGAACTCAACATGTCAAATAGGTATTCCATTATATGACATCAAGAATCAAGCATGGTAATCAATCCAATTCAATACTCTAGAATTATCATTCTTAGAGAAACGTGTTTAGAACGTCGTAGGGATTGATCATTGTGCTGGTATTGTTCAATGGCTCACTAAGTTTGACTCCGTTGAGTCGTCTCTAAAAATTCATCCAATAGATTTTAAATGCTAAATGTATTCAAAACCCTTTTCTAAGTTCTCGAATCGAGTAGACTAGGTCATTAATCCACTTAACAACCATAGTCAAGAATTATCATTAATTCAATATTTCATGGGAACTTTAGAATCATTATTTCAAAAGTTATCAATAGACAAAGGTCCAAGAACATTAGTTAATCCTAGAAAGACATAGAACACATTTGATTCTAAGCATAGGACCCAATCAATAGGATGAACAATTCATAGCATATGAAACCCTAGAATTCAAAATCTCATAGATTCATCAAAAGTCATTAGTCCAAGAACAAATGTTGTTCCTAAGGAGGCATAGAACATATTTAATTCTAGGCATAGGACTAAAACAACAAGATGAATATATCATTCAAAATCCTTACAAACTCAACTCATCATTAAGCATGGCATGGACAAGGTAGAAGCATGGAAATCATGAGAAGAGGGGGACATGGCAAGTCTAACATACATCCTAAGGGAAATCAATAGCTTACCTTTCACCAAGGAAGAAGATGGAAAGAGCACAAACCAATTGGTTAGAACTGATCAACTCTACAAGCTCAACACTTTTGATGAGGGTAGCTTGAGCAAAGGATGAAGGGATGATGGAGGACCAAGAGAATACCTTCAAGGAGCCATGGAAGAACTTGGGAGAAGAAGAAATTCGTTCTTGGAGAGTGAGGGTGAAGAATGAAGGTCAAACATCAGATTGTGGTGTTTAAAGGTTCAAAAATCTGAGTGGGACAAGTGTCACTCTCATGTGGTTAGAAAATATCTGATTTTGGTTTGTTTAATGCTCACTAATGGTTGGTTAATCCACTCTTAAAACATGCTACTAATGTTAGGACATAATCAAGGGGTGTTAGGAAGGTTTTAGTGAGGTTTAGAAGAGGTTTGGATTGGGGTTTAAGTGCCAAAAGTCGTACAGCAGCAAACAGGGGAAAATCCCGTAGGTTGCTCCCAGAAGTTGAGGCGGGCGCCTCACAAGAATCCAGGCGGGCACCTGGGATGCTGAGGCTGGAGTTGATTTTGAAATGCTCTCAGCTTTTGAGGCGGGCTGGTGCACAATTTTCGATGCGGCCGCCTCAGCAAGCCCTTGAACTTGGTCTAAACATGACCTAAATGATCCCAAACTCATGGGCAACCATTCTAAGGTCTAACCCAACTCAAAACAAGTCAGAAACACACCCGAACAACATCCGGGACAAGGTAAGACAAGGCTCGAATCAAGCGACGAATGGTTAACGAATCAAACACCAATCAAACACCAATCAAACTAGGATAACTTGGACATGGAAAAGGATTGATTAAACATGGTTATGACTTGAATACAAGTCCAAGAACTCAACGAACATTTCGGACGTCGAAATACAAGCAATACGGACAACGACGGAAATCGCTAAGGTCAAAACAAAACAAGAAGGTTTATAAACTTCCAATCAAGCTTACTATGATCATAATAACTCTTATGCAAGCATGACATGAACAAATGAAGTATCTAACATGTTAAGATATATGACAAACATGTTATTATGGTAAAATACAAGTAATGGGTTTGGGTTCTCACAAGTTCAGCCTCTTCAACCATTTTTGATCAACATAACCAGAGAACTTCAGAGACTTAGCTCAAATTTCGTCCATGGAGATCACACCAACTTGAGGGACCATTTCCCGGAGATCCGGTGGTCCGATCGTCGAACCGAGACCGCCAAATCGAAGCTCTCGATCTTCTTTACAACAATCCTTGCTCTAATCAACCTTTCCTCCATTAATCATAGGACTAAGGTGAGTGACAATTCCATGAGATTTCCATGTTAAATAAAATAGCATGACCCCTTCATTATAGCTGTTCTATTAGTGATTGTGAACATCTTTTGTGAGACAAAACCTTCAATTCAACATATAAAATGTGAGTATGAATTTATGAAATTTCTATGAAGTTATGATTTTGACATTTTGTAAAACATGAATGTTGTTTATAATGGGCTTGGGAACAACTCTTGTCAAAGAATTCGGTTCAATTCAAGGTTTAACAAAATCACTGAAACTAGGGTTTGAAACTCGGGATTGTGTTTAAGGCTAGTTTAAGAACATTAACGGCTTAGTTATCAAGTTCTAAATGAACGGAGAACTTAGAAAAGGGCAATGTGATACATATAGTATCAATGCTCTACTTGGTTGAACTGTAGTAAAACTCACCGGAGTTGAAATTAGGGAGTTATGAACAATAACGACTCCACAATCAATCCCTACGACGAATGTAGTTCGCTAGACTAATGAATTAGCTTACGATACTATGAGATGGATTGATGCTTATGCCTTGATGTTTGTGTGCTTTTAAGACTTGATTGAGTTCCTATGCAGTTTATGTGATCGTGTGAAGTAAATGCATGATTGAGAGCATGTTGTAGAATAATGTATCTATTTGACATGTTGAATTCGCTCTTGTCGAATTCTTGTGTGATTCCTTAAATGAGTAAACAACTACTTGTTGAACAACTTCGCTCTTGTCGAACTTGTTCCTTATTTAAGATTACATGACGAGTAAACATCTACTTGGCATGGCATGAGTCCAGCTGGCATATTTGGTTGACTCGTTGGTGTGACAATGCATCGCTGTCACGAGTTATGGGACTCGTCATAGTGATGGGTTGTTATACCGGGTTTTTATCACACACGCTCTCCTTGGTGGCCACAGTGGGGAAGTAGCCCTTCTTTGTAACCAAGAGAGCACATTGGCATGTCTAAGTACCATGGAGAGAGCTTGGTACCCGAGTAGAGAACTTCGGCACTTTGATACACTCATCACGGGTATCATTGGCACGAAATATTAACGCTGTATTGCGGGGAGCTACGTAGCGGCACCGGTTCCATAACATATCCTCCTTATATGTGATTTACTTTATAGCACTTATGGGAAACAATGTGCTACCATGGATATGTGATTTAAGTGTTTATTAAATGAATGCTTTGAGTGACTTGATATTAAAGATGATATCTTGCTATGTATGTTGCATAATTCCATGACATGCATAATTGTTAACTCACAAAATCTTTATGACTTACCCCCTCCCTTTTACTGCTTTAGATCCGAGCCGTTTAGGTACCGCTCGTTGAGGTGTAGCAGGATTCTCGCTTGTCCGTGATCGCACGCGACGAGGTTGTGGTTATTAGATGTCCTTATTTTGTTCTCTTTTGTAAGGACGTTGGGTTTAGCAAGTCATTTAGACTTTGCTTGGGAACTTGGTTTATTTGTTTTATGTCTATACTTGTATCTTATTTTGAGCGCCGGCGCATGTACGCCGAGCCTTGTATAGATGTAGTATGGTTCACATGTTTTAAAACTTCCGTTGGGCATTACTTTAGCACTTATTTATTTATGTTGTTCTCCGGCACGTTATAGCCGTCGAGGTATATTTGCATGAACTGTGTAGTGTTGGGTTCCGGTAGTAAAGTTGCCGATGAATTGATATACTTGCCTTAAATTGCTATATCAGGTTTAAAAAGTTTTAAAAATTTCCGGCCTTTTGGTGCCGAGTCGCGCTTCATCTGAAATGTTGCGTCAAGTCGTTTTCTATAATTGAGTCTTTGCATGTATTGTTGTCCTATTTGGACGACTTGACTTGTGATTCCACCTCGGGGTCCGGATCGGGTCGTCACATGTGTAGTCTGTGGGGCTTGCAATAATTGTTTTTGAAAATTGTTTATATTGATTATTGACTATTGAGTATCACATTAAGAAATTTTAAAATTACCTTTTAAAGCTTGAACAATTTTGGTAATTTTTTTAATTATATTAATTCATGTTTTGGTGTCTTTTGTTATTAAACAAGTTTAACATGCCTTTTGTAATTTTCTCCTTCTCTCTCTCCCTCTCTCCCTTGACTTTGCTTAAATTTCATGTTTCTTGGTAAAGACAGATTTGTATCCAATTTCTACTAATGTTTGACAAAGTTTATTGATTGTTCTTTGACCGTTGTTATCCTCCTTTGACTATTTGAGTCATTGAGAGACAGGGGGATAGTATACAGTAGAGAATGCAAGTATAATACACTACATGTTACAATTTTGTAAACTTTAGTAATTGGTAGTTTGGTACTTTAGTAATTGTTACTTTTTTATTTTTATATATATTTTTTTCTTATTTTTTTTACTTTTTTTACTTTTTTTTTCAGGCTGATAAGATTATTGATGTAACTTGAGGTGCAGCTTCAACAGCTCCATCGAGTCAACACGGTACTTCATCTACTATTCCATCGAGTCTTGCCCCTATAGAGTCGGAAGATTTTAAAAGATGTGGTAAAATCTAAACTATTCAAGTCTGAAATATGGAATCACTTTGGTCAGATTTATACAAATCCGGATGATAAAAAGTATCATCATTGTGTTTGCATTTATTGTAAAAAGGAGTATGGGAACAACAAGCCACTGCCACACTCTAGGGTCATTTAGATAGGTGTTTGAGTTGTCATTTAAATAAATCAAGGAAGAAACAAAAGACATTAGAATCATTCAAGAGTGAAGAAGGGGAGAGAAAATTAATGTCTTGGAAGTTTGATCAATTGGAGTGCCGAAAGGCTATAGTAAAAATGATCATTATGGGATTGCCTTTTAGCTTCATAGAGCGTGAAGGTTTTAATTTATTTTGTAGTGTTGATGTGCCTATGTTGGAATTAGTAACTAGAGTTACAATTGCTAAAGATTGCTTGAAACTGTATGTTAAGTTGAAGAAAGAATTGAAATTTGCCTTGTCGTTTAATTCTCAAAGAATTTGCCTCACCACTGTCACATGGACGTCCTTGTACAATATGAGTTACATGGTCTTAATAGCACACTTTATTGATCATAATTGGAAATTGCACAAAAGAATTTTAAATTTCTACCCTATTTCATCTCATAAAGGTGCAACACTTGGAACTATTATTAATGAGTCATGTATGCTTGATTGGGTAATACAGAAGATATTTACATTGACAGTTGATAATGCATCCGCTAATGATACGTGCATTACTCATTTGAAGAAGAAACTTTCTAAAAAGCAGGCTTTTGTTTTGGATGGTGAATTCTTTCACATAAGGTGTTGTGCTTATATTCTAAATGTAATTATGAACGATGGAATGAAAGAAGATACAGATTCAATTGAGAAGATTCGTTTAGTAGTTCAGTATATTAGAGGTTCTCCACAAAGAAGTGAGCAATTTAAGAAATGTTGTGAATTAGATGAAAATCCTTATAGAAACAATTTGATTCTTGATGTTCCAACTAGGTGGAACTATACTTATTTGATGTTAGAGATGACACTTAAGTTTCAAAAGTCATTTGAGAGGTTTAAAGAAATGGATCCAAAATTTCTTCATTAGCTTAAAGATAAGGCTCCGGGCGAAGATGATTGGAAAACTACTAGGATATTTTGCAAGTTTTTGAAAAAAAATTATGAGGTTACAAAAATGCTCTTCAGTTCTCTTTATGCTACCGATAACTCCTATTTTCATGATATTCAGTTAAGTATCAAGGATTGGTCGAGTAGTACTTATCCAACTTTGCAATTAATGACTTTGAAGATGGAAGAAAAAATTGATAAGTATTGAGGAGACCTTGAAAAAATAAATATTATGCTTTTAATTGTTGTGGTGTTAGACCCTAACTTCAAGCTTACATATGTGACTTTTATTTGTGGAAGTATTTATCCCAAACACATGGTTGATAAGTTGGAGAAAAAATTAAGGGAGACATTGAATCGTTTGTATGCTTATTATGAATACATTTCTAGTTTGCAAACTAGTAATGTTATAGTGATAACTCAATTTTCATTGAAGCCGAAGAATGTATGGTTGTGGATACCTTCACGGCTCTTAAAAATCATTTTGCAAGCAAGGAAGAAGGCATATGGAATTCAAAATTTGAATTGGAGATGTACCTAGAAGAAGTGAAATTCAAGAATAATAATTTAGTTGTCTATATTTTTCAGCAGCTATTAAAAAACTTTTGGTTTTATAGTCATTAGCTAATAATAATACATAATAATAATCAATATGATAATGGGTATTAGTATTAGTATATATAACTTCTTTATTGTTAATAGTACAAAAATTATATTTAAAAACTTTTACAAATAACATTACTTCTAATGACTCACTTTTAACACCATACATTAAGCCTTGATATCTTATTCATCCAAAACTTGATTTGGACAAATAAATATATCATTTTGATGTTCTTACCGAGTAGGACATGTTTGCACAATTACTTTTGCCAACAAACAAATGACACGTAAAGAAATTCGTGTCTCAAGTTGCACAATTTCTTTCACCAAAACACTAATTTTTAAATAAGTATTATACTTTAAGTCTTGATATCTTATTCATCCAAAACTTGATTTGGACAAATAAATATATCATTTTGATGCTCTCACCGAGTAGAACACATTTGTGCAATTACCTTCACCAACAAATAAATGACATATAAAGAAATTCCTGCCTCATGTTGTACAATTTCTATCACTAAAAACAATAATTTTTAATAAGTATTATACTTTAAGTCTTGATATCTTATTATCCAAAACTCGATTTGGACAAATAAATATATCATTTTGATGCTCTCATCGAGTAAAACACATTTGTGCAATTACCCTCACCAACAAACAAATGACACATAAAGAAATTGTGCCCCAAGTTGTACAATTTCTTTCACTAAAAACACTAATTTTTCAACAATAGAAGAGATGTATCACACATTGGTTAGAAATTGATATTGGTTTTAAAAATATTATTATTATGTACCAATAGAAGAAATGTATCATACATTGGTTGGCAAGTGATGTTGATTTTCAAAGTCGTTTGATAAAAGACTTCTACTATTATTACCAATAGAAGATGTATATCTCACATTGGTTAAAAAATGTTGTTAAGTTTCAATTATTTTATATTATTACCAATAAAAGAGATGTATAACACATTGTTTAAAAAGAAAATGTTAGATTTTAAAGTCTTTAGACTGAAGACTTTCACTTTCGCAAGAGGTATATCTCACATTGGTTACAAAATATTCTAGTATTATTATCAATAGAAGAGATTTATCTTACATTGCTTATAAATTGATGTTTGTATTAAAAATACTATTATTAATTAATAATTGAAAAGATGTATCATACATTGGTTAGAAAGTGATGTTGGTTTTCAAAGTTTTTTTGATAAAAGACTTCTACCATTATTACCAATAGAAGATGTATATCTCACATTGGTTAAAAATGATGCCGATTTTTAATTATTTTAGATTATAATAAATATTTATTATTATTAGCAATAATATATATATATATATATATATATATATATATATCACATATTTTTTATAGATTGATATTGGTTTTAATTTAATATTATTACCAAGAAAAGAGATAAATTTTACATTGGCTAAAAAGTGATGTTGATTTTAAAAAGTGTTTAAATAAAAAGACTTCTACTTTTATCATTAATAAAAGAGAAGAGAATGGATTTATACCATTATATATAACGAGATGTTGGTTTAGATTATTATTTTTAGATAAAAAACTTCTAGTACTATTACCAAATGATGACATGTATTACACATTGGTTAGAGAATGATGTATGTATTAAAAGTCTTTTTGTAAAAGACTTAATACCAATAGAAAAAAAATATGTATTTCACATTGGTTAGGAAAGTGATATTAGTTTAAAATGTTTTTAGATAATGTACATCGTATTGGTTACAACGAGATCCACATTATTTAAGAAACATATGTTGGTTATAAAATTCATAGATAAAAGACTTTTTTATGTTAATATCAATACAAGAGATGTATCACACATTGTTTACAAAGAGATGTTGGTTTTAAAACTATTTAGATAAAAGACTACTATTATTATTATTATTATTATATTACTATTATTATTATTATTATTATTATTATTATTATTATATTATTATTATTATTATATTATAACCAATAGAAGAGATGTATCACACATTGTTTAGAAAGAGATGTTGATTTCAAAAAAAAATTATGTAAAAGACTATTATTATTACTATAAAAGAATGTATCTCACATTTGTTAGAAATTAATGTTGGTTTTAAAAATATTATTATTACCAACAGAAAAGATGTATACCACATGGTTAGAAAGAGATGTTTGTTTTAAAAGTCATTAGATAAAAGTCTTAAACTTTTATTACCAATAGAAATAGAAAAGACGTATCTCACATTGTTAGAATATGAAAAATATGTATCTTACATTGTTTAGAAAAAAATGTTAGTTTTAAAAGTCTTATAGTAAAGACTTTTACTCTTATTACCAATAAAAGATATGTATCTCACAGTTTTTAAAAATAAATGTTGGTTTAAAAAATCTTTAGATTAAAGACTTTTTGTTACAAATAGAATAGATGCATGTATCTCACATTGATTACAAAGTATTTTACTATTATTATCAATAGAAAAGATGTATCACACATTGGTTATAAATTAATGTTGTTTTTAAAAATACAATTATTACCAATAGAATAGATGTATCATACATTTGGTACAAGGTAATGTTTGTTTTTAAAGTCTTTAGATATAAGACTTCTATCATTATTATCAATAGAATATGTATATCTCACATTGGTTAGAAAGTGATGTTAATTATAATTTTAGATAAAATAATTTTACTATTATTACTAATAGAAGAGATATCCTACGTGCATTTACTAAAAAATGATGTTGATTTTAAAAGTCTTTATATAAAAGACTTTTACTATTATTACCAAATGAAGATATGTATTACAAATTGGTTAAAGAGTGATGCTTATTTTAAAAGTTTACAATTATTAGCAATAGAAGAGAAGTATTTCACATTGGTTCTAAAATGATATTGGTTTTAAAAGTTTTTAGATGATATATCTCACATTGGTTACAAAGAAATGTATCTCACATTATTTAGAAATTGAGTATTGATTATAAAAATCATTAGATAAAGAAATATTTTTGTTATAACCAATAGAAAATATATATCCACATTGTTTATAAATGGATGTTGGTTATAAAGTTTTTATCTACTACTATTATTACTAATAGAAAATATGTATACCACATGGTTAGAATGTGGTGTTGGTTTTAAAAGTCTTTAGATAAAAGACTTAAACTTTTATTACCAATAAAAATATAAAATAAATATCTCACATTGTTTAAAAATGAATTATGATTTTAAAAGTTTTTAATAAAATGACTTCTAATATTATTATCAAGTTAGATGTTAATTTTAAAAATCTTTACATAAAAAAAATTACTATTATTATTAATATAAAATATGTATCTCACGTTAGCTAGAAATTTATATTAATTTTAAAAGTATTTAGGTAAAAAAATGTTTAATATTATTAACAATAGAAAAATAATATTATTATAAATATGGAAGATATTAACAATCTAATTATAATGTCCAAAAGTTATATTATTATTACAAAAAATATATATCCCACATTGTACCCGTGTGGAGCACGGGCTAAATAACTAGTGTTCCTAATGATAAGTTTATGTTATGAAAATAATACTCATTACACGTAATCTCTCATTAATTATGTACCAATTACACTTACACTCTCTAGGATGTGTAATAATGATAGTATTAAAAAAATGGATATATTATTAAGAATTGTAGAAAATTTGTACAACAAAAGTTTTCAAAAACATTAGTTTTGACATCTCAAAATAAAAAGTAGAAACATTTATCTGTGACGGATTGTGTTATAGAGTAATTTTCTTGTACTAGAATATGAAAAACATATCATCCTTGTAATGTTGGAGCTAATTATGTCGTCTTGATTATTAAAAGAGTGATTAAGGTCAATAAATATTTCCACGAATTTAAGTAGACTCAATTGTGTTTTAGTAATTAAGCACCCTCAAAGAGTCCACTCTACTATTTTGAGATGTTTTACTCTAAAAGTCCACTGTCGAAAATTATGTTTACAATTTCTATATCACTTCATCTTTACTTTCCATTTGTGTTGTAAGTACATTGTTTGTGCTTAACTATTTTTGTAATTATAACTAAATTTAATGTCATTAATATATCTTTTAATAATTAGAATTAGGGCTGGCGATTGGGTGAGTTGGGTCGAAACGGGCTGTGGTCCGTTATAACCCAAAAATATACGAGTCGAAATGGGTTGGGCCGAGGTGGGCACATTTTCCATCAAAGAACCTACATTTATATAACCAAAAAAACGGGTCGAAATGGGTAACCTATTTTGTCCTAAAAAAATAACGGGTCATGTTGAATGAATTAACGGGTTTTGAATTGTAATTGTCGATCCAAATTAGAATTTTCAAATGGTGACTTTGGGTGGAATCAGAGATAGAAAAAAATAATTCTTGAATCCCCAAACTAGATCTTTACATTTCTCTTTTTAACCCTAGAAAAGCAAAGTGTATATCCCTCCCCCCCCCCACCAAAAAAAAAAAGACAAAACAAAACAAACGGCAGCTAGGGTTTTAGGGTTGCGCAAATAGAAAAGTGTGTCGAAACCTTAAATTTGGGTCTATAAATTCATAGCGCTGCCATTACCCAAAATCTATCCGCCCAACACACACACACACACACACACACACACACTTCCCTCAGTCTTTCTTTCTTTCTTTTCAATCAGATCTATGACGCTAAATAATCCTCTCTTGGGATTTCGATGCTGGAGAATGTTGCTTCTGAGGCCACCCGATAAGGTATTTTTATGTTTCCAAATATTTCGATTACATCTTCAGTCTGTTTCCTAGATGAGATCTGTTTATGAAAATCATAAAATAAGAAATTCTATACATTTTGGATGATTTTCTTAAACATAAATTTGTTTGTACTGATCCTACTGAAGTCAATTAATTCACTAATGATTATTCATGACATTTCAGACGGATTTTGCCTGTAAGTTATGAAAATTTCAGTTCAAGTACCCTTCTCTTAAATCTAGGCTTTAATAATCTATTTTCTTACATGTGCTCCAGGTGTTTTAGCAATGGTAAAGCTGTGGATAGTCACATGATGACATGCAATCTCACCTTGCCTTCCATCCACTTCCTCTAAAGCCTAAAACCCCTTCTTTTTCCGAAGCTCTAGGAAACCCTAACCAGCCATCTTCATCTACAGAAGATGTAGCTCTAGCCCTACTAAGGCTATCAAATGGTGAAAGGATCCAAAATGAAGGAGTGGTTGAAAAAGGAAAAAATAAAGTGGAAGAATACATAGGTAGAAGTAGTGATAAGGAGGAGGAGAGTGGTTGCAATGGATACAATGACGACAACAACGATGTGACCGATGATGCATGTGCGGTGGAAAAATGAAATGGATCAATGCAAATCATACAAGGAGGTATTTCAATTTCACCAAACCCTAGAGCAACCCAAGGAACAATTTATCCAATTTCATGCTCAATGTGATGCAACCAACACAAAAGATGTTATCACGGGTAACAAAAGTGGTAGAAAAAAATATCCATGTCCATCTAGATCAAGGTTTTTAACTATGGTAGGGCTTTAGGTTGACATAAGAAAGTTTTTTAGCTCTTCATCGATCCCTCCGGTGGAAAGCACTTGGTGGTCACATGCGACGTCACTTTTCCATACCAGATTGTATTTCTTTGTTTTTTTCGGTTCTGTAGATGGAAATAATAAATTTCAATGCATTTATATGTACTTTTTTGTCCTTCATATATTGTATTCTTGAGATTCATTGATATTGAATTTCTCTCTCTCTAAAAGTGTAAGTTAAACCCTCTCTGGATCAAGGGACACATTATTGAATTGTCTCATAGTCTCATAGCTAAGGTAAAATTCTGTATAGAGCCACCTTGATTGGGGATATATGAATGAATTAATTGCAATGGAGCTGAAGGCCCTATCCCTTTACCAAAGGGCATTATGCTTGACTTGCATGATAGAGTTGACTTGTTTCCATAAATTATTACTTCCTCCGTTTTCAAGTAATAGTCTTCTTTGACTGGGAACACCGTTTAATAAAAATAATTTATTATATTATAAATATTAAAGTAATGTGTAGTTTCCTTTAATGTTTTTGAACATGTGATCATATTTAAAGTAAGTAGAAAAAGTAAAAGATAAAATGGTAAAAGTTTTGAAAGAGAAATTATGGTAGAATTTGTAATACCAAAAAAAATATATATTAAAATAAATTTTCTTTTATTAATTTTTACCAAATATCAATAATTATTGTGTACTTAACTATTCAATTTGGAGTTTATTAAAATTGAGTTAGACCTAGTACGCTTGAGTTTTGTTTTAGTGGGCTTGATGTTAGTTATTTAATATACTTTGAGTTTAGGCTTGACCCACCAATTTGAGTTTCCTTCACTCATAATAAATAGTTGTGATATATAATAATAATAATAATAATAATAATAATAATAATAATAATAATAATAATAATATAATAGTAATAATATTTATAAATAAAATGAAATGAATGGAAGAGAAAGAGAATTCGGTTCTCTGTACCGAAAAGAAAAGAATGGGAATGCCGGTCGGAAGATCAAGAGTCCAGATGAACTTCGGAAGAGAGGAGAGCACTACGGGAGAAGACCAAAAGGCTGCTAACATTGAGTATAAAAGAGAACAAATTACCTCTAGTTTGGGTCTTTAGCATAAACACAAAAAAAAAAAAAAACATACGAGAGAGAGGGAGAAAGGGAGTCAAGTAGGTCGGTGGTGAAGACTAAAAGGCTATGGAGAGTCACGACATAAGAATAGATCATGTTTGCACACCGGAAAGCTATTTGAGGTAAGCTAGTCATTCTGTTGCTAATCATATTTTCAGTTGTGTTCTCGTTTTTGGAATAGTTGACGGGGGGTTGGTGTTTCTGGGAGGAAGAAGAAGAAATAAACAAATAAATAAAGAGTAAGCAAGAGAGAGCGCGAGTATGCGCAGATGAAGGAGGTTGAAGAGAGCTAGAAAAGAAGTGAGATTGTGTGTAGGTGTTTTGAAGTTGTGCTGGTTTTCTTTCGTCACCGTAATTGTTTAATAATATTAGTAGATTTTTTTTTCTCCTAAATTGGACGGTCATGGTGAATGGGAGCATTTAACTGAGAAGTGCGATAAAGATTTTTTGGTACTGTAGCTTGGATGGAAGGGATGCGTGGCAGGAGGGAGTTGAAATGGGTGCATGTTTGGTTGAGGTGGCGGTGAGGCGATGGTGGGTCTTATGCATTATTTCTTTAAAAGTTGTCCCAGCAGTTTGGTGAGATGTTATGATAATGGGTTGGTAGAAAAGGAATGATTTAAAAAAAAAAAAAGAAAGAAAGAGAGAATGAATACAGTGAAGTTAGTATTTACAGAAAGTTAGTGAGATTTGGGTGTGGTTTAACTTGTAGAATGATTGAGGTGGTGTGAGAACCCAAAACCCATTACTTGTATTACTTGTTCTATGCCTTGATAACCTGCTTGTTTCATGCTTTAACATGATTAGATATCTCTTTTAGTCCATGCCTGACTCGTATTAGCAGTATTGCATTCCTTGTCACTTGATTTCCTTCTATGCTTAGCATACCTTCCCGTGACGCCTCGCGTGTTGCCTTAGCCTGAATTGCACTCAACCGAGACTTGTTAGGGTTCGATTGTCTCTCATAGACGACCTAGAACGCTCACCTTGATCATAGTAAGCTTGTTGGGAAGTTTAGAAACCTTCTTGCCTTGTTTTGGCCTTAGCGATTTCACCCGTCTCCCGTTTTGCGCGTATTTCGACGTGCGAATTGTTCCTTGAGTTCCCGGACTTGTATTCAAGTCATAACCATGATTTAACAAGCCTATTCCATGCCCAAGTTACCCTAGTTTTATTGACGTTTGATCCGGGTTTGATTTGTCAACCAATCGTCGCTTGACTCGAGCCTTGTTCTACCTTGTTCCGGGTGACGTTCGGGGGTGTTTCGGACATGTTTTGAGTTGTGTTAGACCCTAGAATGGTTACCCATGAGCTTGGGACCATTTAGGACTTGTTTAGGTCTAGTTTTGGTGCTCCGTGGTTCAGCGGCGCATGGCTCGATCGAGGCAATTAAAAAGTGGAAGTCCCGATGGTTGAGGCGGCCGCATGGCCCTCCTCTCCCAGGCGCCCGCCTCGTCTCTTCTCGCCACGGAAATTTTTCTTCTTCTCTGTTTTGTCCGACTTTTAACCCTTAAACCCCCTTCTTAATTAGTCCTAATCCAACCTATTAAACCCTAATTAAGCTAGGTTAGTCCTAAGCTCAAGCCACCACCCTTGGACACTTGGATTCCACCTCTCCTCTCCCCTTGACACTTGGAATTCCACCAAGATCATGCAAGATATAAAAAGGGCTCCCTTGTTGACTTGCCTTAATCTCTCATAATCAGATTTCTTCTCTCTCTCTCTTGCCTTGGTGTGTGTGTAGAGAATAGGTGAGATTGGTGTGTGTGTTTCCCCTTGATTGAGCTCCCGACATCCGATTGCCAAACCGAGACCACCGGAGCGAAGCTACCGACGAGGAGAACGATTTCATCCGATTACCTTGTGCTTCAACTTTCCTTTCCTTGGTGAAGGTAAGCTATCGATTTCCCCTTAGGATACATGCTAGACTTGCCATGATCCCCCTTGACTATTGATCCCCATGCTTTCCCATGCCATGCCATAATCTAGGTTGAATTGGTCTCTTGAGATTGTGATTAGTATGTCCATCTTGTTGCTTAAGGCCTATACCTAGAACTAATTATGTTCTATGCTTCTTTAGGAGCAATTAATGTTCTTGAACTATTATATTTTGATGACTCTTGGGAATTTTGGATTCTAGGGTTTCATATGCCTTGTATTGATTTTCCTATTGAATTGAGTCCTAGGCCTAGAACAAATTGCGTTCCATATTCCCCTACGAACAACTAATGTTCTTGGACCAATAACTTTTAATAACTCTTGGAGATAATGATTTCTCGGGTGTCACATGCTACAAACTGTCCATCCTATTGAGCGAGTCCTACGCCTCGAATTGAATACGTTCTATGCCTACTTAAAAATAACAAGTGTTCTCGGACTTGCGACTCTTGATAACTCTTGGGAATTATGATTCTAGGGTTTCCTATGTCTTGTATTGATCATCCTATTGGATTGGGTCCTATGCCTAGTATAAATTGTGATCTACGTTCCCCTACGAATAAGTAATGTTCTTGGACCCCTTGCATTTTAATAGCCTTGAAAGAATGGTTCTAAGGCCCTTGAATTCGAATTATCGATAATACTTAACTACGGTTGATTAATGGATTAATGACCCAGCCGGTCATCTACGAGAACTTAGTAAATGATTTTGGATGCATCTAGCATCTTAACTCCCTTTGATGAATTGGTAGAGACGACTCAGCGGAGTCAAACTTAGGTGAGCCATTGAACAATACCGGCTCAATGATCAATCCCTGTGACGTCCTAAACACGTTCCTCTAAGAATGATGATTCTAGACTGTTGAAACTTGAATTGGTTACCTGGCTTGATTCCTGATGTCATAAAATAGAATGTCTATTTGACATATTGAGTTCGCCCTTGTCGAACTCCTTCCTGCTCGATTATTGATGAAAATTCTTAACTACGGTTGTTTAATAGATTAATGACCTAGCCGATCATATACGAGAACTTAGAAAAGGTTCATGATGCATTTAGCGTCTTATCTATCTTGGATGAATTGTTATAGATGACTCAACGGAGTCAAGCTTAGCGAGCCATTGAACAATACCGGCTCACCGACCCATCCCTTCGACGTTCTAAACGCGCTTCCTAAAGAATAATAATTCTAGACTCTTGAACTTGAACTGATTGCCTTGCTTGATCTTGAATGTCATATTATAGCATGACTAATTGACATGTGAGTTACTCTTGACGAACTCAATCCTGCTTGGTTATTGATGAGAATAATTTACTTGTCTTGAACGAGATCGCTCTTGTCGACCTCGTTCTATACTTGAGAATTTTTGTTAAGTAAACATTACTTGGCATTTGCATGAGTCCAGCTGGCATACCTGTCTTTGTTCACACACGCCTCCACTGTGGCCACAGTGGGGAAGTAGCTCCCTTGTTGTAATCATTAAGAGCACCATTGGACTATCCCGGGCATCTCCTCGGAAGATCGATGTACTACACACATTCGATACCCGCACTTTCCAGATAACGCTTGTATGCAGGAACTACGTAGCGGCCCGGCTCTCGATATATCCTGATCCTATGTGATTTAATTACAAGCACCTATGTGAAATAATGTGCATCTTGAATACATGACTTCTATGATATCTTGTCCTGAATATGAAATCTTGCCTGAAAATGTTATCTTGCCTTGAATGATGCATATTGCCATGACATGCATGATTGATAGCTTACAAGTCTTTATGACTTACCCTTTCCCCTTTTACTGCTTTAGATCTTAGCATGACAGGTCCTGCTCGATGACTCGCGGTGTTCGTGCTTTGTGCCCTTTTGGTGCGCCGATGTTATTTGAAGAGGTGGTTTAGATGCCCTCTTTCCCTTGTTTTATATTTTTGTAAGGACGACGGGTTAAGCAAGTCAACTAGACTATGCTTGGGTATTTGTGTAGAACTTGCTTGTAAATCTTAACTGCTAGTAGTTTAATACTTGTAGTACTTGTAACCCTGTTGTGCCGGCATTGTGTAAGCCGAGCTTTGATTAACTTGTTATTATTCCTCCACGTCTTAGTCTTCCGCTGAGCATGCTTTTAGCTCATTTAGAAATTCTTGTCTTTGAACTGTTAGCTTGGGTTCCGGCATGTAGTGTCGCCGAAGACTTGGTTATAATTGTTTAACTGTTTATCAGGTTTAAAAGTTTTAAAAATATCCGGCCGTTTGGTGCCGAGGCGTGCTGCGACTCCAATGTTGCGTCACGTCGTTTTTGTGAATTAAGTGCTTGCATGTTTGATTGCCCTTGCTTCCCTCCTTATTTGGGCGGTCTGACCCTCGGTCCCATCTCGGGCCCGGGCCGGGTCGTCACAGGTGGGAACGACAGAAATCAAAGAAAAAAAAAACAAGAAAGAAAGGGGGAAGAAAAAGGCAGTATATATTTGTTAGTTGTGTGGTTACAGAATAAATTAACACTACTATTTTTTATAAAATTAATTATAATAAACAGTAGCATCTAAATTAGTTAGATTGGCTAAATTACTACAATATAAATATGTGAGTAAATTAAATTATGTCTTGAATTTTATATTCAGGCCGACACCGGTAGCAGTCCGTTGTGCTAAAAGTAAATTTTTCGTAGCATCACTAAGGTAAGGGATTATACCTCTTATAGTCCATATTTTTTTATCCTCCGTTAGACTTCCAATTATTTTATTGACATCGATATTCTTTTGAAACCTACGCCGACTTGGGTCGGTAGTTGATTTGAATTTCGTCGATTTTATTTATTCGAAAATCATGAATTGATTAACATTTGAATTCACTTAATTTTTGAATTTCATGTTAGTTATTCTTCCTACATGAAATATATGATTGTTGCAATGCGAAATTTTGTGATGCATGAGCCTTGTAGTGAAATTTGATTTTTTTTTCCTTGAAATTCTACCATGATCATTAAACTGATTTTTATGATTATCGAATGCCACTTAAATTGTGAGCATAATTATTGAATGATCGAACTTATCGAATACCACCTAGCTAGTGGTATATGATTATCCGGATATACCAAACATGATCGAATTATCGATACACTTCGGAGTAATTATTGAACTGCTTATCGATACTCTTCGGAGTAAATATTTAAAAATTGTTTTATGATCATGAGATTCTGTGAGTAATTTACTGTCTCCAATCGGTATGGGACGGTTGGTGACGGTTGATCACTCGAGTCGTTTTGTTGTTAAATTTTCATTTGACTTCCTTTTTGCTTTGAATTAAAATTTTGATAAATTGCTTCCGCTTATCCATACTTGAACTATAAATTTAGAATATTGAAATTTATTCCTCTCTGATTTATTCTGGTCAACTCCTCCTTAGTAACCGGAGGGGTTGTATATGATCTTACTGGGCATTGTTCGCTCACCCTTTCTCTTTCAAATTCTCCTTCTTCAGGTAATGAGTAGGAATTATGAGAAGACTTGACTCGGATAAACCAAGATGACGGTTCCGAGAGATTTTGGATCTAGACTTTATTTAATAAAATGATAACTTATTAAGAATGATTAACTTTTATTTAGCTTCAAGTTTGTAGTAAATTTTATTGGGTTATTTGACTTTAGTTAAAGATGGTTTAAGGTTTATTTATTTTTGAGTTGAGAATATTTATGATTCTAAGATGTTATTGTAAGTGACGTGGTCAAATTATGGGACCGTGGTGTCAGTACCGAGTTTGAGACGTTACAGAATTGACTAAAAAAGAAAATGGGGACAATTATTTAAACACAAAGTATCATGTTTGAGTGTGACCTGGCACGTGGATTAAAAAAAATAATTGATTTGATTATTAATATTAATGCAATATACAATTTCCTTTAAAAACACATGTGCACCTGTAAATTAAGTAGAAATAGAAATAAAAAAATAATGTTAAAATAGTAAAAAGTGTTGTCTTAAAAAAGAAACTTACAAACAGGACAAAAAAAATTTTAAAAAGTCAGACAAAAAACAGACAATAATTTAGGGATAGAACTATAGGAGTATTCACTTTGATAGCATCTCAGTGCTATCTTTATTTTAATTCATATAATTCATCTTTTCGGATTATTTGGTCAAATATTCTACATGGTCAAGAATACTTATTATAAAAAGTTCTTTATAACCATCATTCGTTGGCAGCACTTGTACATTGATTCAAAAAGGAGAAGAAAAAAAAGGTAGGATCAAGTAATCAAGGTAACCCATATCAGTTAGTTGTGGTTATCCCCTATCACAAGGCAGTAGGCAATATATTAACATCATTTATGAATTTATGGGTGGACTTGTAGTAGTTCTAATTTTGGGTCAGAATAAGTATATATTTAATGATTAAATATTATTTAATAAAAAAAGATAATAATATGTACAGTTGGTCCCCAAAAAAATTATTAAATATCATGTTAATTACGTGTGTCCTCCGTTTCGGGTAAAAATTCATTTTTTAAAAGTCAAACTTTTGAAAAAATGACACTTTTAGTAATCTATTTGTTATAAAATGAATAATCGTGGACCAGTTCTTTATTTTGAAATTATAACCTCTCTGGTGCGCTATTTTTTATCCAACTGCATAAGGCCCTTTTTGTCATCCTAAAATGCCCCCCTTCTCCTGTTGATGGATATCAAGCACCGGAGTTGACACTAATTCAAAGAAAATAGATCTAAAAATATAGGACTTAACACTTTAATTAGTTTCGTTTTAATTTTTTTCATTGAACTGGATTATTTGAGCTTGTCAATTTTAGAGTTGGAATTTTCCTAAATTATATATTGACAAATTATTTCGATTTTATTAATTTATTTTTACATCCTCTAAATTTTCAGACACTGCTTACTTAAAGTACAAATGTAGAACCAAAATTTTTGGATGTATAATATATAAGAAGAACATAATTTTATTTTTAAGAAAATAAAATTATAAATATAGATCCTAACTTTATAGATGGACTTAATTTATTTTTTAAAAGATTTTGGTAAACACCAAGTCAATGTATTTTAACAGTGAAGGAATAATTTTTTTTAATTAAAATACCAAACCTAAACCATATATGTTGGGAAAAGGAATAAAATATATATTTCTCATGTACAATACAATAGGACTTTTGAAATTTCAATGATGCTCACAAGCATGATTAACACAAGTATCAAGGAATGTGAAATGACATTTTATATAGATTTGTGTGAAATGTAATGATACATTTAATTTTTTTTTCAGATAGCATGTAAAGTTTTGACTGGATATTTCTTTTTATTGATGCATCTGTCTTTATATATATATATATATTCAATGATTCTCAATCACTTTTGATTTCTCCTTAATCCCTTAGATAGTCTCAATTGCATTTTACTAGAGGTGGCAATTTTGCCCATGCCCATTTGTCCGCCCAGACCATCCAATAAATAATGGATATGGGCACACCCAAAATTTTAAGTGAGCATAAATGGACATGTCCACTTGGGCACATTAATTATGATGGGCTAAATGGGCACCCACTTGGGCACCCATACTAAAACGCATTCTCTTGCTCACCTAATTTTGTTTATCAATTACATACATAATTATAAAATACTTAAAATTAATAATGACGTTTAACATAGTTAATATATCTATATTGTACACACACCCTTCCAACCCCCATCCCCTTCCAAGCACGCCCCACCTAAAATTAATTTTCTTGCTCTACTAATTTTGTTTTATCAATTATATACATAATTATAAAATATACTTAAGATTAATAACGACGTTAAATATAATTAATATATCTATACTGTACATCCACCCTTCCAACCCCCACTCCCCCCAAAAAAACTCATTCTCTTGCTCTTCTAATTTTTTTTATCAATTACATACATAATTATAAAATACTTAAGATTAATAATGACGTTTAACATAATTAATATATTTATACTGTACATCCACCCTTCCAACCCCACCCCTCCAAGTGCCCCCCAAAAAAAAACTCATTCTCTTGTTCTTCTAATTTTGTTTTATCAATTACATACATAATTATAAAATACTTAAGATTAATAATAACGTTTAACATAATTAATATATCTATAATATACACCCATACTTCCAACCCCCACCCGTCTCCAAGCGCCCCTTTAAAACTCATTCTCTTATTCTTCTAATTTTGTGTTATCAATCACATACATAATTATAAAATATTTAATATTAATAATGACGTTTAACATAATTAATATATCTATACTGTACACCCACCCTTCCAACTCTCACCCCCTCCAAGCGCCCCCCCCAATTGCAGAGCAAAGCATGTGATATATATATATATATATATATATATATATATATATATATATTGTACACCAGCCCTTCCAACCGCCACCCCCACCCCCAAATTGCAAAGCAAAGCATGGAATGTCGTTCTATGAGTCTGTACCGTTAAATGAAACCCAACATCACTCACAGATTGCTCAATTTCTATGACTCTGTAAATATTCATCCATGTTACACTATAAATGGATTTATAGTGGTTTTGTGACTAGTGCAACATGCGACATTCTATGACTTGTGTGTTTGTCTATTGGGCTTCAGCGAAATAAAAAACCGGATCATAAAATAAAAGATTGAATTGAGGGTTACAATAACAAAAAAACATAATTGACACAAAAGATAGCAAACATACATATTTATGTTTCTTTTTTTTTTGGTGAAATTAATGTTTTTTTCTTTGAGCGTATTTTTGGTTAAAGAATGAAGATTTTTAATTATTGTATTTATTTTTAAATTTTGTGTTAATGAGTAGATGTGCCCTCATGCCCATTTATTGTCCGCCCATATATGCCCATGATATTAAATGGGTACTTACTTGCACGTCCATTTAAGCTCATTGCCCATATGGGGCGCCGCCCATACTCGTCCGTTTGCGACCTCTTGCAGTGACTGATGAGTAGTGGTGACAAATTCTGCCCACGCCCATATTTATATATATATATATATATATATATATATATATATATATATATATATATATATATATATATATATATATTTAATTTTTTTTTTATTTTATTAACTTTTTTTAATGCCTTGAAAGGCTACAATTATATATATGATGTCTTTGGTGTGACTCGAACAAATGGTGCCTCTGGTGAGGCTTTGAACTCCGACCTTCGCTGAGAGTAGTTAAGTCCTGTGGTGCCTCGTAGAGTTTGAATACTCAACCTTTCCATTAAGATAAGTGAGTAGCCAATAGGGCCTTTTGGATAAGGCTTAACAATAACGATGCCTCTAAAGAGGCTTGAACACCCACCTCTCTACTGAGTTGTAAAGTCCAGCACTCTAGTGAGACTCGAACACCCAACCTCTCCAAGAGAAGTGGCGTACCGCTTGAGCTAGAGCTCGCCTCATTTTCTATATGCCTGTCCAGACCGCCCACTAAATTATGGGCATGGACAAACTTAAATTTTAATCTGGGTATAAATGGGCATGCCCACTTAGACCATTAAGTTTTATGCGTATAAATGGGCGCCCACATTTTCACCTCACTCTCACGATTAATTTTTTTACTTCTGTATATCTGATAATCCAAAGTTGTTTCTCTCTATATAATTACATTTCTATCAATAATCATTCATTGATACAGAGAGTGTGGGGATAGAGAGAGAAACTAGAGAGAGAGATGCATGGTTGCTACTTGTTCTTCGGGTTTGGTTTTTAGAACCAAATAAATAGTCAGCAATGGTGGGAGTAATCTTTATTTTTTAAGAATAAAAAAATTGACCCATTTTTTTTTTCGATATCATATTACTTTTATATACAGTCAATTATGTATTTTTTTGGTTATGAAAAATATATATATCAGATTTCCATTTAAAAACAATCGATTTGACGTAAAAATTAAGGAACTAAGGGAGTATTTTATTTCAATTAACATACGAGAAAAGTGAAAATGTGTTCTTGTTTTGATATTATTAATAGTTTTGCCAACACTAACACGCCTGATGAACTCGACCCAAATCCTGGTCACGAGTCAGACACATGGTCCTTCACATGAGAAGCACGTGGAAGTCAGGGGCCAAGAAAGAGGCCACCCGAGCAGGATAATCCGGGATAAACATCGTACACATAACCCGAGCAGGAATTTTCATCATCAACATAATCGAGCAGGAATCTTCCTCATCAATCTAATCGAGCAGAAATCAAGGCTGCTCGAAGATTAATTAACTGATCACTCTCGAGCGTGAGATTTAAGCCATTAATTTGTCAGTTATGCAATCAACCCGCGATCATAGTCATAACGGCCTAAAATCTCTCTGCTACAATGATTCAACCCGGATTTCACACCAAAAAGGGCTATAAATACCTTACATTACTTCACTTCAAAGGGACAAACCCTTTTACACACCGAAACTCTGTTATTTTTCTTTTCACAAGCTAAAGACTCACTCTCACGCCTGAGGGGTTTCACGAGACCCTGCCTTGCATTCCTTCTAAGGTTTTCTTCTATTGACAGGTTTCTCTCAAGATCATACCTTTTCATAAGCTAAGATACCTAACAAACAGCAAGGAACGGCTCTAGAACAAATTGTGTAGCATCAGTTTGGTTCCGTTGCCGGGAAACAAAAATTTCAAGTCAATTTTCCTCAAATTTTGTTAGTATGGCTAAAAACGGTAAGGGACATGCTGGAGCGAGTGGAAATGTTGGTGGGGATATGTCTGTACACCAAGGAGACTGGCCACAAATCAATAACCGGCCTGAGGGGATTCCCCAGCCTGATCAACTTCTAAGGAATGGGCATCCTCCACTAGGCGGGGTAATGACTAGATCCCAGGCAGCAGCACAACATGCACCAACAGGAAAGGCTGGTTTCATCCCAGGAAATGACCCTCCCCAGCATGATTTGAGAAATCAGTTGCAACAACAAAGGGCCGATTTGGTCGAGTTACGTTACCAACTGAATAAACGTCGAAAGGCTGCTCGACTTAATCCAGTGGTAGAGCATGTCCCGTTGAATGAACAAGCACAAGCTCAATCACTTCGCAATCAGGCCCAGTACTCGAATAGGATGTTCAAACTGAACCAACAATTGGCCGCTTTGGATCAGCCACCGGTTCCCATAGAGTACTAGTTGATTCCAGTTGTGCCCGTTATTAGTATTCCACAAATGGTGGAAAGGGTGCCTAGTGTTGGCAGCCAGGCCCCACACAGACACCCTTTGGCCATCGATCAGGCACCAGCTCGAGATCGAGTAGAAAGCGATGGCAGCCACAATCAAGGTACTCATGCGGTAGAAATCCATGAGGAAAGACGTGAGCGAGATAAACGTAGTGTGGTCGATGAGTCACAACTAGCCAGCAGACGGAGTCCAAGAGATGAACATGAATGCTCCTATTACTCTCGGTCCCATTACTCTTATCGATCTCGTCGGACATCACCTCGTCGCGAGAATGGCAAGCGAGCAGATCACCATGAGGCCCTAAGACCACCAAGGGTTCCTCAGCAGATTAAACCACAGCAGATTGAGGCACCTCAAGATGGTATAGCTCAGCCTGTAGAAATCCCTGCGACACCACTACCAGCTCAACCTCAGACAATGGCTGAGGTTTTAGTAATTGTGCAAGCTAGAATGGATGGATGGGAGGCTGGTCGAAGACCTGATGGGACAGTTCGATCAACAAACGGTAGTCCATTTGCGGACTGGATCGAAAACACACCTCCAGCACAGGGGGCTATTTTCCCAAATTTTGATAAATACTCGGGAAAAACTCGGGCAGGAGATTGGTTATGCTCATTTGAGGCACAGGTCGGCCTAGTAACTAGCAATGAAGCCTTAAAAATGAAGGCATTTGTAGGGGCTATCCAGGGAAAAGCCCAAAGTTGGCTGGGACATTTCCCGAGAGGATCTATAACAACATGAAAGGATCTGAGGGAGAAGATCTTAGCAGAATTTGGTTCGGTCGGGGCTATTCTGAAGAGTCATTTTGATCTCTGCAAGGTGGTCCAAGGAGTCGATGATTCCTCTCACAGTTATATGGAATGATTAACAAAAGTTCTCGAACAGGTCACAGGCATGACGGAAGGGGAGGTCACACTTTGCTTTCTGAATAACATGGAAAGTAGGGGCTTGAAACAGGAATTGGTAATGAATCTCCCAGCCATTCAGGGTGAGAAACTTGCTCGGGCTCAGCTATTTAGCTCGACGGAAGTTGACCTAAAGGGAAAGGGCAAGGAGAAAGCCGAAAATAGCTCGGTAGCAGCAGCAGCTCCTAGCTCGGGCAAAAACAATAATTTTCGTAGAGATAGGAATAGGACTTCTGATTCAGAGAGCAGCATTTCACTCCCCTGAACACTTCAAGAAAAGAAATCATGATGCATCCGAATGATCTTCCCCGCTTCTACACAATGAATCTGTGAGATACGCCCAAAGATCGATAGCACAAAATTTTTGTGCCTATCACAACGATGTTGGGCATGTCACAGAGGAATGCTTCATCCTCAAAAAGGAAATTCAACGCTTGATCAATCAAGGACGTCTTGATAGGTTCAAGCAAGCAAACAACAATGGAAATAATCATCGCGATCCTCTTGCTCGGGGAGGAATCAGAGGAAATAGGGGAAATGCCCCACAAATACACTGAGTTGTAACGTCATTCTTGAGGAAGAACCTAGTTTGACTCAATTGGGAAAACACATCTACTTGCTACCAAAGGTGATGCGTATGCCACTAGTAACTCGCTTTGGCGAGCAGACTATCCACTTCACTCGCAGTGAGCTAGCAAACACAACCTTTGCTTCCGAGCAGCCTTTGGTTATATCAGCTCTGATTAACAATTGACAAGTGCATCGAGTGCTTGTAGATACAGACGCTTGTCGAGATGTGCTTTATTACTATTGTTTCAAGGAGATCGGTCTCACTAATGCTCGATTGAAACCCTATTTGGGAACACTGGAAAGTTTCACGAATCACAAGGTCGGGGTCAAGGGCACAGTTGACCAGGAAGTTTACCTAGGGGATGGGGAGCATACGAGGCTAGAAGTCATAAATTTCCTCGTCATCGATTTAAAATCACCGTACAATGCCATCATGGGTGATAAATGTGCATATTGTCTATATTTTTGGATACTTTGGGCTTATTTTCCTAGACAATATTGCATTTATCATTGCTAATTTAATTGTTTTGACTCATTTACCTTTATTTGTCTTAATTTGGCAGTTTTGCAAATTTTGTGCATTAAAGTCAAACTTTATTGGTGAATTAAAGGCAAACTTTAATGATGAAGTAAAGGCAAAAGGATGAGTTGAATTCCAGCATTTTTCATGGGCAGCGATTACTTTTCGTAGGGTGGAAAACTAATGTCAAGAATTAAATTGAAGATTTCCAGCAACAATCGCACCATAGGTGCGGTATATTTTGCAGCATTCAGTCGGGGCAGCTCAAGAGTCACTTCCAATATTTTCCAGTTTGGACCCTTTTTATGCATCTAGACTAAATGCTATCAAAAGGGGGATGAAGAGCTTTAATTTAGCCTCTCATTTATCTCTCATTTATTTCTCATTTATTGTCATTACTCCAATTTATTTTGGTTGACAAGGGGAAAGGAAATGCTTAGTTTTTCCTATATATAGCTCCCTCCTCCCCTCCTTAGGGACAGAGAATTTTACTTTCATACACTCATCTGAAATAGTTAGATAGGCATTTTAAAGTAGTTTTATATTTGAAGACTAGAGTTTGTGAATTCGTTCGCAAGTATTTTATTATTGCAAGTTCTTCTACTTCCATTCTCTTTGTTTTGATTTTATGATTATTCTTAACATATTTATTTTAGTTAATTTAATTATGTGTGAGTAGTTTTCTAATTCTAGGATTAGGTGTAGCCCGTAATTGATTTATAAATAAAGTTTTTATCTTTCCATTTATTTGAGTGTCACCCGTTTTGATTCTATTTTAGTCTTATTAATAATTGTATAAAATTGTAGTAGCGAGGGACCGAAAGGTGAAACTACTACATTTATACAATAATCTTAGTTACTGAAGTGAAGGACCGAAAGGTGAAGCGTAAGTAATGGAACTCTAATATTGAACTAGAAATTCATGAGAACAAGAGTTGATTAAATTTCTAGATGCTTATAGAATTGTAGGACATAATGGGTTTAGTTTAATTCATTGAGTGAGACATCGGATTTGAATTAATCTAGGCACGGTTAAAAGTAGTTCGAAAGACTGCAATTAACTATTTTTATGCAATTCGCCTTCAAAATTTGACATTCATCACGAACGGAAAGATTGTTATGAAATTTATAAATTCATTGTTGTGGTGAACCGAAATCCTAGAAGCTTTTTAATTATTGTTTTAAATCCATAATCTAATCTTGCATTTTAATTTAGTTAATTTAGTCTTGCTAATTTAATTTGCATATCACAACCAAAATCTTGAAATCAATTAGTCTAGATAATTTTAATTATGAGTTATAAGGTACTTGATTCAAAGTCCCTGTGGGATCGACATCCTAAATACTACACGAATAGTCGTGCGCTTGCGGTAGGATTTAGTGATCAATTGAAAATCACTCAACAAGTTCTTTGGCACCGTTGCCGGGGACTTCGGAAATCAATATCGAGCCAATTTGCAATTTGATTCAACTAAACATTTTTTTTCGTTTTGTTTTGTTCATTTGTTTGCTTTTACTAGTTGTTAATTCCCTCTTATGCGAGAAACTCGTATTGCTGACATTTTGCTTGAGGTAGATCCAAAAATCGAGAGAATTTTTCATAGGAGAAGAAGACCTTTTTCAAAAGGAAGCACAATCCAGTTAAAAGCTATTTGAACCCAAGATGGCGGCTCAAGAAGATAATAGGACATTAAGAGACTTTGCTGCACCCAATGCTCAAGGGTTGTTACCGGGAGTAACAAGGCCGAATGTTGAGGCTAACAACTTTGAGTTGAAGCCTTCATTGATCTCCATGGTACAACAAACCCAATATGGAGGATCGCCCAACAAGGATCCCAATTTGCATTTGAAGATCTTCCTTGAATATTGTGACACTTTGAAGGTCAACGGAGCATCCAATGACGCCTTAAGACTACGGTTGTTCCCATTCTCTTTGAGAGACAAAGCAAGGGCTTGGCTACATTCATTGCCCGCCGGTTCCATAACCACATGGAATCAATTCTCGCAAGCATTCTTGCCCACCGGTTCCATAACCACATGATGCAAATTTCTCACAAAAGCCGAATGAATCAATGTACGAGGCATGGGAAAGGTTCGGAGAGATGCTTAGGCTATGTCCCCACCATGGATTGGAGAAGTGGCTCATAATCCATACATTCTACAATGGACTCACTTATAATGAGAGAATTTCCATTGATGCCGCTGCGGGTGGAGCTCTCATGAATAAGAATGTCGATGATGCATACAAGTTGATTGAAGACATGGCCAGCAATCACTCTCAATGGACAACAGAAAGAGGCACCAACCAATCAAGAGGAGTTCCAGGTAAGTATGAGGTTGATGCTCTTGATTTGTTAACTGCTAAATTTGATTCTTTAAGTTCAAAAATTGATAAATTGAATGTGAGTGCAATCATGAGTAACAATGGTTTTCCATGTGAAATTTGTGGTGTTTTGGGAGACTTAGCGATTGATTGTCAAGTGGGAAAATCATTTCCTCAATTTGGGTCTCAAGAACAAGTCAATGCTTTGAATAATTTCAATCAAAGACCCCAAAATGACCCTTTTCAAACACTTACAACCCAGGTTGGAGGAATCACCCAAAATTTTCATACAAGAACAATTCCAACCAAGCACCTCAAAGAAATTTCAACCAAGCCCCTCAAAAGTCCAATCTTGAAAGCTTGTTAGAAAATTTTGTGGTGACCCAACAGAAGCAAAATGAAATGGTCAATTGATGCAATTAAAAATTTGACATCTAGAAATGAAGTGGTCAATGATGCAATTAAGAATTTAACATCTAAAGTAGACACTTTGGCTACACACAATAAGATGTTAGAGACCCAAATTGCACAACAAGCTTCTTTGTTCTCAACAATGCCTGGAATGTTTCCGGGTAAGCCTGAACCAAATCCTAGGGAGCATTGTATGGCCGTGACTTTAAGGAGTGGGAAACAACTTAAGGACCCTAAGGTTGGGAATGATGAGAGTAAAAAGGGTGAGGTTGAGAAAAGTGATGAAAATGAACCAATGGTTGAAGTTTCACAAGGAGAAGGAAAAGAAGTTGAACAAGAACCTGAATATGTTCCCCCACCTCCTTATAAGCCGCCTATACCATTTCCACAAAGATTGGCTAAGGCTAAGCATGATAAGCAGTTTGAGAAATTTTTGGAAGTTTTGAAGAAGCTTTACATTAATGTTCCGTTCACTGATGCACTTTCACAAATGCCTTCTTATGCAAAGTTTTTGAAAGATATTTTGTCTAACAAAAGGAAATTGGAAGATTATGAAATTGTGGCTTTAACCGAGGAGTGTAGTGCTATCATTCAAAATAACTTACCTCCTAAACTTAAAGACCCCGGTAGTTTTTCAATTCCTTGTGTGATTGGAAGTCTTAATATTAATCGTGCTTTGTGTGATCTTGGTGCAAGTGTGAGTTTGATGCCATTGTCTATCTTTAAGAAAATTGATTTAGGTGAATTGAGGCCCACTAAGACTTCATTGCAATTGGCGGATCGTTCCGTCAAATATCCGGTAGGTATATTGGAAGATGTTCCAATTAAAGTGGATAAGTTTTTCATACCGGTTGACTTCTTTGTTCTTGAGATGGATGAGGATTCTCATATCCCAATAATTCTCGGTAGACCTTTCCTAGCTACGCGTGATTGATGTGAAAAGTGGAAAGCTCTCCTTGAATATTGGAAATGAAAAAGTTGAATTTGAATTGTCAAATGCTGCTAAATGCTTTTCTGTTGAGAATTATTGTAGCAGGATTTATTCGGTGGATCAAGCAATGAGTAAGGAACGTGAACAACATTTCTTCCATGATCCGTTCGATAGTTTTTTGGTAAAAGATGAGCCTAAGTGCAATGAGAATTCAGATGATGTTGTTGCATTTGCACACTTTCTAGAGTCAAACTTTAATCCTCTAGTTCAAAAAGTGGAAATTGGGAAGAATGATCATGTGCCTACATCTCAAATTTCCAAGGAAGAGAAAACTCCGCGAGTAGAGCACACACCTATTCTTTTTACTACAGGAATTTCTAAGGATTCCAACAAGCGGTTGCAAGATAAGCGAGCTTTTCGAAAGAAGTTTCTTGAGGAAGATGATGACAATGGGCAGGAAGTGCCTAAGGTTGTGGAAGTAAATAGATGGAGGTCAAAGACGCAAGTTCATGAAGATGAAAACAAGAAGGGTAACACAAATACCTTTTCTTACTCAAAGCGACCTCCAGATTGAAATAAAAAAAGGTCGAGCTAATGACCTTAAACAAGCACTTCTTGGGAGGCAACCCAAGTTCCTTTACCTTGTTTTCCTTTTAATTTATTTTTATTTTCATCTTTGCTTTATTTTATTTCTAATCCTTGATCGCGTTCGTAGTTTTTCTTTTGTTTTGTTATTTTGATTTTGTAGGATTATTTGTGTAAATGAGAAGAAAGATTTTGCTTAAAAGATGCATACTTGAAGGCTGCGAAATTTTTCGCACCTACGAAAGTTGGGCAGTGTGTTTCGTACCATGGGTTGGAAATCCTTCGCACCCTCTTGAAAAAAGAAATGACCCAAGGGTGATGAAGTTAATCTTCAATCAATTGGTACTCATGTATGACTTTCTTCAGGAGTCTCCCACATCTTACTCCTTCCCCCACCCTTTGATTTTGTGAGCTCGTTCCACTCTCCCTTTTGCTATTTCGTTTTCTTCATTCCATTGAGGACATTGCATTCTTTAACTTTGGGAGAGATGGTAATTTCATTTTGAGTTTTTTTATTTGGGGGTAATAGATTTTATGCTTTTGAAATGCACAAGCTTGTAGCTTTGATGATAATTATTTTTGTTTGTCATTTGCAAAAGTATGCATGTGTATTACATTTGTGGAGTAATCTTGGACTCATTTGCATGCTAGTTGATGGTTGATAATGATTCCCTTGCTAATTCTTTCTTGGGTATGCTTTGAGTGAAACACGAGGGTGAGAGAAAACACGAGGGAGTGTTTGCGAGGTACCTACATATTTTATGATTTTGTTCTTGGTGCTAGGCTAGCAAACAATTATGTGTACATTGTGGATATGTTATTTGGATTTTTGATATCATGGAGATTTTCTTGAAATTCTTGCTAAATTTAAGCTTGGCATGGGCATTGTGGTAATGAGATATGATTTAGGCCATTTTGGACAGTTTAAGCATTTTCTTGCCTAACCTTTTTGAAAAATGTTGTCCCTAGCATCCCCCTTGAGCTAGTGTAAAGAATGGTGTGTGCTATGCACACAAATGACCCCCATTCGACGTTCGTTTCATTTACCCGCATTTACTCACCCATTTAGCCAAAACACTTTATCCTACCCTTCAAGAGAGCTTAAAATGAATATTCATGTGTATATTGTTCACTTTTGTTGGGTTTGTGCTTTCATATGTTACATTTTTGGCTATTGTCTTGGGTGCAAAAAGGAAGGAATGGGTATTGAAAAAAAATATGTTGATTGGTGGGATGAAAAAAAAAAGAAAGAAAGAAAGAGAGATGAAGTTAGCGCCTCTTGAAAAAATTTTGAAGCAAGAAAACAAAAGAGGGCGCTAACGAAGGAAAAGAAAATAAAGTTTCCATGTGCTCTAAGGGGAAATAAGGGGTTAATTGTTAATTGATGGTGAGTAATTTCGTCAAGCCGATTATTCAAGAAATCAATTTTGGAGGTTGTTGAAATTGGTGAGTGGTTTTGAAAATAAAATAAAATGAAGAACATTGTTTTGTGATCGAGCATTACATTTTACATGATTCTTTTATACTCTCTTGGTTTGTATATCAATTTCATTTGTAGCCCCTTGGCCTACCGTTACAAGTCTAAGATAAAGTCCCAATGATCTTTTTGCTTGCTTTGCCTATGCCACGCCAATTAAATTAAATAGCATATATGGAGAGTGCCCCTTGATTAGAGAATTTCAACTTTAGCATTTCTGTGGTACCATAATTCAAGCTAGTTGTGCCCCATGCTTCTCCTTGATTGAGTGACTAATGAGTTAGTGATTTGAGATCTAGATTGAGCACTTGAGATTTTATTAGCTTGGGAATCTAAAGACCCTGTCTTCCGGAATGTTGATGATTTGAGCTAAATTCCATGGTGTAGTTGTGAGGTTCCCAGGGTGTGCCCCAGCTGCCTGGTGCCCTTGGATAGGGAGTGCTTGCGTGCGTGGGATGTGGGACACCCTCGTTCCACCCTCCCTTGTTTAGGGGAAGACGAAATCAAAAGTGCGAGAGGAGTCTTGTCTATGTTAGCACGTTGGAATGTGCCTCGGTTGCCTTGAGTGGATTTTGTATCCAAAATGGGAACTTATGGTTTCCATATCAAGTTATCCCTTGTTTAGGGATACGGGATATGGGAATGCATTACCCTTTCATTCCCATTTTTTCCTTTTTAGGGAAAGCGGAAAAGTGCAAAAAGGATATTGCGGCCCCCAGCTATGGATTTTATTAAAAATAGCCTTATGGCCCATTCGGATCACTATGGGAGCTTTGGGTTTCCCGCATCAAGTTATCCCTTGTTTAGGGATACCGGGATATGAGAATACATCACCCTTCCATTCCCATTTCTCCCTTTTTTAGGGGAGAGCGGGAAAGTGATACAAAGAAGGATTTGCGAGGCCCCACTTGGATCCAAAGCTTTAGAGTCGCCATCTTTATTTTAAGGCAAATAAAGCAAAAGCAAAACCAAAAAAGAAAAAATAAACCGGAGAAAAAAAGGAGTTCGGGAGGCTAAATTCTACGAGTTGGGAAGGTGCTAGGCACCCAACTCGCCCC
>CM028380.1:32068948-32105265 GCA_013146195.2 Codonopsis lanceolata
GCGGTTTGGTAAGCAATATTGACAAAATGTTACACCAAAGAAGGTAGAAGTTCCTTCTAAAATTAATACAGTGTAACGAAGAGGATACGGTTGAGGAATGTGGGGTTACGGACTCTCCTAAATCGTGGACTATGATGCTTAGAAAGCTCCTTTCAAATACACGATCCTCCTTTGATGATGTTAGTGATTTTCCCCTTTCATGGATTACATTAAAGCTTTTCCAAAAGGAATGTAAGGATAAAATCGAGTTAGAAGCAAAAAGAAAGACTTTTAGGGTGGCTCCTTCAGCAGGCGTCAAACTAGAGGCGAAAGCAAAGGCGGGTCATTCTAATTAATTGTTTTTTATGTCGATCATTATATGGAATATAATGGTAGGCGTGAACAAGAAAACAATTTCTTATTTAGAAATTGATTTCTCAACATAAACCGTTTACAGTCGCTCTTTTGGAGCCTAAAATAGATAATGGTACTCGTCTCACCAAGGTGGCTAAAAATCTCCGGTTTCAAAATAGTATGCACTATGAACCAATTAATAATCATATTTGGTTGATGCGGAACAACAATGTGAAGGTTGATTTTCACGCAGTGCATCTTCTCGGTTGTGACAGATTAGAGTTACGGGACACGATAATTTGACATCTTTAGTCACAATTGTTTATGCCAAGTGCACGAGAGGGGAGCGACAATTATTGTGGTATGATTTGCAGGATATAGCTGGCCAAATTAATGAAGCTTGGTTCATCGGAGGGGACTTTAACACCATCTCTTCATCTTCAGAAAAACTTGGGGGCAATGGTTATGACTTTGGCAGTATGGATGATTTTAATTCTTTCATGATCCAGCGGGTGTGATGGATGTAGGCTATGAAGGCTCAATTTATACTTGGTGCAATGGTCACCATGGGCGGAGAATGCGGAGAGGATTGCGGGGTCTTAGCAAATGGTTTATTCAAAATTCATTTCCTGGCAGTGTGCGTCACTCATCTTAGCGAGGGGTAAAATCGATCACTCGCCTCTTCTTATTGAATTTCATATATCTCCAAAACCTAAAGCCTGTTTTAGGTTCCAGCGTATGTGGATTGATCATAAGGACTTTCAGAACTTTGTGGCTGCTGCTTGGGCTCGTACCTGTGATGGTAATTCCATGGAGATCTTGCATCGAAAATTAATGTTGCTTCGCCGATCTCTTAAAGAATGGAATTGGACAGTGTTCGGGAATGTTCATAAAAAGATTGCTACGTTTCAAGATACTATTACTCATTTGGATTTTCGATTGCAATTGGGTTGGGATGATCTTTGTTGCTAGCTCTTTAGATAAGACTCATCAAGAGTTGGATCGGTTTCTAAAGTGGGAGGATGGTTTTGCAACAAAATCTCGCAATAAATGGCTTTGTGATGGGGATAATCTGACCTTTTCCATGCTTCAATTCGGGATAGGGCCCAAAGAAATATGGTTAAAATTAAAATTGCAAGGCGGTTCTTGGTACTGGATGGTCCTAATTTGGGTAACTTGGCGTGGATTATTTTTCAAATTTGCTCACTACTTCTAATCCTACTATAGAAGAGGAGTTATTTTCAGTGGATCACAGTAAGGTGAATGATCATGATAATCATAATATGGCTATGATTCCTTGTTTCGAAATATGGGATGCGGTGAAGGGTTTAAATGCGAATAGTGCTCCAGGCCCTGACGGTTTCACTGGGCATTTCTTTTTGGCTTGTTGGGATATAATTCAGGACGACGTTGTGGCGGCGATTCGGGATTTCTTAGGTGAGTACGGCTCTCCATAGGGTATTTCTTCTGATTATGGTGCTCATCCTAAAATTGCTAATCTAGCAATTTTGGGGATCTCCGTCTATCGATCTTTGCAATTTTACGTGTAAGATTATTTCTAAGATTACAGCTATGAGGTTGGTTGATATCCTTCCCAAGCTCATTTCCACTGGAGCAATTTGGTTTTGTTAAAAGGTAGGGCAATTCATGAGAATATTGCTCGGCGCATGAATTCAATGCGAGAATTAATTGCAAAGCATTTGGTGGTAATGTGGCTTTTAAGTTGGATATGTCGAAGGCGTATGATCGTATGGAGTGGCCTTTTCTTTTAAAGGCTCTTAAATTCTTTGGTTTTGATAATCAGGTTTGCGGCCTTTTAGAAAATCGATTAGTAATATACAGTATTGATGCGGATTAATGGCTCCAATTATGGCTTCTTCAAATCCACCAGGGGGCTTCGCCAAGGGGATCCTATCTCTCCTCTATTATTCATCATAGCTCAGGAAATTCTATCGTCATTTAGAAGAGGTTTGAAAGGAAATCGGTGCCTTATAATCATGGGCGGGGAAGATGATTATTTCTCATCTCTGTATGCGGAGATGATATGATCATTTTAATAATGTCTTGGGTAAGAACACAATTTTATCGTTGCGGAAGATATTATCTCGATATGAAAACTCCTCACAGTGGCACATTAATTTAGATAAAAGTGGCTTTTTTACACTTCTCTCATTGTTCTCGATCTAAGATTCAACGAATTGCTAGATAGTGCAGATGCGTTCATCGTGCTTTTCAATGACATATTTGGGCCTTCCGTTATTTCGGGGGCAGCGTAGACATTATTTTGAAGTTTTGGAAGCAAGGATTCGGGCCGGATAGATGGGTGGAAGTCTCATCTTTTATCCTTTGGTGGTAAAATTATTTTGATTAAGTCAGTCCTTAGTAGCATCCACGTTTATCGTTGGCTGTCATTAAAGTTCCTTGGGAGTTCTTCGTCGTATTGAGAATGCGATGGCAAATTTTTTTATGGGGCGTGGTGATAATCACGAGAATCCATTGGGTGTCTTGGGCTAAAATCTCTAGGCACTTTTTGTTCTTTGAAGAGTGCAGGTGTTCGCTCTTTGAATCAGGTTTGTGACACGCTTCATGCTAAATTAGCTTGGAGTATTCTTCAAGGCAATGGTCTTTGGGCTCAGTTTATTAATATGAAATACAATCAACACGGTGAGTATTTGGTTCCAACTGCTGCGTCACATGTTTGGCGAGTTGTACAACATCACATGGACTATCTGAAGCCGCTCTGTAGGTGGGTTATAGGTGATGGTAAGGTTTCTTTTTGGAATGATAACTGGGTTGGTTTAAGGTTGGAAGGACCAGCTCCTATTGATATTAATCTTAAGGTTAGGGATGCTCTCGCATCTGCGGATCGCTTCTCTCTTATCCTCGCTCAACATCATGACGGCATCATCAAATACATGTCTTCAAGACACCTGCTTGGATAAATTGATCTTCAGTTTAACTCCTTCAGGAATTTTTGACTCTAAAGCGTACTGGAATCATTGTCGCGCGAGATCCCCTCCATTATTCTGGGCAAAAAAAATATGGCAGCCTTGGATTCCAACTAAAATAAGTGCTTTCGGGTGGAAGATATTTTTTGCGACCCTTCACTGTCGATTCTGACTCCATTCCAAAAGTATTCCTTTGGTTTCTCGGTGTGTTTGCTGCATAAATAATCCAGATAGAGAATCTATAGAGCACCTGTTCTTGCATTCTGAAATGGCTCGAAAAGTTTGGGGTCGGTTGGCTCTTCCTTTCAATAAAATTGTTAGCTATGTTTCTATTGCTCACCTGTTCGAAGTTTGGCTGGCTAATGTTTCTGTTCGATCTCAATTGGGAGCAGTTCAGGTAGGTATCCTGCTACATGGTTGTTGGGCTATTTGGAAAGCTAGATGCTTAGCTATTTTTGAAAATATTCCCATGTCCAATGAGGTGATCTACAAACAGGTTATGAGTGGTTTGAAGGAAGTTTTGTTTCAGTTTTCTCCTAAGTCCAATGACACAGCTAGAGGTATTTTTTGTATGCGGTATTTGGACTTGACAGTTAAAAGGATCAACACTCTACGGGGCTCTTGGATTCGATGGCAACCCCCGGCTCCAAATTATGTTAAACTCAACACAGACGGATCTTCTAGAGAGGGTGTAGCTACTGGAGGGGGAGTAATTAGAGATTCTAATGGTTTCTTCCTTTGTAGTTTTTCCCATTTTTATGGGCAAGGAACAAATACTTATGCTGAATTTCGGGCTCTTTGTGATGGTTTAACTTTATGCCGCGACAGGAATTATGAGAAGGTGATCGTGGAAGTGGATTCTTTGGTTGTTGCTTCAGCTATTAAGGATAGGACAGGTTGTCCTTGGCTTTACTTATGATCTTAAATCGGTGCCTTAATCTTTTGGGCACTTATGAGATTGGTCACATTTATCGGGAAGGCAATGCAGTTGCTGATAGATTAGCTGACGTGGCTCATGCTTCTAGGACAAATCAGTTATTTTCTTTAGTGCCTCAACTTCCAGGAGAGGTTCGACGGGTGCTACAACATGATGCTCTGGGTTTATTTTCTTTTAGAAAAAATTAATGTATGCTGATTTTTCTTTGGTTGATATAGTTTTTGGTATGTATCTCCTGTTCGAGTCAGGCTCCTCCGTCCTCCCGTTATAAGGGCAAGGCTGGTTGTCCCCCTCAAGTTTGTACCTCCTTTTTTAATTTTAATAAAATCCCGCAGGGTTCCGTCCCTGCTTATATAAAAAAAAAAGAAAAAAAAAAGAAAAGGTTTGGATAGGGGTTTGGGTGCCATAAGTCGCACAACAGCAAAACAGGGGAAAAATCCCGTAAACAGCTCTCAAAAGATGAGGCGGGCGCCTCACAAGAAGCCAGGCGGGCGCCTGAGAAGCTGAGGCTGGAAGCTGAAATTGAAATGCTCCCAGAAGTTGAGGCGGGCACCTGGAATGCTGCAGCTAAGTTCATGCCCATTTTTTTGATAAGTTACTGGACAGTCAATCTTGTAAAACCGACCTTAAATCGCTCACAACTCCAAATGAGGTGATTTTTGATTTTTCTGAAACTAGACTCGTTAAATTATATATTAGAATTTTAAATTACTCCATTTGGACTTATATTCATCAAGATATGGTTACAACAAAAATCAAGTACAGAAGTTGTTTTTCTGAAAACTGAATTCTGGCACAGCCGTAAGTCATGACCTAATTGAGGTACATAGACACCTTGGAAAATTACCAAATTTTACAGAGAGTATCCTAACGTATGAAGGTAAAACATACTAAATATTTAGAAAATTCTATTCAGTGGATTAGTACCAGAATTTTCCCGAAGTTTTCCCAAAACATGACTGGTCTGTGAAGGAATAAATTGGTCATCTCATAACCAAAGGTAACAAGTCTATGAACAATGATTGTGCAAGAATGATAATTACTAGTACACTTGGTCTATAACTCAAATGAATTTCTCACAAGTTGAAAACACAAAGAATACAAGCAACGAAGGAAATCCCGAGAAACCCTAAGGCTCAAACGAAGCAATTGAATCGGCGATTCGACAAGTAAGCTTACATGATTCTAAGTGCTCGTTTGTTGCAGCTTATTTGGAGTGACTTTTGGCTTTTGGCTTTTGAAAAGTCATATTTAGAGTGTTTGTTTCAGCTTATAAGTCAAAAGTCAATAAGTGATGTACAACACCTTTTATGCATGGAAAAGCCAAAGCCAAAAAGCCAAAATTTTGAGCTTTTTTGGTTTTTCTTTAAAGATGAAGACAACTATTTATTAATAAATATTTGATTATCCTCATTTCATCATTTTATGAAATATACATAAAAATATGAATACTAATTTTGAAGTTTTTTTTTAACTAAAAAATATAACAACTCATAAACAGCTTTTCAACATCTGTAACAAACAGTTTATCATGCAATTAGCCAAAAGTCATTCAGCCATCAGCTTAAGCTATCAGCCATAAGTCATAAGCCATCAGCCACAACAAACGAGCCCTAAACATGTTAAGAGATTCATGAATGACTTAAGAATGTTTCTAAATTATATATATAGACTAGGTAAACATGCTCATAATCAACAAGAAATCATGAAGGCAAGCACACAATACACATGCAAGAATCCGGGGTGTTACAAGATGTGATATCAAGGATCCAGTCTCTTGCTCAACCTTGGTTACTGGTCATAGACAAGGGAATGTCTACGTGATAGATTTGAATGCCTACGGTAAGGCTGCTAATCTATGTCTTGTAGCGAACTCTGCTCAAGACAAAAGCTGGCTGTGGCATAAAAGACTCAGTCATTTGAACTTCAAATATCTAGCCAAGCTATCTAAAGAAGGTCTAGTCAAAGGATTGCCAAAGGTTTCTGCTGATCATGATCGCGCGTGTAAAGCATGTCAACTGGGAAAGCTTTCAAAAACATCCTTTAAAAGCAAACCAGGACTCTCAACGACACGACCTCTTCAACTGCTACACATGGATCTCTTCGGACCAGTCACTACTATTAGCTATGGTGGCTACAGATACACGCTAGTAGTAGTGGATAATTATACAAGATACACTTGGACAGAGATGATGTCGTCTAAAGATCACACGTACGATCTTCTTACAACACTATTCAGAAGACTGCAAACGCAAAAACTCGATGAAATAAGTGACGTTCGATCAGACAATGGTACTGAGTTTACCAACAATGGAATAGCAAAGTACTGTGATGATCACGGAATTGGTCACAACTTCTCTGCTGTAAGGACACCGCAGCAAAATGGCGTTGCTGAAAGGAAAAACAGAACACTTATCGAAGCTGCTAAAACTATGCTTGCTGAAGCAAAGTTGCCCAAACACTTCTGGGCAGAAGCCGTCAACACAACCTGCTTCACTCAGAACAGATCATTGATCAACAAATTTCACGGTAAAGCACCCTATGAACTTTGGAGAGGTAAAACCCCAAACATTGGATTTTTTAAAATCTTCGGCTGTAAATGTTTTGTAGTCTACAATGGTAATGATTACAGAGGAAAATTTGATCATAAAGCCGATGAAGGTGTATTTTTGGGTTATGCCTTACACTCCAAAGCTTACAGGGTTTTCAACAAACGATCATTAAAAATAGTTGAATCTGTTCATGTCTCATTTGATGAATTTGATTTATTAGAGCCACATGTGGCTCCAAATGTTGCTGATGATTTTGTTAATGTTGAGACAGGTACCTCCAAATCATCAACCTCTCATATACCTAATCCTTCACCAGCAACTCAATCAAATACTCCTGACCATCACTTCTTAACAAACGGGTCACCAAAAGACTTCAGCCCTGCTCAAGAAAACTCAATTCCAGAACCCCTTGTTTCTGAATCTGAAAAATCCTATTCCTCAACTCACCTATGAACCAAATTCTGAACCAAACTCTCATCAAGACACAGCTGATCTTCCTTCTAGCCCTCCTTCTGAACTTTGTCATGAAGATACAACAACAACTCATCACATTCCTGCTGTCACTAGAACATGTAAAGACCATCCAATCTCTCAAATCATTGGTGACATTCAATTTGGAGTTCGCACTCGAAGATCCTCCAAGAATGAATGTATGTTCTATGCTGCATTCGTCTCAAAAGAAGAGCCAAAGAAGATCGAAGAAGCTCTTCAAGATCCAAGTTGGCTGGAAGCCATGCAAGAAGAACTTCAGCAATTTGAACGATGCCAAGTATGGAAGCTAGTCCCAAAGCCTGGCGATCATCGTCATTGGCACAAAATGGGTGTTCAGAAACAAGAAGGATGAGGATGGAAACATAGTTAGAAACAAAGCAAGACTTGTTGCACAAGGATATCACCAAGAAGAAGGTATCGACTATGATGAAACATTCGCTCCTGTAGCAAGATTGGAAGCTATCAGAATCTTCTTAGCCTATGCTACATACAAGGACTTTGTGCTGTACCAAATGGATGTCAAGAGTGCATTTCTTAATGGTGATCTTCAAGAAACGGTCTACGTTGCTCAACCTCCAGGCTTTGTAGAGAAAGGGAAAGAAACTCATGTTTACAAGCTTAAGAAGGCTCTCTATGGTCTTAAGCAAGCTCCTCGAGCCTGGTATGAAACCCTATCCAAATTCTTGATAGAACAAGGATTTACGCGAGGCAAGATTGACACCACTCTCTTCATTCTCAAGCACAAAGGACATTCTCTGCTGGTACAAATTTACGTTGATGATATCATTTTCGGATCCACCAATGAGAAGCTGTGTAAGCGATTTGAAACCGCTTATACTGGCAAGTTTCAAATGAGTATGATGGGAGAACTCACATTCTTCTTGGGTCTTCAAATTCAACAGTCCAACAAAGGAATATTCATCAGCCAATCCAAGTATGCTAAAGATCTTGTCAAAAAGTTTGGATTGGAAACAGCAAACACATTTGATACTCCAATGGCTGCTAAATGCAAACTTACAAAAGACCTACAAGGGAAGAAAGTTGATATCACCTACTATAGGGGGATAATTGGATCTCTGCTCTACCTCACCGCCAGCAGACCCGACATAGTGTATGCTGTTGGGGTGTGTGCTAGATTTCAAGCAGACCCTCGTGAGTCACATCTTCTTGCAGCCAAAAGAATCATTAAATACGTGTCAGATACCACCAACTTAGGTATCTGGTATCCAAGGGAATCCTCTTTCAACTTGGTTGGATACTCAGACACAGACTATGCTGGTTGCCAAATTGACAGAAAAAGCACTAGTGGAACATGTCAATTTCTAGGAGACAGACTTGTCTCTTGGGCTAGCAAGAAACAAGAATCTATTTCAAATTCCACCAGAGCGAGTACATAGCTCTTGGTAGCCTTCCAAGCTGCTTTGGATCAAACAATAGTTGGTGGACTACGACATCAAAGTAGCAGACTGCCCAATCATGTGTGATAACACCTCAGCAATCTCTATCACATACAATCCCGTAATGCACTCCAAAACGAAGCATATCGATGTTCGATATCACTTTCTAAGGGACAACGTAGAAAAGAGAAACATTAGCATGAAGTATATTTCAACTGACAATCAACTGGCAGACATCTTCACCAAAGCTCTAGAAGCAGACAGGTTTGCTTATCTAAGGGGAGAGCTTGGTATGCTTGACCCGACTGCTTAAATTTAATCTAAAATTAATTTTTCATTATAATATTTGGAAATTTCGAAATTAATTTTTCTTTAAGCAGACTTGGAATTTTTTTTTAAGCAGACTTGAAAATTTTTAAGCAGACTCATTACTTTTAAAAATTTTAAAATCAAGAATTTATAAAGTCACTGGAAGAAAAATAAGCTTTCTAAACTATAATTTTGAGAGGGAGGTTTATGAAAATATTGAGGGACTGACTTTAAAATTGGTTGAGTAAATTTATGAAAAGGCGTTTTTCTCTTTCCTAAAAACCGTCATTCATTAAGTCTTGTCTTCAAAAAGGTGTCTAACTTAATGACTTTTCCCAAGTACCTATGACTGACAGCACGTCCTTTCACTTATAAACCCTCAACCGCCAAAAATTACATTTCACAAGACTGTCTCTTGCTATTCTCTCTCTCTAAAAACTTTCTTCTCCCTAAGAATTTCTGCTTCCTTCGCCCTGTTCGTTAGTTGATTCTGCAGATTCGCTTCATTTTCGTCTTCTTCTTCTGCAAATCTTCGGAAATGGTAAGAAATTTCGAACCCTAACTCAGTAATCTCAGTGTAAGCTAAGTTATGCTCTTTTATCTGTATCGTCGCCATTATTGACTGTTCATGAAACTGTTAGCTTCATATCTGTTAAATCTTCAAATTTTGCTGTTCATTACTGATAATATCTTATTATAAATGCTCTTGAACTATTGATTTCAGTATTTTGAGTTATATTTAGCCTGAATATGGCATCCCATGAGCTGTCCAAAATTTTTTTAGGGCTTAATGCTTCGCCTTGCTCATATTTCGAACTCGTGAGTTCTTGCCCTAATTTTCTGACATGCTTTTAGGCTGGAACTTCTTCTGCATCTGTTGTTCCTGAACAGGCTCAGAATCCACCTGTTGAAATTCCAACTCTGCCCCCAACCTTATATCACCCAGGGATGTGCATTGACGAACCATCTGTTCGTGCTTATGCCTTTGGAGTCAAGATTGTGGACGACCTGAACTAGTCTGGTATTCTGCCCCTATTCATGCTGGAAGATGAAGACTTCGGCTATCTGCTGGCTGAAGAATTCTATCAGAAGGCTGCTGTAAATGAATCAAGGTCTTCTATCACAGCCGTCGTCAGAACCGTCAACATCACTATCACTGCCTCCCGTATCGCCAAGATTATCGGCGTGGATTTCGATGGCCCTACTTCTCTCACAGATGCTGAAAAGACCACTGCCTGGTCCTACATGCGTGGTGAGAACACACCAAGAGAGGCTGCTGCGAAAATGAAGAGGACCCTGTTTGAAGACGATGTCTACTTCATCAGCCACTTATTTGACAAAAGTCTGATCTTCAAAAACGGCACCCACGACATTATGACCTTAGATCAGCTGGAGTACACATCTGCTGTCGTTCTCAACATCAGACTCAACTGGGCTCAGATCCTCTTTGAGCTGCTGTGTGATGCCGTCGAAGCGGTAAAGGCTTCTCTGAAGCAGAAGCGGCCTTTTGTCAGACTTATTAATTCTCTTCTTCGGTCAAACACGAAACTCCACACTCATATATTCGCCTTTGAGAAGAAGAAGGTTCAGAAATCAATCCAGTTTACCAGCACCTTCATCATCAATTATCAGAAACTGAAGAACGAGAAGAGAATACAGCAGGGTCTTCACCCTCTAGTCATCGTCCATGCCCTGAAGCCCCCTCCACTTAAAGTCATCAGAATCAATCCTGAGACTACCGTGGACTCATTCATGGCCAAGCAGCTGAGCAAGAAGCTCTCCAAAGAAGCTGCTACTGAAGGCTGCTCAAGCAAGGCTGCTGCTCCTACTCCCTCATCAAAGAAGAAGATCTCTTCTACTGAGGAAGAGCCGGCCCCGAAAAGGAGGAAAGTTGCTTCCTCTTCGGCCTTCTTCTGCGTACCTGGGCACCCAAGTTAAGCGAAGAAAGAAGGCTGGCGCTCCATCTGCTCCTACTCCGATTAAGAGGCTGCTGAACGAGCGCTCCCCTTCGTCCCATAAGCGAAAAACCAAGCGTCTTGAACCCTCACGAACCCTTCATCCCCTTCATTCCACCTTCCTCTCCAATTACTTCTTCCTCCCTTTCCCTTTCATCTTCAACAGCCCTGGCTGCTGTTGGGGAGGAGCCCATCATTGAGCCATCCGCTGCTCCTTCTTCTCCCATATCCTCTTCAACCCCTGCTGTTGTTGAGGAGGAGCCTTCTTCCCCTGTTCCTAAAAAGAAGAAACGCAGACTTCGTAAGAAGTCTGTGGCTCCATCACCCTCTTCTCCATCCTCTCCACCTCACGACACTATCCCTTCTACACCATCTTCTCCGCCACCTTCATCAGAACCCATCTCCTCTATTCATCCAGAAACCTCACTAGCCATTGTACCAGTTCTCGCCAACTCTGCTCCCTGTACCTCTTCCCCTTCCTTCTCTATGCCTGACCACTTCTCTCCTCTTGCCCCTCACATCTCTACTCTTCTTTATCAAACAGCCTTTCTACCCGAGATCTTCCCTCCTATCTCTCAATTTATCACCCCTATCTCTATCTCTTCTGACCTTTACCAGATTCTCTTTCCTTCCATCTCTTCTGCTACCCATTCTTTTCTGTTTTACTTCTCTTCTGTTTCTGACCTTCTCTACCCTTCTACTTCCCCTCCTAACTTCATTCTTCTACCCGACTATCCCTTTCCTTCCTACCTCTTAAAGGCATCCTCTTCCTCTTCTGCTTCTCACTTCTCTGTCAGCAGCCTAGCCACTAACATTGAAGTTGATTCCAGACCATCTTCTCCTCCACCTACAACCTCTGCTAACAACCCTGCTTCATCTGCCTCTTCTCTAAACCCTGCTCATCATCCCTCCACAAGCCACATTTCCATTAACCTTAATCCTTCTCTACCTACCACCGCTGCTGATCCTGCCATTCTGGAGCTTCTTCGCGCAAACAACGACCAGCTTGCTCAGTTCAACAGGACGGTCTCCTCCATGGCCCAGCAGATTGATGTGCTCAGCTATGGCCTCAATGCTACTCATGCCACCATTTTTTACATCGGGAAGATTGTTGATCAAAAGGGAATACTTTGAGAAGCTTGAGTCTCGGGTTCGGAAAAAAATTGAAGGCTGGAAGTCCCGTCTTCTCTCTTTCGGGGGTAAGATAGTGCTTCTAAAATCTGTTCTGTGCAGCATCCCAATTTACGCTCTTTCAGTTATTAAAATTCCCCAATCGTTCTTAAATCGCTTGGAAAATCACGATGGCTAACTTCTGTGGAGTAGTCTTTGGTGACCATAGAACTCATTGGGTTTCTTGGAAGAATATCTGTCGTCCTATTTCTGAAGGTGGTTTGGGTATAAGATCTCTCTCTTCTGTGATGGATGCTCTTCATGCTAAACTTGCTTGGAGTGTTATGCAGGGAAAGAGTTTATGGGCTCAGTTCATGTCACATAAATATAAGCAGAATGGGAATTTTTTTGTCTCGAATAATGCTTCTCACATCTGGCGGGTGGTTCATAAACACATTATTGATCTAGCTCCTCTTTGTCGTTGGATTGTAGGCAGCGGTAAGATTTCTTTTTGGAATGACAACTGGCTTGGTGAAAGATTAGAGGGCCCTTTTCCTATCGATATCAACACTACTGTTAGAGAAGCCTATAATCATCTTGATGAGTTCCTCCCTCTGATTCCCACTGTTTATCAATCAGTTATGCGCAATATTCATCTTCGGATCGGTTCACGATCACAGTGTTCAGTCTCACCACGACAGGTTGCTTCGGCTCCAAGGTTTCTCTAGCTCACTGCCGATTGCGCTCTCCTAATCTTCGCTGGGCAGATAAAATTTGGCATCCCTGGATCCCTTCTAAAGTCAGTGCCTTCGGTGGAAGGCTTTTCATGGTGCAATCGGTTGACTTACGGCTCCATTCCGTCAAGTCCCGTGGTTTCTCGATCGTCTGTCAATCTCACCCGGAGAGGGAGTCGATTAATCATCTGTTTCTTCGATCTGATATAGCCATGTTTCTGTGGGGTAAACTTGCTTCTTATTTTAATAAAATTGCTGCCTGCTCATCTATTCCCCATCTTTTTCAGGTTTGGCTGGAGGGATCTTCTTCTCGTAATCAAGTTGGGGCTGTTATGGTCGGTGTGCTGCTTTTTACATGCTGGAATATTTGGAAATCTCGCTGCAATGCCACCTTTGAGAATATTCCTATGAATCTTGATCAAATTTATAAGCAGTCCTTGAGGGTTGGCGATATGATGAGGTTGTACTTGCCCAAATCTAAGCTGCTCTACTTTTGGAAAGCTATCTCTATCTATTCTAAACATTCAGATTATATCTCCTAAGGCGTGTAAAGGTTTATGGCTTTGCTGGAAATGTTCTTCACCCCCTTTTTTCAAACTAAACACAGATGGTTCTTCTATCGGTGGGGTTGCTACAGGTGGAGGGGTTATTCGCGACTCTAGGGGTGCTTTTGTTCATGCTTTCTATCGTCATTATGGTACAGGGACTAATAATAAAGCTGAATTTTCTGCCCTGCGAGATGGCTTACAGATTTGTCGAAATCTTTCCCTTATCCATGTTCAAGTTGAGGTTGATTCCTTGTTGGTGGCTAAAGTCATAAAAGGTTTGTCTGGTTGTCCTTGGACTGCGGAGTATGAGTATCGTCAATGTTCCTCCCTTTTTGGTAGTTATAGTATTCATCATATTTATAGAGAGGGGAATAAAGTTGCAGATCGTTTAGCAGCTTCTGCCCATTCCACTAGAAGTGATCGAGATTTTACCACGGTTAATCATCTTCCCAGGGAGGTACGAAGTGCTCTTCAACAGGATGTTTTGGGCCTTGCTACTTTTAGGAAATGTTCTTAATTTGTATTAGGAGTTATATTTTTTCTTCGTTGTATCTCTCTTTCGAGGTAAGGCTCCTTTGTCCCCCCGTTCAAAGGGTTAGGCTGGTTGTCCCCCTCAAGTTTGTACCTCTTTCTTTTTTTTAATATATTCTTGCAGGTGCCGCCCTGCTTCCCCAAAAAAAAAACGACATTGCTCAGGCCTTCACCACTCACAGGTTCCTGGTTCAAGATCAACAAGCTGCTCTGATAGGAATGATGTACTCTCAGCAAATCAGCATTCGTGGCCTTTTCAATGAACTCAAAACCGGCATGACTCGAGCAATTCTTAGCCGAAGGGAAGTTGCTGACTTCACCAATCTTCGCCTAGTCGAAGAAGCCGATGCAAGGGCTGCTGCTGCTGAACAGCGTAGGGTTGGTGCCATCAGGGAGGAGATAGCTACTCACTTTTTGAATCAAGCCCTGATTGAGGAACATAACCGACTCCGAGAACGCCTAAATGACAGAATCCGAATCTGGGTTGGAGACTACTTAGAACGAAGACGCACTCAGCCTAACCTATTCTAAATATGTTGGTATTCAGTTCTGTATCTTTGTTCTTAATCTATGTTGTTTTGCCAAAACTTCTGCTGTTTAAACAGCTTGTTTAATCACAGATGTCTTAAGTTTCTGTCAAAGTTTAAATTGCTTTATCTTGATATTATCTGCTCTATTTAAACTTCGTGTTTAAATCTTTACATGTTGCATGCATGCTTATCTCATATATTTAAACACTGCTTTACTTAGTACTTGATTCTTATGCCTCTCTATTGTAAGTACTTTGTATAGCTGTCTCTCTACTAAGACTTCTGTTCTGAGAGGCATGTCTGCTCTTAATAAAAAATTTTAAGACATGTTATTTTCTCAGTGCATGATTCAAAGTCTTCTAGTAGCTGAGATGATGACATCAACCAAATAGGAGGAGATTGTTGATTCCTATTTCTAGATTTGGTTGAGTCATCCCCTGATTCTATTGCACAGTGGCTAAAAGGTCTGCGTACCGATTAGTGTGGCAACTGTCTTAGAATCAATTTATTTAGAACTGTTTTAGTGTTAGTCTAGGCGCGGTTTTGCAAAGCCAACAGCAGCCTTGAAGGACCAGCAGATCTTGAAGTCTGCTCAATGCCGAACAGTCAAGCTAAGCCGATTCACAATATTATGACACGTGGACACTTTTTTAGATATCTTCGAAAATATCTGATCTTTATATCTTCATTAAGTTTCATTTTCAAGAAGTCAACTCTCCATGATGACAACTGTCCAGACTGTCTTTGAATTCTGAAGACTGAAGATATTACCCGTTTTGGCTAAGAAGACTTTCCAAGCTGCAGAGCCTGCAAGCTGAAACATTACTCAATTTGGGAATGTCTTCTCTGCACACTGCATCTCTGATGACTGCAGCTGTTACATCTTCCTAAGCGCCGAATTGCATTCACTACAATTAAACGTTGGACACAGTTTACCCCGCATCAATCCAACGGTCAAAAGGTCTCTTCCTAGTATTTATTCAAGTCTTGAAGATCTGAAGAAAAACCCTAACACTCTTGCGCATTAACTCTCAAGCTTCATCTTCAACATTCAAGCATTCAAGAGATCAAAGGACAAGGACTAACACTTCACCAAACTTTAAAGCTGCCGGATCGCCATCTTAAATTCGTTTTCAGCTTCATTTAGTTTGTCTATAAACTGTTCTTTAATTCTGCACGTGAAGAGAACAATTAATCATTGATTGTCTCTCTCACCTTCATACACTTGGTTAAAAACTCATTTTGTACACGATCCATTAGAGATCTAAATCATAAACCTAGTGGATAAACAAGTGCACTTTTAAAATCCAAAGCTAACCACTTTGGTAGTGGATGTAGTACTACTCACAGTACGAACCACTTCAAATACTTGTGTGCTGTTTGAACTGTTCTTATTGTTCTCATTAACTGCTTGTGTCTTTCATCTCCATAATCAGTACTGCCTTCACAGCACTCTTAACAACTCAAAATCTATTTTGTTTCCGCTGCCTAAACACTTCCTTTTAAATCTCTCTAGAAATCTTTAAGAAGTGTTTATGAAAAAGTTTTATAAAAATATAACTAGGCTATTCAACCCCCCCCCCTTCTAGCCTAGATTGAGCCTTTTGTGGGACCAACACTTTCAAATATCCAGAAAACTACACTTGACCGATAAAGATCCGTCGCCGAGCACCGCAAAGTAATCACTCTTCAAGTATTTTCGAAAATTGTGAGGTGAAAAACATTCTTTTTCCTTCCTTTTTTCTCGCTCTCTCAGTTTTTTTAAATACTCCTCTCTTTTTTTGTATTTTTGAAATATTCTTCTTTTTTTTGTTTGAAATATTCATCTTTTTTTTTTGTTTTAAATATTCATTTTTTTTGTTTTTGTTTTGTTGTGATGGTCGTGCCTACCAAAATAGGCTGCCTACGTATCCTTATCCAAGGAATCAGACCAAACGTAGTACACCATTGTTAGGGATCAAGTGTTGTAATGCAGACAAGTGTTATACGGAAAGATAGTCGTAATATCCATTACAATCTAATGAAAACAGCGCATATCAAAATGTAAAACCTATTGCACCGCAACACTAAACGTAATATTCATTGCGTTGACACAAAACTGAATGCAATATCCATTGCAGAAAACAGGTGCAATATCCATTGCATCGGAACAAAAAATGCAATATCCATTGCGTAGACACAAAACATAATGCAGTATCCATTGAATTAGCACGGAAAGCAGATGTAATATCCATCGCATCACGACACTAAACACAATATCCATTGCGTCGACACAAAACTTAATGCAATATCCATTGCATTAACACAGAAAATGGATGCAATATCCATTGCATCGCAACACAAAACGCAATATCCATTGCGTCGACACAAAACTTAATGCAACATCCATTGCATTAACACGGAAAGCAGATGCAATATCCATTGCATAGCAACATCCATTGCGTAGACATTAAACTTGATGCAATATCCATTACATTAACACGGAAAACGGATGCAATATCCATTGCATAGCAAAACAAAACGCAATATCCATTGCGTCGACACAGACTGAATGCAATATCCATCGCATTAACACGGAAAACGGATGCAATATACATTGCATCGCAAAACAAAAGCATAATATCCATTGCGTCGACCACGCGAACTTAATGCAATATCCATTGCATTAACACGGAAAACGGATGCAATATCCATTGTATCGCAAAACAAAACGAAATATCCATTGCATTGACACAAACTTAATGCAATATCCATTGCATTAACACGGAAAACGGATGCAATATCTATTGCATCGCAAATCAAAACGCAATATCCATTGCGCTAACACACACTTAGTGCAATATCCATTGCATTAACACGGAAAACGGATGCAATATCCATTGCATCGCAAAACAAAACGCAATATCCATTGCGCCGACACAGACTTAATGCAATATCCATTGCATTAACACGGAAAACGGATGCAATATCCATTGCAACGCAAAACAAAACGCAATATCCATTGCGCCGACACAAACTTAATGCAATATCCATTGCATTAACACGGAAAACGGATGCAATATATATTGCATCGCAAAACAAAACGCAATATCCATTGAGCCGACACAAACTTAATGCAATATCCATTGCATTAACACGGAAAACGGATGCAATATATATTGCATCGCAAAACAAAACGAAATATCCATTGCGCCGACACAAACAGTGCAATATCCATTGCATTAACACGGAAAACGGATGCAATATCCATTGCATCGCAAAACAAAACGTAATATCCATTGCGCCGACACAAACTTAATGCAATATCCATTGAATTAACACGGAAAACGGATGCAATATCTATTGCATCACAAAACAAAACGCAATATCCATTTCGCTAACACACACTTAGTGCAATATCCATTGCATTAACACGGAAAACGGATGCAATATCCATTGCATCGCAAAACAAAACGCAATATCCATTGCGCCGACAAACTTAATGCAATATCCATTGCATTAACACGAAAAGGATGCAATATCCATTGCAAAAACAAAAGCAATATATCCATTTGACACAAACTTAATGCAATATCCATTGCATTAACACGAAAAACGGATGCAATATATATTGCATCGCAAAACAAAACGCAATATCCATTGAGCCGACACAAACTTAATGCAATATTCATTGCATTAACACGGAAAACGGATGCAATATATATTGCATCGCAAAACAAAACGAAATATCCATTGCGCCGACACAAACAGTGCAATATCCATTGCATTAACACGGAAAACGGATGCAATATCCATTGCATCGCAAAACAAAACGCAATATCCATTGCGCCGACACAGACTTAATGCAATATCCATTGCATTAACACGGAAAATGGATGCAATATCCATTGCATCGCAAAACAAAACGCAATATCCATTGCGCCGACACAAACTTAATGCAATATCCATTGCATTAACACGGAAAACGGATGCAATAAATATTGCATCGCAAAACAAAACGCAATATCCATTGCGCCGACACAAACTTAATGCAATATCCATTGCATTAACACGGAAAACGCATGCAATATCCATTGCATCGCAACGCTGAATGCGATATCCATCGCATCGACACAGAACGACGGTTGCAATATCCATTGCATCGCAACGCTGAATGCGATATCCATCGCATTGACACAGAACGAAGGACGCAATAACCATTGCATCGCAACGCTTAATGCGATATCCATCGCATTGACCAGGAAGGACGGATGCAATATCCATTGCATCGCAACACTGAATATGATATCCATCGCATTGACAAGGAAGGACGGATGCAATATCCATTGCATCGCAACGCTGAATGTGATATCCATCCCATTGACACGGAAGGACGGATGCAATATCCATTGCATCGCAACGCTGAATGCGATATCCATCGCATTTCTAAAAGATGGTATGTCGTGATGTGTGTGCTGTAAAGGTAGTCTATCAAGTGTTGTGATACATGAGATGTCTCCTTAGGAACGCTGCCTTCGTCGGATAACAAAACCTTTCCCTCTGATCCGGGGTTGTATGCCCCTTAAAAGAAAGTATTCCAACTCAGCTATTGATGCACAGAAAAAGGGTAAAATACTTACCTTTTCTTACCTTGGCTTTGCCTTTGCGGCTTCTGTCTCTGTTGTTTTTGCTGTAAATGCTGTTTTTAATGCACCAGCTGGGGATCTTTGTTGCAGTTCCAGCTTTTGCTGGAAATTTTTTTTATTTTTTACTTTTTTTTAAAAAAACTTTTGAATGCGCATGTTTACCATCTGTTTCTTAAACATCTTAAGACAGGATAAGACAAGGTGATGGAAATGCAATATGAGAGCTTGCGATGTGACTTTTAGTTGGCTTTGGAGGGTTATGTGTATGGGAGTTGATGGTGATATTTGAAATGGAGGCGAATGATGTCTTCGGTCGGTCGATCTTTTGACTAGTGCATCATTCACAAAAAGGAATTCAACCGGGACTAGTGAGCCCTGCTAATCAATGCCTCGGAGGAACCGTTTTTTTTTCATTTTTTTTTCTTTTTCCCCCTTTTTTTTGTGCTCTAACTTTTGTCTAGGCCGCCCTTTCGGGTTTTCAACCTAGCGAGCTTTTACCTTATAGGAAGCCAATCCTTCGATGCATGCGAAGATGAGCTGTTTATTCTTGAGGGATCTTGGTTTTATAGCCTTTTCCTTTCTTCAAGCAGAGGTGGAAATGACAACTGCCTCTGGAGATAATGAGCCTTTGTGTACCAATGATTTTGGCGAGAGAAAGCCCCAGGATGAATTTAATCAACCAAATTTTGTAAGATGGGATGGGCAAGTTTCTGAAGAGATTAATTGGAGACAGCCCCAGCAAAACTCGATTGAGAAAGACTTTTTGTGGGAGACAGGAATGAGTATGCTCACAGAAAGTGGATGACTCTAATGGACAAAAGAAGAGTCATGATCCAGAGTTTATCGCCGAGTATCACAGGTTTTATGGACCCTACTAAACACTTATCTTTTGATAATTTTATGTGTCTTTAGCAAGGAGTTCTGTCATGGACCCAGATCACGTTGCATCCGATTGAAACAGTGGTGACTAGGTTATGGTATAGTGTTCAAGCATTTGGGATGGTTTAGCTTTAGGATTGAGGATCTGATCGGCCTCTTGCTCAAAGGTATTTTGGGACATGGGTTTGGTTATTTTAGGAAAGGCGATCGCAAGGCGATTATTGGGTGGCCTTTTAGGCTGTGGGTTTGGATAGAAAGTTGGTTTTTTGGACCTGGTTGTGGATATGGTTGGGAGGTCGGCTTTTTGGCTTTTGTTGTGGGTTATGGGGTGGTCCAAGAGTGATTGATGTTTTTCTTTTTTTGCGAGAGAATTATTTTGAAGCAATTGCTCAGGAGTGGCTTTTCTCTCAGTATTCATGGCCTGCTAGTATTTTCCCTAGGGTTTTTTCTCTCTCTAGAATTCCCTCTCTCTAATATTCCCTAGGGTTTCATTCAAGGGCCATGGCTGCGGCTCCGGCCGTGGCTCCGGCTGAAGAGGCACCACCCGCGGCTCCTCCTTCTCCCACCTTAAAGAAATCGTTTGCATCTATACTCTCAAACAGTGCGCCGCCCAGCATACCCCTCATCCCGCCATCCTTATACAAGGGTGAACCAGCTCTACGCCTAAACCCCTCGCTTGTAGCCGATCTTTCTAAGCCTTTCCATTTAACTCTTGTCGGAAAATTCTCTCACGGCCGCCCTTCTATGGACGCAATGCGACGGGAGTTTTTAACCTTCGGCCTAAAGGCAGATGTCACCCTTGGGCATCTAGATACTAAGCATGTTCTCATACAAGCTCATCATGAAGGTGATTTTCAGCGGCTGTGGATTAAAGATCAGTGGTTTGTAGGCCGACCCAATGCGTGTCTTCAAGTGGGCGATGATTTTCGCCTACGATATTGAGAGCCCGATAGTCCCAGTATGGTTTGCCCTACCAAATCTGCCTATCTACCTATTCAACAAGCAAACTCTCTTCTCTATGGCGAGTATGATAGGCAAACCATTAACTATTGATAATCCAACTGCCAGCCTCCAACGACCTAGCATGGCTCGTATTTGTATTGAGGTTGATCTTACCAAACCTCTTCCTTCTCGAATCTGGATCGATACTGGTATTCCAAACTCGGAAGGTTTTTGGCAGCCTATTGAGGCTGAAAAACTCCCCTCTTATTGCACTTTCTGTCGCCGCCTTGGCCATGATGGAGACTCTTGCAAGGTTTATCTAAAGACTCTTCAAAAAGGGAAAGGTATTAATCAGGATGTTCCCGATATGCAGCCGGCAAAACAAGTTCCAAAACCACCTGCGGTGTGGAAACCAAAAGAAGCATCTATCTCTCCAGATTTGGAAGCTCATCAACAGCGAGCTGATGTTCCTAGATCAAGTCCCACAAATCTTCCATCTCAAGCAACCGATCCAGAACGAAACCCTAATGTCAATGAAAACGACCCCAGTCATCTAAAAGACTCCAATCCCATTGACCCCTTGGTTAAGACGGGTATGCAAGACATAAACGGTGCTACTCATAATGTTCCTCAAGTTCCTTGCCCGACCGTTGATAATGTTGAGCCTTTGGAAAAGAATGACAAGCAAGGTACAGGTTGCACCTCTCAAAATTCTTCCCAGGCCCCTTGTCAGCCCAATGATAATGTGGAGCAGCCAGTCGAAATTGACTCTGGCCAGAGCGAAAATTCTCCTCATGTCAGGCCGAAGCCAGTTTCTCACGTTAATCCCTCTAATATTCCAAACACGGAGCCATCTATTATTTCGCCAAACAGATTTGTGGTTTTGGAGGTTATTGAGGAAGAAGGTGAACAAAATTCAAATATGGAGGCTCTTAACATTGACCATGTTGCAACTTCAAAGTCTACACACCCTAAACCGTCTATTACTTTGTCAGATCGTCTTACTAGATCAAAGTCCCAGCAATCGTCCTCCTCTCGATCGGTTTCCCATGGATATTAAGGCCATCTTCTGGAATGCTCGCGGCATCGGTAATGACTCAACCATTGCTCGTATCAAATATCTTTCTCGTTTACATAAAGTTTCTTTCTTTGCTGTTTTTGAACCAATGCTTAGTTTGGACCGGGTGCATTTTATAACTCGACGTCTCCGGTATCGGTACAGCTTCTCAAACTCTTCAAGTTCCATATGGTTTTTTGCTAAATCATCTTTTACATGTTCTTTAATCAATGAATCATCTCAGCAAATCACTCTTCATCTTAAGCATTACAGTTGGCCTTCTCCAGTGCTTCTCTCTTGTGTATACGCTAAATGCTCCTCCATTGATCGCCAATCCCTTTGGTCGGATTTGATTGACATTAGCTCTCAGAACATGAATTCTCCCTGGCTTGTCGGAGGCGACTTCAATATTATTTTGCACCCGGGAGAAAAATCAGGTGGTCGTGATTGGGATCAATCGGGTGCTCTGGATTTTCATGCTTGCCTTTCGGCTACGGGTTTAATAGATCTCGGTTACTCGGGTTCTCAGTTCACTTGGTGGAATAAACGAGAGGGTAATGCTACAATTCATCAACGTATAGACAGATTTTTATGCAACTCGTCTTGGCTGGACACATATGCCTCTTCTTCAGTGGAGCATCTCAATCGTACGTGCTCGGACCATAGTCCGCTTCTCCTTTCTTTCTCAAGCTCTAGATCTGCTCATCGTTCAGCATTTCGTTTCTTAAATGTTTGGACCAGCCATGACAAATTTCTGGACACTGTGAAGTCAGCTTGGGATTCTCCAATATCAGCCCGCCCTATGATAAAATTCTCTCTCAAGTTGAAAGCTGTTAAGAACTCTCTTCGTCAATGGAACAAGGAAGTTTTTGGGAACATTTTTTCTGAAGTCAAAGAGGCTGAGGCTATAGTTTCTGAACATGAATTATATTATGAGTTAAACAGCTCAGATGAGAACCGATCTGCCCTTATGAATGCCCAGGCTAAGCTCCGATTGGCTCTTTCCCGTGAGGAGGCTTTTTGGCGCCAAAAGTCTAAAATAAAATGGTTCAAGGAAGGCGACGGAAATTCAAAACTCTTTCATGCTTCTGTTCGACAAGCTCAGCGCCGGCTGCATATTCACTCGATTTGTGATGCTAATGGCTCTCGTCTTGATAGTAATGATGACATAAAATCGGGTCTTGTTGATTATTTTCGTATGCTGCTTCAGTCTTCTTCTCCTCCCATGCCTCGGGACTTGGATATGATTCCTTTTCTTATTACAGAAGAATGGAACTCAGCTCTCATTTCTCCTCCATCGTTAGAAGAGATATTGACCTCTATCCGTAGTCTAAGCGGCGACAATAAGAATGCCCTGACGGCTTCTCCGGTCATTTTTTACAATTTTGGGATATTATAAAGATTGATCTTTTGAGGCTATTCAGAATTTTTGTTGGATTCACTTTGCCAAGGGCTTGGTCTAGCACCCTTATTGCCACCATCCCTAAGATTGATACTCCTCAGTCGGTTAAAGATCTTAGGCCAATCAGTCTGTGTAACTTCTGTAACAAAATCATATCCAAATTGTTGGCCTCCCGGCTTGCTTTGATTCTCCCTCATATCATCTCCCCAAATCAGAGTGCGTTTACTAAAGGCCGTATAATTCAAGATAATGTGCTGCTTGCTCAGGAAATGGTTTCCTACTTGGGGAAAAAAGTGACTGGTTCCAATATTATTATCAAGTTAGACATGGCCAAAGCATTTGATAGAGTTTCTTGGGTTTTCCTAATCCAGGTTCTCCGCAAATTCGGTTTTCATGAGGTTTTCATTGACATGATTTGGAGATTGGTTGCAAATAATTGGTTTTCTGTCCTAGTTAATGGTGAGGCGGCTGGTTTTTTTCAATCCTCTTGTGGGCTTAGACAAGGAGACCCGCTCTCCCCCAGTCTTTTTATTATTGCAGCGGAAGTTCTCAGTCGAGGTCTTAATCGTCTTCATCAGGATAATCTCAGTGTGTGCTATTCCTCTTCGAGTGGATGCCCCATTATTTCTCATTTATCTTTGCATGATGATATCATCATTTTTGCAACGGTAGCCGCAGGTCTCTTCAAAAGCATGTCCGATCTTCTTGCTCACTACGTTGCTGCTATTTACGACTTATTAATTCGGCCAAAAGTCAAGTTTTTGTTGATCCTGTGATGTCTCCAATCCGTGCTGCGTCCATTGCTTCTAATTCTGGTTTCAGTCTTGGCTCATTCCCAATTACTTACTTGGGATGTCCTTTATATGTGGGTCGGAAAAGCAAGCGGCTTTTTGATTCTCTTGCCCTTAAGCTTCAACAGCGGGTAGACTCATGGACTGGTTCGTTCCTTAATCCGGCTGGTCGTGTTACCCTTATTAATCACGTTCTTCAGTCTATGACAGCCTATCTCTTTGCCTCGCTCGAGCCTCCAGTGGCAGTTATTCGGCTGCTTGATAGATTTTTTGCCAATTTTTTCTGGGGCAGTATTGATGGCCGATCGAAATCTCATTGGGTCTCCTGGGCTTCTTGTTGTCAGCCTACTCAATCAGGAGGAATTGGTGTTACTTCTCTTTTCTCTCTTGTCAAAGCTCATTCCATTAAGCTTTGGTGGCGTTTTCGAACTCAAACCAATTTGTGGACAGATTTTCTTCGAGCCCGCTATTGCAATTCTTCTCATGATTTTATCTCTTCTAGCCGTGGTTCTCACATCTGGCAGCGGCTCCAGCGCATAAAGGCTATAGCTGAGCCTTGTATTGGCTGGACTGTTGGGATGGGCTCTATCTCTATATGGCTAGATAACTGGATCCCTGGGCAACATCTCACCCGTCCTCCTGATTGCTCCTTAGAATCAGTCAAGGATTTATTTGATTTGAATGGAAATTTGCTCCCTATAGCCCGATCTATTCTTCCTGCCTCGGCTTTACAGGCTATATCAAATCACAAAATCTCCATTACCGATTCTCCGGATTCCCCCTACTGGATCTGTACCTCTTCTGGTGTTTTTACGCTTAGTTCAGCCTTGGACTTGGTTGCCCCATCTGTTGTGTTTAATCTCTCATCAAAATTCATGTGGCACAAGTATCTTCCTAAGCACATCAGTATATTTCTATGGCGTCTGTTTATGGGGCGGATTCCTATTGACGAGGGCTTATGCAAAAAAGGTGTTCGTTTGGCCTCTAAATGTATTTGCTGTGACAACTCCCAGTTCGAGTCTTTCAACCACCTTTTTCTTGATGGTGATGTTGCTAAAGTCGCTTGGCAGCATTTTGCTTCTTATGGTCTATCTCTTCAAGGAGCAACAATAAAAAATCGATGCATGGCTACTTGGTGCAGTTGCAAAGGAGTGGTTCCTCTTCTTCTTCCGTCCATTATTCTTTGGAACATATGGAAATTCCGAAATGGTGTCATATTTGATGGTAAATCCAGATCCTCTATCCCTATTATCAAGGCGGTTGATAATGATCTTCATTCCATCCTTTGTGCTTCCAATTTTTTTGCTCTTCGTCGAAGCAATGGTCTTGCCCATTCTTTTGCCTCTCGGAAGCAAGTTACTATTCGTGCTGTTGCATGGAATAAGCCTCCCCCGGGTTCTCTCAAGCTAAACTCTGATGGGGCTTGTCGGGGTAATCCAGGTCATAGTGGTGGTGGAGGTGTTGTTAGAGATTCTAGCGGGTCGGTTGTTTTTGCTTACTCCTCTTTCTATGGTGAGTCAACTAACAACATGGCGGAAATTCGTGCTCTTTATCAAGGCCTTTGCTGGCTCCAAAATTCGGGCCATCATAACGTCCTTGTTGAATCAGACTCGAAGGTAATATGTGATTTGCTTAATGGTCGCAATAGGCATTCTTGGGCTTTGGCTTATCTTGTTCGAGCTATTGGCTCCTTGCAGCGGGAAATTAATTTCTCTATTTGTCACATATATAGAGAGGCTAATTTTGTGGCGGATGGATTGGCTAATCTAGCAGTGGATTCTGGCAGAGATGCCATTTTTGAGTCTTTTGATGCTCTTCCCAGACTCATCAAAAGCAATATTATTTTGGATGCTCAAGGCTTGGCTAGGATTCGTACTTCTTAAGTTTTGTATCTTTCTGCTAAGCCTTTTATTTTTGGGGTTTGTATTTCCTTTTTTCGAGGTAAGGCTCCTTTGTCCTCCCATTTATAAGGGCCAGGCTGGTTGTCCCCCTCAAGTTTGTATTTATTTATTCTCAATCAATAAAATCTAGCAGGGTGCCGCCCCTGTTTCTTTAAAAAAAAAAAAAAAAAAAAAGAGTGGCTTTTCTCTCTTTTTTTTTCCTTTCTTTTTTTTTCTTTTTCTTCTTTTTCTCTCTTTTTTTTTTTACCTCTCGGAGCAATTTGGGAGAGTGCTTGAAGAGATACTCGTCTTCTCTTTCTTGGGATAAAAGAAGATTGTCACTCTTGGTGGATATATATAAGGGTGGAGCAGCCCCAGTTTTGAGAAGCTGGGTTTTAGAGATGGTTAGGCTTTGGAAATTGGTGGGTTTGTTTAGGCATTTAGAAGGGGTTCGGTGTATGGTTGGGAGCCCCTAGTGTGCCGTTTAATAGCTCGGTCGCAATGGGTCGAAGGTGATTCTGGTCAAGACGACTTGCCTGCTCTGGATTTCATGTATTCTTAAAATATTTTGGGTCCATATCTTCTTGATGACTCATCATCAACTCGTGTAGATTTATCATGTTTTTTCATGAGTTGACTCGTCATCTTCATTTTTTTTTTACAGATATTTCGGCGATATGTGGTGCTCAGAGATAAAGAAGAAGACTCGGCAAGCTAATATAGGAAAAGCAATAATTTTATCAGACTTGAATATACTTTTGGAAGGCTCAGTTTGAAGACTCGGTTGGGCTTTCAAAATAACGAAGACCAAATGAGCATACTTTGCAAGGATATGGTATAAGAAAATACCTCCGGGTTTGAAAGCCCCTAGCCCTGAATTGTTGTGTATGATCCCTGAGTTGCTTGGCTTTTCTAGACTTCTCAACTTTCCAAACTTTTCTGCCTTCTTGGTTGTCCTAGTTTTTCCAACATTCTTTTCTTTTCTGGCTTCCTATCGGTCCTTCTTCTTCTTTTTTCATCTCTTTTTTTTCATCATTTTTCTCTTTTTCTCTTTTCTTGTTTTTTGCTGGGTTTTTTTTTTTTTTTTTTTTTTGTGGTGGTAGACCTTGACATCTCAAAGTAGGACTTGCTAGATTAATTTTTTTTTGAATCAAGAATGACTGATGCACTTGTCAACTGGTGATGGCGATTGAAAATAATGGTGAGGGGGGAATTTCCTATCTTTACATGTTTTGGGAAACAAAAGACAACATATAGAAAAAAGACTTTCTCCCCCCCCCCTTTTTTTCTTTGTTTTCTTTGTTTTTTTTAAATCATTTTTTTATGAGATGTTATGATTACGTACCTCCGAACAGTCTTCTCAGGAGAGTAAATGACAGTAGTCAACTTTTTTTAGCCCCTGCAAAATTGTTAGTGGTACCAGAAAACAACAAGGGTTCCAAAATTGACACTGTGTTGAAAAAAGTTATTTCCTAGAGATTTTATTTGACAAAAGAACATTCAAAGGTGCAAAGGGTCTTTGGAGGTGTATCTACAAGGGTATTCTAGGGTAATTTCTACTTTTACTAGAGACAATCATGGGTGCGGCTTTTCAATGATTTGGCCATCAATAAGATCTTGGATGGCACTTCTAAGCTTCTAACACTTATCAGTGGGATGGCCACTGCTACGATTGTGACGCCCCGCTCCTTCGTTGTCTCGGTTTGCGTGCTATATTGCACTTCTTCCCTTGTCGACGGTATGTTTGGGTTGCGAGAGGGTCTAGATATGTTTGAGAGACCATATTAAGACCAAAACATTATTTAGAGACTCCATATAGTTGTTGACTTGCTAAAGTCACAAGTCGTGACTCGACGATAGTCGGAATGCGACGCGATTTAGGGTTTGCTTGCGTTTTGGGTTCGTGACCTCGGTTTGGGTCCTAGACCTCTTTAAGATGGTTTGTTAACATGTTTAGATACATTAGACTTCAAGTTGGAGGTGTTCCTTAAGTCTATCGAAGATTTGGGAGTTTTGGAGATAGCGTTCGTCTCTATCGCGTAGTTCGAGAATCGAGTCGCGTAATCGCCTCTCCTTTGGGATTCTTATTTCCCTAGTTGTTATTCAACTTCCTAGAAGTATTTAAGCTTCTTCATTAGCCCTTAGACTTGCCTTAAAAGTCTCCTCTCATTGCTCGTTTGATTTCGAGTTCGTTCGTCGTCCCGGTTGCACGTTGTTGCACCCCTTCCCGGTTTCGCTCGGAGTTGTTTCGGGAGTTGTTCGGGTGTGTTTTAGACTTGTTTTGAGTTGGGTTAGACCCTAGAATGGTTGCCCATAAGTTTGGAATCATTTAGATCAAGTTTAGACCAAGTTTTGGAGGTTCAGGAGCCGAGGCGGCCGCATGGGATGGAGTGAGGCGCCCGCCTCAACTTCTGAGAGCAACCCTTTGTGCAGACCAAGTGAGGCGGCCGCATGGAAGGGAGTGAGGCGCCCGCCTCACTTCCAGAAAGGCTGTTACGGGATTTTGCCCTGTTTTGTGATTTGTCGAATTATACCTATTCTACCCTCCTTAAACCCCCTCTAAACCCTTCCTAACCTCTCATACTTAACCCTAAACATGTCCTAACATTATTTAGAAGTTAATTAAGGTTGGATTAGAGCTTGATTATCCCTAATCTCCACTAATTGCCCTTGAGAAATACCTATTGTGCCCTTATTGTTGAGGAGGTATAAATAGCCTAACCTCTTCCCAAATCAGCCAAACCATTTCATTTCTTCCTCTCCACATACGTATTCTAGAGAGAGAGGCTCCATGGGAGACTTTTGAGCCCTAGCTCTTCCCTCTTCGATCCAAGACGATCCGACCACCCGATTTCCTCCAAACTTCGGATTCTTGAAGCCCTCGACGAGTAGAACGACTTCACCGATCGGATTTGTGTTCTCTTGAGTTTTCACTCAAGCTAGGTAAGTTACTTTCCTTTGATTTTTGGTTCATTGGCCCTAAGGAAAACAATCTATATGCTATTTGTGGGCAATGAACACTTGTATGCTATGTTTGCCCAATTTTGGGGATTTTTGGAAGTGTATCTTGTAAGAGCAATTGTAGAGTAATTTTATGATTGTTGAGGTGTGTGATTACTCTTTATTATGTGTTTCTAGGCTTATGAGTATGCTAGAAATTATGTCCACATGTTATTTGAGTTCATTGGAGTAATATGCCTAATTTGTGAATTTTGAAGTTATGGACTTGTTAATGCCTTGAAGAGAATGTTTTGAAGGATATTGTGTTGGGGGAAATGGGTTTTGATCTATGTTGGGTTTATTTGTGAATTTTAGGCTTGAGAGTCAAACCCGAACTATTGGAGAAATTATGGTTAAGTTGAAGTGGGGTTAATGTCGAGATTGATGAAACTTGGTGTTTAGACTCAACGGAGTCGAAACATGTTCAATAATGTGATAATGAATTCGGGTTGGAATCCTACAACAATTGGATTTCGTTTGATTATGATTATGATGAATTCTTGGGTTTAGGGCTTGGGAATCAAGCCCGAATGAATTTTGGGATTTTGTAGTATATATGAATGAAATGCTTAATTGTGGGGCTACGAAACACATAAAGAACGGAATGTAGAATTAAGACTCAACGGAGTCATTGTGAGGTCAATAATGTGATAACAAGCCTTTGGTTGAGACCCTACGATGTTCGGGTCTCGTTTGCTTATGTTGTGCGTATCCGAGTACCTTGTTGTGTCCTATGGAGACACTCATGTTATAGAGACCCATTGGGAACTTGTTTAGAGCGTGCTTGTAAAGCACGGAGTATTAGAGACCAACCCATGGTCTCGAGCACTATTTAGTAATGGTTATTCGAATAATTCACTATAAGGAATTTAGTCGCGAGCATATGATAGTACTTGCGAGTTTAGACTACAAGGTAGTCTTGTCATTCATGAGATGGGTTTTGATGATGTCGGCTATAAGGACTTTGGCTAAGTCCGGTGTGCCTTTAAGTAAAGCTTAATGCTAAGTTTGAATCGTGGTGGTTCTTAGACTAAGTAGTGGTCTTTGATTTAATCTTGAGTTGAGGACTTTAGTAGACCTCATGTTGTGAATTGTTGAGCTTATATGCTATTCTTGAATTGGTAATGACTTGAGGTTTATGAATACCTCAATACGTGGTTTTGAACTAAACTTACAAGTTAGTTGAATATGTTAAATGTGTACAAGTATGTGCATTGTTTATTGGGTTTTGTAGAGCATTATGACCTACTTGAATTAATAAGTTCTTTTGTGATGAACTTGGTCCTTATTGGTTTATACAAGTAAATAATCTACTTGATCATCTTGATTTTGAGTCCAGCTGGCGTCTTGGTCGTTTGGTCGCAATGGGACGATTCATGGCCTTTGGAAACATTCGCTATGAATCGCCGCATTGGTACCCTTTCTCCTCACTATTTGGCCGATAGTGGGATGTGGTCTCGTATTAGCGGCTCCTAGCCTGATATCGAGCTCCCATTTCTCATCCCCGGAGTCGGATGAATGTAACGAGGAACTCATTAAAGAGAACTGGTGAGTTATGATCATTCGAGGATTAAATCCCAGACTATGATCTTTTGAGGGTTGGACCCATGATTTGAATACAGAAGGGCTAGGCCCAGATCTTGGTTTTATGTGCTTAGGTATAAGCACTTATATGAAAAAGAACGTGTTATGTGGTTTATGAAGTTTATGTTACATGATGACATGATACAAGTTTATTATTGGTAGACTATAAAGATACCATGATTTTATATATGTTGGTGCATTATGCCATGCCACGATATGCTATGCCATACAATTGCATTTAGTAACTTACTGGGTCATTATGACTCATTTCGTGTGTTTGTTTTCCTTAGTTTTTGCAGCGATCCCGTTAGTACGCGTGGCGGCTTCGGATAGTGATTCCTAGAAGGTGGTCTTCCGGGCTCTAAGCTTGGAATTATTATTATTATTATGTTATTTTGTATTTGTGAGACACGGATGTAAAGTTATGTAGACTTTACTTGGGTAGACTATGTTAGTATTGTGTTATTGTATTATTTTGGTAGCCGACTCGTTAGTCGAGCTGTTGTATCTTTTAGAAGTTATTCCTTGTTATTTCGAGCATGCTTTAGCTCACTCATTCTAGTATTGTTGGTATTGTCATCTCCGACGACGTTAGTCGTGAGGCTTGTGTTTAGTTGTTAGAATTTGAATATCTTATTCATTAGTTGATCTATTCCTCCGGCATGTTATAGCCGTTGAGTTGTCGTTTATCAGGTTGGAATTCTTGTTGTTTTGCCGGCCTTAGGTTGCCGATGGTTTGTTGTACGTGCGCAATGTTGCGTCACGCGAGTCGTAGATTTGTCGAGAGATAGTCGTCTCTCAGCTTGGTATTCCTTAGTTTAAAACTATAGGTTTTGGTCCCATTTATGATTTGCTTCCGCAGATTTTAGTTTTGGTTATTCTGTTTTGCCGTTATGGCTTTTCATTCCTGTTTAGAGTTTGTTGGTTCAACTCTTGACTCGCACCACTACGCTTAGCGGGTGCTTGTCCATCTTTTAGCTTGTCTTGACGGCACGACCTTGGGATTCCGCATTGGAATTCGGGTCGGGCTGTCACAACGATGATACTCGCAATACTGAGAGTGGTCCCATGTGTCTGACAGCTTTGGTGGAGGCCGGTAGTTTTCCATAGGTTTCAAAATCCCTTGTGCCATTAAGCCTTGGAAAATCAGAGACATTGGGGCATTCAGTTCATCGTAATGCCTTCTTTTTGCTCCGTAGGGTCCTATGAGGTTCTTGTTGGCATTACTGCCTCCTTCAACAGAGTTGGAAGATTCATATGACCATGGCACACTACTATATTTACCCGGTGGAATTCTTTCAACCACATTGACTTCTTCCAAAGACTCTTCGTCTGATTCAGAGTCACAAAGTGAAATTGGGGGTGTATGTGCATCAATATCTAGGGATCCTGTACGTATTTATTCAACAATACGGACCCCTATCTCCACAATTTCTTTAAAATTGCTATAAGGGAGATACCGCATGCGTTCTAGGTAAATGGGCTGGATGTTTTTGATGAACATTCTGCATGATTCAGCCGGATCGAGTCTGTCCAGGGTCTAGGCGACTTTATCCTTCCATCTGGCTGCAAATTCTGCGAATGTTTCATTTTCTTTTTGGGTGCATGCCTCAAGTTCCCTTTTATTTTCAGTGGTGGTATTGTCTTTGTACCTTTCCAGGAACCCTTCAGCTATTTGGTCCTAAGTTCCCATGGTGCTATCATCTGCTAGCATTAACCATTGCTTAGCAGCCCCTATTAAGGTGAGGTGAAAATTGGAGGCCATGGCTTCGAAGCTAGCCCCTCTCGACTGCATGCCAGTAGAGTAAGATTTTAGGTGAGAGATAGGGCATCCAGTTCCATCGAATTTTTCTATGTTGGGCATTTTTAAATTTGGGGGTAGTATGGCTGAAGGTTTTAGCGTTAATGCCTTCATAGAAAATTTTTCTTTGTCCATGGCTTTGAGCATCATACTTTTCAAGTTCTCCATGTCTACCTCCATTTTGGTGGGAGGGGGAGTTGGATTTTGGTATATGCTGGTAGGACTAGGAAAGGCTAGATTAGTTTCTGGCTGTGGTATTTTATAAGGATTTTGAGGAGGCGTTTGGTGGGGGTTTTGGTAAGGATTTTGATTTCGGGTAGGACTTGCGTCTTGGACAAGATAAGGATTTTGGGTTGGATAGGGATTTTGGGTTGGATATGGATTTTGGGTTGGATATGGATTTTGGGTTGGATAGAGATTTTGAGTTGGATAGGGATTTTGGGTTGTGGTAATATTTGGTGGGTTAGTGTTTGGCTGAGAAATTGGGTTTGGAGGAACATGGGAGGTTGATGCTTTTTGAGGGACTGCAGGGGAAGAGTTCATCTCGCCAGTGGATTTCAAACTTTGCACCATGCTAGCCATTTGGCTTATCGCTGCACCCAACTTTTGGTCTAACCATTCTTGCATTGCTGGGGTCGGAGCATCCCCTAAAGCTCCTGGATCTATACCCATAGCTGACTGTTCACTTTCTGCTGCCATATCGCTCGGATCTATGCCCTCTTAACTGATTCTGCCCTTGTCTGATCTGAAACTGATACCCTCTGATCTGATTTCTGCACTACTTTCCCGTATCAACCGGCCAGTACTATCCTTGCCTTTCCAAATTCAGGCCAGATTTCTGAGGAAAATGGGGTTTTAGAGGTATCAAAAGGCTAGCTGGAGGCTGTCTGGGCTTGGAGTACAGCGTGCCTTTTTATTAGTATTTTATTATTATTATTTTTTGTTCCCTACAATTGACCGGATAAGCACCCGCTTTATTTTGACAGTCTCAGGACTTTTCCTGGAACAGTGAATTCTTTCTCCCGAGTATAGGACCAACGTATTCCACTTGCTTTTCGACTCCCCAGGACTGGACTGGTCCCAGGCGAAGGACCTATACTCTTTCCAGGATCCACCATCCGAAATGGTATAGGTCGAGCATCTGAGAATTATAAGTCAGCCCCTGTTTGTTATTTATATATATTTTTTTCTTGTGCACACTTATTGTATATTTTTTTTTGAACTTGCGCATTTTTTTTTGACATATATATTTTTTTTATTTGATTTTTTTTAACAGGGGCTGGCTCATAATTCAGAAATGCAAAAACTGGTCGGTCTATGAAGTGTCCTGAAAAACTATATGCATTCTAACGTTGGCTTATGCAGGGGGTATGCTGTCCATGTTGTAGGGTAACAGTCCGAAATATTCCTATATGCGTGCACGTGTGTGCGGTATCTAGAAAGAAGTAAAGTCTTTATTTATTTACAGATATATGAACATAAAATAAAACAGATTTGGCATGTCTTGCTGTTATGTGTGGATTTTATCGGCTTTTTATTTTTGAGCGCAAGCAAGCAAGCACACCATTTTAAGAAATTAATAGAAAGAAAAGTGGGGAAACTATCTATCCCTATTAATTACAAAATAAAATGACAGAATGAATGCAGATATGTATAGATGTACAGAATGAAAAAGAAAATAAACTGAAAGAAATAATAATATAGAGCCGGAAATAAAATAAAGCCCCGGCTCTTTTGTTGTGCTGCCCGGAATTTATTGTAATATATATATATATATATATTATTTTTTGAATTTTTGAATTATATATATATTTGAGTTTTTTTATTTAATATTCTTACATCTATAACAGTTATCGGAACGAAACTGCTGCAGGATGGAGGATCATATCCACAAATATAGACACGGATGTATAGGAACACTATATTCAAATGCGTAAATTAATATAACAAGCATACTACAGCCAAAAACAAATAAAAACAAAAAAAAAGTTTTATTTTACGAGTCTAGCCCTCCATTTTATTTAAAATAAAACAACTCCCCAACAGAGTCGCCACTATGAGGTTCCCGGGGTGTGCCCCCTCCCCGCCCGCGCACTTGGATAGGTGCGCCAGACGCGGATGCGGACACCACCGCTCGCTCCACCCTCCCTTGTTTAGGGGAAGACGAAATCAAAAGTGCGAAAGGAGTGATGTCTATGTTAGCACGTTGGAATGTGCCTCGGTTGCCTTGAGTTGATTTTGTATCCAATATGGGAACTTATGGTTTCCCGCATCAAGTTATCCCTTGTTTAGGGGATACCAGGATATGGGAATGCATTACCCTTTCATTCCCATTTTCCCTTTTTTAGGGGAAAACGGAAAAGTGCAAAGAAGGATATTGCGACGCCCCCACTATGGATTTTATTAAAAATAGTCTTATGGCCCATTAAGATCACTATGAGAGCTTTTGGTTTCCCGCATCAAGTTATCCCTTGTTTAGGGGATGCCAAGATATGTGAATACATCACCCTTCCATTCCCATTTCTCCCTTTTTTAGAGGAGAACGGGAAAGTGCAAAGAAGGAATGTTGCGAGGCCCCACTAGATCTGAAAGCTTTAGAGTCGCCATCTTTATTTTAAGGCAAATAAAACAAAACCAAAGAAAAGAAAAATAAACCAGAGAAAAATAAAACGGGTTCGGAGGCTAAGTTACGAGTTGGGAAGGTGCTAGGCACCCAACTCGCCCTTTCGGTCTCAAAAATGGCTTTTGGCTGAAGTATTGTGACGACCCGACCCGGACCCCAATGCGAGATCCCGAGTCGCGCCGTCCAAATAGACAAGATACACACACAAGCATGCGCAAGTAGATTTATTGTAAATTCATGTGGCGCAACATTGCATACGAATAACAACTCGCTACACTTGGCCGAAAAACAACTTAAATTAAACATGTCATCGGCGACGTTACAGTAGAACCAACAACTACTCCTCCTACAATTAACACATGCTTATAATACCAACGGCCACAACATGTCGGAGACAACAACAACAATAATACTTTAAACAAGCTTTAGCGGAAGAAATTGTGATGAACCATCAACATATGAACAGGCGCGACATATATGTCGGCATACAAAAGATATCTAAGTATCAAATTTACTACAAACACAAAACCCAAAGCCAAGTCTAGATGACTTGCTTCCCATCGTCCTTACCAAAACAAAAGACTAATTACTACACCCAAAAGAACAACCTCTAGCTCGCAAGCAACCAAGCGTGAGAAGCGAGTCTAGCGCGGGACGTCTCCTCGGCTTTGATCTAAGGAAAACAAAGCAAACAAATAGGGTAAGTCGAAAGACTTAGTAAGTTACTAAAATATGCATGTTCGTGTTATAGCATGACATTTATCACAATTATGGCACATAATCGTCATATAGCACTTAGCACATTAATCACATAAGTGCGGGAAAATAAGTCATACAAGTAGGATATGATATAGTCACGGCCGCTTCGTAGCTCCTGCAATAAACTTTATTATACTTTATCGTGCAACATCGATGCTGTGATTGCATCGACTTTCATCAAGTACCACTCGATCTAGATAGCAAGCCAATCACGGCACTTATTGATCTGCCGAGGGCTACTTCCCCATTGCGACCTGATGGAGGTGTGTGTGAGGTCCAGTGCGGCGATCCATAGCGAACACGAATGCCATAATTCGTGAAGGTGATGCATCGTCCCACCCTGACTTAATAAACAAACCAAATAATGCCAGCTGGACTCAATGTGATGCACAAGTAGATATTTACTTGACTTAAACCAATCAAGGACCGAATTCGACAAGAGCGAACTTCGACCAGACCAAGTAGGGTATGTGTCTCTACCATAAAACATGTCAAGGCAATAAATTACACAACCAACCTTTCATAACAACTTGTTATAAACAATTAAACCAAGCTCATACTTGAGTATCAAACAAATCAAACGGTGTCCAAACTTATT
>CM028380.1:32105365-32150343 GCA_013146195.2 Codonopsis lanceolata
TTCCTTTTAATTTATTTTTATTTTCATCTTTGCTTTATTTTATTTCTAATCATTGATCGCGTGTTCGTAGTTTTTCTTTTGTTTTGTTATTTTGATTTTGTAGGATTATTTGTGTAAATGAGAAGAAAGATTTTGCTTAAAAGATGCATACTTGAAGGCTACGAAATTTTTCGCACCTGCGAAAGTTGGGCAGTGTGTTTCGTACCCTGGGTTGGAAATCCTTCGCACCCTCTTGAAAAAACAAATGACCCAAGGGTGATGAAGTTAATCTTCAGTCAATTGGTACTCATGTATGACTTTCTTCAGGAGTCTCCCACATCTTGATCCTTCCCCCACCCTTTGATTTTGTGAGCTCGTTCCACTCTCCCTTTTGCTATTTCTTTCTTCATTCTATTGAGACAATGCATTCTTTAAGTTTGGGGGAGATGGTAATTTCATTTTGTTTTTTATTGGGGGTAATAGATTTTATGCTTTGAAATGCAATAAGCTTGTAGTTTGATGATAATTATTTTTGTTTGTGATTTGCAAAAGTATACATGTATTACATTTGTGAGTAATCTTGACTCATTTGCATGCTAGTTAATGGTTGATAATGATTCCCTTGCTAATTCTTTCGGTATGCTTTGAGTGAAACACGAGGGTGAGAGAAAACACGGAGGGAGTAGTGTTTGCGAGGTACCTACATATTTTTATGATTTTGTTTTTTGGTGCGAGGCTAGCAAAGAATTATGTGTACATTGTGGATATGTTAGTTGATTTTTGATATCATGGAGATTTTCTTGAAATTTTCTAAATCTAGGTTTGGCATGGGCATTGTGGTAATGAGATATGATTTAGGCCATTTTGGACAGTTTAAGCATTTTCTTGCCTAACCTTTTTGAAAAATGTTGTCCCTAGCGTCCCCCTTGAGCTAGTGTAAAGAATGGTGTGTGCTATGCACACAAATGACCCCCATTCGACGTTCGTTTCATTTACCCGCATTTACTCACCCATTTAGCCAAAACACTTTATCCTACCCTTCAAGAGAGCTTAAAATGAATATTCATGTGTATATTGTTCACTTTTGTTGGGTTTGTGCTTTCATATGTTACATTTTTGGCTATTGTCTTGGGTGCAAAAAGGAAGGAATGGGTATTGAAAAAAAATATGTTGATTGGTGGGATGAAAAAAAAAGAAAGAAAGAAAGAAAGAGAGATGAAGTTAGCGCACCTTGAAAACAAAATTTTGAAGCAAGAAAACAAAAGAGGGCGCTAACGAAGGAAAAGAAAATAAAGTTTCCATGTGCTCTAAGGGGAAATAAGGGGGTTAATTGTTAATTGATGGTGAGTAATTTTGTCAAGCCGATTATTCAAGAAATCAATTTTGGAGGTTGTTGAAATTGGTGAGTGGTTTTGAAAATAAAATAAAATGAAGAACATTGTTTTGTGATCGAGCACTACATTTTACATGATTCTTTTATACTCTCTTGGTTTGTATATCAATTCCGTCATTTGTAGCCCTCGCCTTGGCCTAACGTTACAAGTCTAAGATAAAGTCCCAATTATCTTTTTGCTTGCTTTGCCTATGCCATGCCAATTAAATTAAATAACATGAATGGAGAGTGCCCCTTGATTAGAGAATTTCAACTTTAGCATTTCTGTGGTACCATAATTCGAGCTAGTTGTGCCCGATGCTTCTCCTTGATTGAGTGACTAATGAGTTAGTGATTTGAGATCTAGATTGAGCACTTGAGATTTTATTAGCTTGGGAATCTAAAGACCCTGTCTTCCGGAATGTTGATGATTTGAGCTAAATTCCATGGTGTAGTTGTGAGGTTCCCGGGGTGTGCCCCCGCGCCCCGTGTGCCCTTGGATAGGGGTACGCGTACGTGCGGATGCGGGACACCACTGCTCTCGTTCCACACTCCTTTGTTTAGGGGAAGACGAAATCAAAAGTGCGAGAGGAGTGCTGTCTATGTTAGCACGTTGGAATGTGCCTCGGTTGCCTTGAGTTGATTTTGTATCCAATATGGGAACTTATGGTTTCCCGCATCAAGTTATCCCTTGTTTAGGAGATACCAGGATATGAGAATGCATTACCCTTTCATTCCCATTTTTCCTTTTTTAGGGGAAAACGAAAAAGTGCAAAAAAGGATATTGCGACGCCCCCACTATGGATTTTATTAAAAATAGCCTTATGGCCCATTCAGATCACTATGGGAGCTTTGGGTTTCCCGCGTCAAGTTATCCCTTGTTTAGGGGATACCAGGATATGGGAATACATCACCCTTCCATTCCCATTTCTCCCTTTTTTAGGGGAGAACGGGAAAGTGCAAAGAAGGAATGTTGCGAGGCCCCACTGGATCCGAAAGTTTTAGCGTCGCCATCTTTATTTTAAGACAAATAAAGCAAAACCAAAGAAACGAGAAAAATAAACCGAGAAAAGAAAGGTTCGGAGGCTAAGTTCGAGAGTTGGGAAGGTGCTAGGCACCCAACTCGCCCTTTCGGTCTCAAAAATGGTTTTTGGCTGAAGTATGCTTTTTGTTATATTTATTTAGAAAATAAACACAGTATTAAAAGACAGGAAATTAAAACAAATACATCCATGGCTACATTATTTACGGAATTTTTTTTTTCTCAGGAAGCAAGGGCGGCACCCTGCAGATTATTATTAAAAAATAAAGGGAATACAAACTTGAGGGGGACAACCAGCCTTGCCCTTATAAATGGGAGGAGAGAGGAGCCTAACCTCGAAAAGGAAATACAGAGCTGAACAGTTAAGAAATTCTAATATAAGAAGCATTACAAGCATCTAGAATAATTAGAGCCCGGGTGGTCCGAGGAATGTCAGATATGGAGTGGAAAGTAATACTATCTTGGGTGTCGCAAGCTAAGTTTGCAAGAGAGTCTGCTACTTTTTTGACCTCGCGGAAGCAATGAGAGAAATTATAATTGCCCTCTAACTGAATACGGAGAATATCTCGAATAAGGTAAGAATGCTTCCAAGGAAAATTATGACCCTTGGAGATGCTATCAAAGATAATCTTGGAGTCAATCTCAATATCAGCATTGAGAAAACCATGGGAATGAATCCACGACATGCCATAGTGGAGAGCACGAATCTCAGCAACTGTATTAGAGCAATTACCAAAGAAGCAAGAATAAGCAAAAAGGACACCCCCCGAAGAGTCTCGAAGAACGCCACCTCCGCCACCTGGACCAGGATTACCCCTGCTCGCACCATCAGAGTTAAGCTTAACTCTACCTGAAGAAGGTTTTTTCCAGGCCAACGAAGAAATAGTAACCTTCTTACGCCTACCAAAAGAAATATGGGCAGCATTCAAGGGATCCGAAATAAAATAATTGGCAGCTTGTAAGATATCTTGAAGATCCAGAAAGACAATTCGAGATATGGCAGAAGAGGGAAAACGCATCTGATCATAGACAGCCTTGTTCCGGAACTTCCAAAGGTGCCATAAAATGAGGGATGGAAGTAAGGAAAAAATAGGAGACGAAGCATGAAGCCACCAACTGAAGCAGCGCTGACGGATGGAAGAATGTTGTAATGGGATGTCAAAAGTGACGTGAAATGATCGCCAAACAGACCAAGCTGAGTTGCTGGACAGAAAGACATGCTCAAATGATTCAATATTGCCCGATAAGCAACAATGGCATTTAGAAGCCAAAGAGAAACCCTTGCTCCATATACCTTCATCAATAGGGAGTTTTTTGAGAAGGAGGCGCCACATAAATATACTAATGTGTTTGGGCAGGTATTTGTGCCAGATAAACTTAACCGAAAGCAGGCTAGAAGAAGAGGGGAAAATAATATCCATGGCCGAAGATAAAGAAAACTCTCCAGAGTTATTAGGGGACCAACACGGCCTGTCATCCTCATCAATTAAAGAAATTCGTTGGTCCGAAATTGTGTTCATGATGGATGCTGGAAGGGGGGAAGAGCCAGCAGAGAAACTGTGAACCAGCTCACAAACCGAAGAAATAGAGCAATCAGGAGGACGATCTAATCGGACTGGAAGCCAAGAGTCAAACCAAGGAGAAATTGATCCTCGACCTACTATCCAGTATATGTAAGGCTCGGAAATGGTTCGAGCTTTGGTCATACGCTGCCAAACATGGGATCCCTTTTGGGTCGAAGAACAAGGGTGCTGCCGGGAGCAATATCTGATATTGAGGAAAATCGACCATAAGTTTGAGACTGAACAAAACCGCCACCAAATCTTTAAACCATAAGCCTTAACCAAGTGAGAAATGGAGTTCAACCCAATTCCCCCCTTTGAGATTGGACGACAGCACTTATCCCATGAAACCCAGTGAGCTTTATTACGGCCTTCAATGTGTCCCCAAACAAAATTGGAAAGCAGCTTCTCGATTAAAGCTATCACCGAAGCCGGAGGGTCCAAAGAAGCTAGAAGATAGCTGGAAATAGAATGAAGGACACTTCTGATTAGAGTGATCCGCCCAGCCGAATTAAGAAAGTTACCCATCAAAGATTCAATACGGTTTTTCTGTTTTATGATAAGAGGGTCAAAAAACTGCCTCTTCTTACGGCCGAAATAGATCGGGCACCCAAGATAATAAATCGGGAGAGAGCCATGATTAAAATCCAACAAGGTCTTAATAGAAGAAATACGGCTTGCCGCTGTGGAAGGAGCTACAAAAAAAAAGCTTTTGGAAGTATTAATCGCTTGGCCTGACACAGCTTCATAAGTCTGGAAGAATGATTTATGACGAAGAAGAGAATCTTTACTGCCATTACAGAAAATAATAACATCGTCGGTGAAAGCTACATGCAATATAATGGGGTAGCCACTAACCGTAGAGAAAATGGAGGAGGGAGATTGCTGATGAAGATGGTTAAGGCCCCAACTAAAAAATTCAGCCATAATAATAAATAAACTCGGTGAGAGAGGGTCCCCTTGCCTTAGACCTCGAGATGAGGGAAAGAAGCCGACGAAAGCACCATTAAATAGAACCAGTTTTTCGATACAAGCCGCCAAATCAAATCTATAAAAATTTCGTGAAATCCAAACTTCCAGAGAATATTAATGAGAAAGATCCAGGAGACACGATCGAACGCCTTAGCCATATCGAGCTTTATAACCACATTCGAGCCAGAAACTTTTTTCCCCAGATGACACATCAATTCTTGCGCCAAGAGAATATTGTCCTGAATCAAACGCCCTTTAACAAAGGCACTTTGGTTCTCTGAAATAATATGAGGGAGGACAGCCGCAAGCCTGGAAGAGAGGATTTTGGATATCACTTTTTGGCAAAAATTGCAAAGACTAATAGGGCGAAGATCTTTAAAAGATTTTGGCCTATCAGTCTTCAGAATAGGGATAATCAGTGTGCTAGACCACGCCCGAGGGAACGAAAAACCCGAGAAAAATTCCAGAATAGCATGGCAGAAGTGATCTCCAATTATAGGCCAACAGGCAGAATAAAATTTCCCATTAAAACCATCAGGCCTCGTGGCACTATCACCATTAAGATTATTCACAGCAGTTTTTATTTCCGAGACTGAAGGGGGGGGGGGCGATAAGAGCATCATTCATTGCCTCCGACACAATGGAAGGAATCGGGTCCAAGGAAGAAGGGGCAATACCTTTATCTCGAAGCTGGGCAAAGAAGTGCGAAATCAGACCTTGTTGGATGACTTGGTCCGAATCCAGAATGATACCATTATCATCCATTATAGAGTTAATAGAGAGGCGAAGCCGAGCCTGCTTAACTGAAGCATGAAACAATTTAGAGTTTCCTTGACCATCTTTCAGCCAACGAATCCTTGATTTTTGCTGCCAGTATTCCTCCTCTTGTTTAAGAAAAGATTGAAGTTTAGCCTTAGCTGCCATCATGTTTTCTCGGTTAGAGGGGGAATTATTAAGTTCATAGTAAAGCTCCATTTCAAGGGCTTCTTCTTCAGCCTGCCTGAGGTTGTCGAAAATATTACCAAAAACTGATTTGTTCCACTCTTTCAGAGCCTTCTTCACATTGAAGAGCTTGCGGGAAAAAAGAGCCATAGGTCCGCCAGTCTCCGGTATTTGCCAAGCTATAGAAACAATATCCTTAAAGCCCGAGTAACCAATCCAAGCATTGATAAACCGAAAACAAGAAGAACCTCAGGAGGCTTGGCGGGTGATAGTAGTGAGCAGCGGCGAGTGATCAGAACATGTTCTATTCAGATGCTGGATGGAAGTAGCATGAAAATTATTGAGCCACAAGGAGTTGCAAAGAACTCTATCTATTCGCTCATAAATAATAGCAGAACCTTCCCTCTTATTTAGCCATGTATAATCGCTCCCCGAGTATCCCAAATCCGCAACAGAAATACAAGAATGGAACTCCAAAACACCCTTACAATTCCAACCCGAGCCACCAGATTTTTCGGAAGGGTGCAAAATAATATTAAAATCACCACCAATCATCCAGGGCAGATTCGGGAAAGAAGAGCTAATCTGAATGATTTCGTCCCATAAATCTTGGCGATCCCGATCATCGCATTTAGCATAAACACAAGTCAAAAGGGCAGGTGAAGGCCACGAAAAGTGCTGAATCTGAAAGGTTACTTGTTGAACAGATTCATAAACTAAAGAAACTGTAAAGTAGGATTTAATAAAAACCCAAATTGAGCTAGAAGGGTTAGAAGCTGTAAACCTGAATTTAAGGCGACGAGAGATTATATCAATTTTTTCCTTTTCAAGCTTGGGTTCAAAAACAGCCACAATAGACACTCCATGAAGACGAATGAGATGTTTGAGACGACGAACTGAAGATTCGTTACCAATACCCTGAATATTCCAGAAGATCGCTTTAATATCCATAAAAAAATTAGGAAGAAACTGAAGCAGGAGGCTTTGAAGCCTTTGATCTGGTGAGTCTGCCAGGCATAGGATTGTTCGACTTACTTTGCTTAGGCATTGACTGAATTTTAAGAGCTTGGATGGTTGAAGAATCATCTTCGTTTTCTAATTCAATTGTCTCAAGAACAGCGAAACGATTTGGAGAAATAGTGAACTCTTTCTGTTGTGGGGGATCAGGAGGGGGGTCTTGAGGAAGGTCGGGAAGATCCGAGGCATTATCCTGCTAGGAATTAGGCTGATTTTCATGAGGGGAGGCTGCATAATCTGAATGCATAGGGGTTGGAGGCTGGCCATTCGTCGAATGAGGATCACCACCAATGTCTCCTGGATCTTGACAAGGAGATGAAGTAGAAGGGTCAATATTGGGAGTAGGTTCATTAAGGACTGCATCTTTACCCATACTTGTTGTGCCCGTCACTGGAGTAGGGTGGGAAGGTTCTGCATCATGCTTGGAATTATTAGGGTTTGCATGAGAATTCTTCAATGGCTCAGTGGTTTTCTTAGGAGTCCATCTTTGGGAAACTGGCATTGGCATGATAGGATCTGAAGGATTGACAGTAGTTGGTTGATCCGATCCCTTGAACTTACAATTAAGATCTTGGTGGCCTTGATGGAAGCAAATATTGCAATAAAAGGGTTTATTCTCAGCCTCTAAAGGCTGCCAGAAGTTGGGGAATGCAGAACCACAATCGATCCAAATTCTATTGGGGCAAGGCTTCAAAAGATCTACTTCCACGCAAATGCGAGCAACACTAGGGCGAGTAAGATTTATGGTAGGCTGATCCAACATTAACGGTCGACCAAATAAAGAAGCTAAGGAGAAAAGAGCAGATTTGTTGAATAAGTGAATAGGGAGGCCCGAGAGAGAGAACCATACAGGAACTATGGAACTCTCTATATCAGGTCGAAAGGCAGGCGTCCATTTGAAAACGCGCATCGGATACTTTCCCAAGAACCATTGGTCTTTGATCCACAGACGTTGAAAGTCGTCGTCATGGCTGGCCTGAATGAGTATGTGTTTGGGATCCAATAGGCCAATGGAGACGGAGGCTTTGAGACCAATTGTATTGAAATACTTACGAGTAGCCTCCACGGAAGGTCTGCCATGTGAGAATTTCCAGATGAGGGCAAGGCGAAAAGGATGAGCAAGAGAGTTGATTATCTCCGGAGTGAGCTTGAGCAAAGGTTCTCCTTTGAATGTCGCTGGGGGAATAACAGAAAAAGAAGGATTTAGAGAAGATGAAGGTGAAGAACATAAGGCCAAGGCAAAGGATTTGGGCGTGGGATCTGGAGGCGCTGGGGGTGGCTCACCCATTGCGGGCAGGAAGAACCCTACTAAGGGCGCCGAAGGAGAGAGCACTAATCGCACCTTAACTGTGTGAAAAAGAGTGTTTTTTCTGTGTGTACCTAGTTTACATTATTTACGGACTCGCAACCATTTCTTTACAATAATTACAGACATATTTAAGAATATTAGGCCATCATAACGGCTCTTTTACATAATATTTCCTATTCTAATCCGGGCAGTAGAACGGCTTGTATTGGCTACATTGTGCCAGATTTTAAATAACAACTTTTAAAAAAATAAAAGGACAAGAAGTGAATAAATACAATAAATAGCGCCCTTAAAGGTTTTACCTTTTAGAGCGGCGGTGTGCTCGCTCTGCCCTTCAGGGAGAGGGAGTCTTTTTATTTGTTGTGTGGTTGTTGTTTCGATTTTGGCAGAGTGACTGCTTATTTCTGGGAGTTTGGGCTTGTCAACTCGGGCAGAGTGACAGCTTATTTGGGTAGGTTTTGGCCTTTTTCGTTGAGCGGAACCACGGCTTAGTTTTTTGATATTTCAGCTCGTTACTCGGGCAGAGTAACAACTTATTTTGGGATTTTTTGGGCGGGGGAAGTGAGGTGGATACCTAACAACTAGGCTAGGGATCACTTACAACCTATGGGTTTTTATTTTGGCGGAGTTTGGACGGAGTTTGGAGATTTTAGGGGCTTCCACTCACCTATCTCGCACCTCTCGTACTAATATTATCGGCAGAATAACAACAGAGCTTCGCTGCGATTAAAATCGCGGAGGAAAATGAGCAACTGAAAATGGGAGCCGAGGCCTCCTATTTATAGTCGAGGAGTAGGACACGGCTGGAATTTCTTGATTTCTTCCTCTGCATCAACGGCTTGTACCATGGAAATCAAAGATTGTACATTTTCTTTCTTAGAGACGCAACAGTAGAAGGCTTGGTGCCACCAAGGAGACCCTTGGTGCGGCACCAGCCAACTTTTCAACTTTCATTTTTTTGCACTTTCACCCCCTGCAGTTCACTGTTTTGCGCATCCTGCTTTTCCTTTCACATTTTTGACTCATGTAACTTGACATTTGTTAAGTTTTAACAGTTCTTGATATTTTATATCAGCCACATACCAGGGGTACGAAATTGGGGTGTCTACAGAGCCCCTCAACGATGGAGTCTACGGGTAACCCAAGGCTTACTGAGTAGACGAACAACGTTGATAAACAATACTCTCCAATTTCGTTCATTTCAAAACGGGAGAATGTAATTGGTAGCAGTTATAATGTACAGTTAACATGCTATCCAAACTCCATAACCTAGACATTTTTAGTCGGTTATAAAAAAAATAATTATCGCAGTTTTAAGCAGATATGAATTTAATGTGCTCTGATGATCGGACCTACTAATGTAGGCTGCCTACGTATTCCCTATTAAAGGAAATCAGACCAAACGTAGTTTAGGCCAAAAAAAACCTAAACTACAACCAAGTGAGGATGTTATGTCCATCGGGTCAAGCCCGATCAAGAATACAACGGAAAAAGATTTTTGTGTTTTTCGAAAAAGTCGTATTCTTCCGGTCCGAAACCGTTGTCAAATACGATATGAAGATTTGAATGTTTTTCTGCCATCACATTTCAACCGGTCAATACCTTGTCATTGAAACGTGTTAAGAAGAATTTTCAAAGTTGTGTCTGGCTGGTCGCTGCCTTGTTTCCAAACATAACCAGAAACCTTTCTGGTTATTCCTATTTCTAGATTTGGTTGAGTCATCCGCTGATTCTATTGCACAGTGGCTAAAAGGTCTGCGTACCGATTAGTGTGGCAACTGTCTTAGAATCAATTTATTTAGAACTATTTTAGTGTTAGTCTAGGGGCGGTTTTGCAAAGCCAACAGCAGCCTTGAAGGACCAGCAGACCTTGAAGTCTGCTCAATTCCGAAAAGTCAAGCTAAGCTGATTCACAATATTATGACACGTGGACACTTTTTTAGATATCTTCGAAAATATCTGATCTTTATATCTTCATTAAGTTTCATTTTCAAGAAGTCAACTCTCCATGATGACAACTGTCCAGACTGTCTCTGAATTCTGAAGACTGAAGATATTACCCGTTTTGGCTAAGAAGACTTTCCAAGCTGCAGAGCCTGCAAGCTGAAACATTACTCAATTTGGGAATGTCTTCTCTGCACACTGCATCTCTGATGACTGCAGCTGTTACATCTTCCAAAGCGCCGAATTGCATTCAATGCAATTAAACGTTGGACACAGTTTACCCCGCATCAATCCAACGGTCAAAAGGTCTCTTCCTAGTATTTATTCAAGTCTTGAAGATCTGAAGAAAAACCCTAACACTCTTGCGCATTAACTCTCAAGCTTCATCTTCAACATTCAAGCATTCAAGAGATGAAAGGACAAGGACTAACACTTCACCAAACTTTCTGAAGCTGCAGATCTGCCATCTTAAATTCGTTTTCAGCTTCATTTAGTTTGTCTATAAACTGTTCTTTAATTCTGCACGTGAAGAGAACAATTAATCATTGATTGTCTCTCTCACCTTTATACACTTGGTTAAAAACTCATTTTGTACACGATCCATTAGAGATCTAAATCATAAACCTAGTGGATAAACAAGTGCACTTTTAAAATCCAAAGCTAACCACTTTGGTAGTGGATGTAGTACTATTCACAGTACGAACCACTTCAAATACCTGTGTGCTGTTTGAACTGTTCTTATTGTTTTCATTAACTGCTTGTGTCTTTCATCTCCACAATCAGTACTGCCTTCACAGCACTCTTAACAACTCAAAATCTATTTTGTTTCTCCGCCTAAACACTTCCTTTTAAATCTCTAGAAATCTTTAAGAAGTGTTTACGAAAAATTTTTATAAAAACATAACTAGGCTATTCAACCCCCCCTTCTAGCCTAGATTGAGCCTATTTTGGGACCAACAATTGGTATCAGAGCTTAATTCTTTGAAAAATCATTTTTCCAAGATTAACCTCTTGAGAATAGATCCTATGGCTCACTATATGCTGCCTACTTCAAATACCAGCCACGTCCCAATATTGGACGAAGGCCATTTCGAAGTATGGAAAGATAAGGTTATGAGATATATGAACTCTATTGACAATCGGTTGTGGCAATGTGTTCTGACAGGTCCTTATATTCCAATGAAACCCAACCTACTTGCTGAAGTAGCGGTGGTCCTCCGAGATACCTAAATCTATGAACGAATGGACAAACGAAGAAAGGAGGCTCATTGAACTCGACAGAGCAAGGCTATTCATATTATATCCAAATTTCCGACACAAGCACATATCAACAGATCATCGATGCAAACCGCCAAGGAAATGTGGGAAGCCTTGGTGGAATATCTTGAAGGAGATCTACCCACCAGAGACAACAGGAAGTACAACTATATTCAACAGTTCGATTCATTCAGAAAAGATCCTAAGGAGACTCTACGGCAAGCCTACGACAGATTTTGTGAGGTAGTAAATAGTTGTTACTCTTTAGGAAAAGAATATAGTGTTAAAGAAGTAAATATGAGATTTTTAGCTTCTTTAGGAAGTTTGTGGCATGTAAAACCATCGCAATAAAGAGTCCAAAGACTTGAACTCCATGCACCTAAGAAGTTTGTATGCGAAGTTTAACCTATGAGCAAGAATTACTTCAAGCTCAAGAACAGGACAAACATTTTAAACTTCCTTCTTTTTCTACTATCTCTCAGGAAATTCCTGCTCTAGAAAGTAAACCATCTACTTCTTCTTCAAATGAGAATGAAATTCTCTCTGACGAGCAATTTTCTATGTTCGTTAAGAAGTTTCAAAAGTTCTCAAAATTTAACAAAAAGAAAGAAGCAAACCAGCAGACTTTCAGAAACACTGCTGAAAACTCACACAATAATGAGTTAGTTTGCTACAATTGCAGGAAACCTGGTCACTTTGCTTCTAAATGTCCTAAGCCTAAATATGAAGCCTATAAAAGAAGACCTTCTAAATCCTTTTCTAAACATAGAGGTCTTCTGGCTGAGGACTTAGAAGAAAACCATGTATCCACTTGGTTTGAAACTGATTCTGACGAGGATGATAGTGATGACTCACCTGAGCAAGCACACATTTGCCTGGTTGCTCTAGAGTCACCTCCCACCCATGACTCAGATAGTGAAGTTAAATACTCTCCTTTTCAAGCTACCATAGAACAATCTCCTGAAGAGCCTTCAAAAGAAGAAATCCTCAAGGATGCTCAAGACATGCTAGAGGAATTCAATGAATTTAGAAAGGCATATGTTAAGTTAGCTAAAAGTCATGAGAAGTTTGAATCGAGAAATCCATGCCGAAGCCAGTTAAAAACTCTCCATGGAGTCCACAGAAAGTATCAAGTTAAAAGAAGAGAACAAGTTTCTCAATGAAAAGGTTGCTTGCCTTATTGATCATGCCAAAGAGTTATCTGCTGAGAAAGAAGAGTTGCAAAAAATTATCAACTCATGGAATAACTCAACGGTTGTCTTTGATCAAATTCTCGGCGATCAGAAGCCCTCAACAGATAAGTCTGGGCTAGGATTCTCTGAAAATACTTCTGGTGCAACCTCTGAAAAAGAAAGTGAACATTTTATAGTGAATAGTAATATTCCTACACAAAATCAGAAACCTAACAAGGGTAAAGAAGGAATTGGTTATACTGCTACTCCTTATAAATACCCTAAGGTTCAAATTATCAAAAACAGTGAAGCTTTGAAAGCAAAGCAATCATCTCGGAGATAAATCATAAAGGTGGAGCAGACTTACAACAGCCCCTCCACTAGCACTTCGTGAAAGCAAAGGCCGCTGCTTCGTGGCCTACGAAAAGTCTCCGCAAACCTATCGATTCATCAACAAGACTACAGATGGTGCTCTGCTACATGAATGTTGATACCAAGCTTAAAGGAAAAATGCATGAGGTATCAAAGTCTACTTCAAAGAACATTCTTCTCGCTAAAGCAAAGTATCAAAGAAAAACTGCCTCATACAGAAGCCTCTAAGCCTGCTGTTAACAAAACTACTAACTCAAAAGTTGATGTTAAGAAAAATGTTCAAAAATCTTCCAACACCCAGCATGATCATGTAGACTTCTGTAATTTTCATCACTGTACATTTTGTAAGTGTTTTGGCCACTTGGCCCATGAATGTCTGCTGAAATCCATCATGAAGCCTGCTGGATCCCCTATTCCAAAAATCAGGCAAGTATGGGTTCCAAAAATGCGCTAACCATTTGGACCCATAAGAAAAATAAAAGGGGACCATGATTTTCTTACCTTCACATCTCAGGTGTGCTTCATGGCTGATTCCAGTACATAAAAGAAAGATGTATGGTATCTAGACAGCGGCTGCTCAAGACACATGACCGGAGAATCTTGTCTTCTCTCTAATATTTTTGAAGCAGAAGGCCCTCCAGTCATCTTCGGAGACAATGCGAAAGGAAGAACAATTGGCTATGGATCCATCATTCGAGGAAATCTCTCCATTGGAAAAGTCTTTCTAGTAGAAGGCTTGAAACATAATCTCCTGAGTATTTCTCAATTCTGTGACAAAGGGCTTATATGTCAATTCTCCTCAAACAGATGTGTGGCGACCCGACCCGGGCCCGAGGTGGAACCGAGGGTCGGACCGCCCAAATAAGGGGGAGACAAGTAAACAATTAACATGCAAGGACTCATTTTAAGAAAACGACGTGACGCAACATAAGAGACGTAGCACGCCTCGGCCCTAAAAGGCCGGTATTTTTAAAACTTTACAAACCTGATAAAACAGTTAAGCAATTAAACCAAGTCATCGGCGACACTACATGCCGGAACCCAAGCTAACAGTTTAAGGACAAGAATTAAGTAAGAGCAAAAAAAGGGGTGCTCAGCGGAAGACTTAAACGTAGTGAACTATTATACATGATAACCAAAACTCGGCTTCTACAATGCCGGCATAAAGGGTTACAAATACTACAAGAGTTAAACTACAAGTAGCTAAAAGAAGCATCAAGATCAAGTTCTATACAAATTCCCAAGCATAGTCTAATTGACTTGCTTTAACCCATCGTCCTTGCAAAATAACAAAAGAAATGAAGAGGACATCTAGACCACCTCTTCAAACTGCAACGGCTGACAAAAGGAGGAACAAGGCACGAACACCGCAATCCTCAACGAGAAGGACCTGTCTTGCTAGGATCTAAAGCAGTAAAGGGGAATGGGTAAGTCATAAAGACTTGTAAGCTATCAATCATGCATGTCATGGCAATATGCAACATACAAGGCAAGGTATAGTCACATAAGCATAGAGATCATATATCCAAGATGCACATTGTTTCACATAGGTGCTTGAAATTAAATCACATAGGATAAGGATATATGGAGAGCCGGGCCGCTACGTAGTTCCTGCATACAAGCGTTATCTTGAGCGTGCATGTGTCAGATGCGTGTAAGTACATCGACCTTCCGAGGGAATGCCCGGGATAGACACCAATGATGCTCGTATTGATTACAAAGAAGGGAGCTACTTCCCACCGTGGCCACAAAGTGAGGCGTGTGTGAACAAGGACAGATGCCACTGACTCATGCAAATGCCAAGTAGTGTCTACTTAACAAATTTCAGTAGAACGAGGTCGACAAGAGCGATCTCGTTCATGACAAGTAAATATTCTCATCAATAATCAAGCAGGATTGAGTTCGACAAGAGCGAACTCAACATGTCAAATAGGTATTCCATTACATGACATCAAGAATCAAGCACGGTAATCAATCCAATTCTCAAGAGTCTAGAATTATCATCAATAATCAGCAGAATGAGTTCGACAAGAGCGAACTCAACATGTCAAATAGGTATTCTATTATATGACATCAAGAATCAAGCAAGGTAATCAATCCAAATCTCAAGAGTCTAGAATTATCATTCTTAGAGGAACGTGTTTAGAACGTTGTAGGGATTGATCATTGAGCCGGTATTGTTCAATGGCTCACTAGGTTTGACTCGTTGAGTCGTCTCTCTAACAATTCATCCAATAGAGTTTAAATTGCTAAATGCATCATAAACCCTTTTCTAAGTTCTCGAATCGAGTAGACTAGGCCATTAATCCACTTAACAACCATAGTCAAGAATTATCATTAATTCAATATTTCATGGGAACTTTAGAATCATTATTTCAAAAGTTATCAAAAGACAAAGGTCCAAGAACATTAGTTACTCCTAGGAAGACATAGAACACATTTGATTCTAAGCATAAGACCCAATCAATAGGATGAACAATTCATAGTATGTGAAACCCTAGAATTCATAATCTCCAAGAGTTGTCAAAAGTCATTAGTCCAAGAACAATAGTTGTTCCTAAGGAGGCATAGAACATATTTAATTCTAGGCATAGGACCCAAAACAACAAGATGAATATATCATTCAAAAATCTCATAAGATCAACTCATCATCAAACATGGCTTGGACATGGTAGAAGCATGAGAATCATGAGAAAGGGGACATAGCATATCTAGCATACATCCTAAGGGGAATCAATAGCTTACCTTTCACCAAGGAAGAAGATGAAAGAAGAGCACAAACCAATCGGTTGAGAATGATCAACTCTTCAAGCTCTACACCTTTGGATGAAGGAGGCTTGAGCAATGGGAGAAGGGATGATGGAGAACCAAGGAGGAAAGCTTCAAGAAGCCATGGAACTCTCAAGAACACCCACTCTCACGTTTTTGGAAGAGACATCAGCTAATGAGGAGACTCAAGGCTGATTTGTGGTTTAAGAAGGGTCAACAAGTGAGTGGGACAAGTGTCAACATATTGTGGTAAGAAAATATCTGATTTTTGGCTTGTTAATGCTCACTAATGGACTCTTAATCCACACTTAAAACATGTTAATAGTGTTAGGACATAATCAAGGAGTGTTAGGGAGGTTTAAGTGTGGTTTAGAAAAGGTTTGGATAGGGGTTTGGGTGCCATAAGTCGCACAACAAAAGAAAACAGGGGGAAAATCCGGCTGACTCTCGAAGATGAGGCGGGCGCCTCACAGAAGCCATGCGGGCGCTGGGAAGCTGAGGCTGGAAGCTGAAATTGAAATGCTCCCAGAAGTTGAGGCGGGCGCTCACTAAAGTCGAGGCGGGCGCTGGAATGCTGCAGCTAAGTTCATGACCATTTTTTGATAAGTTACTGGACAGTTAATCTTGTAAAATCGACCATCAATCGCTCACAACTCCAAATGAGGTGATTTTTGATTTTTCTGAAACTAGACTCGTTAAATTATATTTTAGAATTTTAAATTACTCCATTTGGACTTATATTAATCAAGATATGGTTACAACAAAAATCAAGTACAGAAGTTGTTTTTCTGAAAACTGAATTCTGGCACAGCCGTAAGTCAAGACCTAATTGAGGTACTTAGACACCTTGGAAAATTACCAAATTTTACAGAGAGTATCCTAACGTATGAAGGTAAAACATACTAAAGTTTTAGAAAATTCTATTGAGTGGATTAGTACCAGAAATTTCCCGAAATTTGCCCAAAACATGATTGGTCTGTGAAGGAATAAATTGGTCATCTCATAACCAAAGGTAACAAGTCTATGAACAATGATTGTGCAAGAATGATAATTACTAGTACACTTGGTCTATAACTCAAATGAATTTATCACAAGTTGAAAACACAAAGAATACAAGCAACGAAGGAAATCCCGAGAAACCCTAAGGCTCAAACGAAGCAATCGAATCGGCGATTCAACAAGTAAGCTTACATGATTCTAAACATGTTAAGAGCTTCATGAATGACTTAAGAATGTTTCTAAATCATATATATAGACTAGGTAAACATGCTCATAATCAACGAGAAATCATGAAGGCAAGCACACAATACACATGCAAGAATCCGGGGTGTTACATTCTCCCCTCCTTTAGGAATTTAGTCCCTAAATTCTTACCAAGTTCATCGAATAGGAAAGGGTATCTCTCTCTCATATCAAGCTCGGTCTCCCACGTGGCTTCCTCAATATTATGATTCTTCCACAAGACCTTCACTAGTGGAATCCTTTTCATTCTCAAGATTTGTTCCTTCGTATCAAGAATCCTCACCGGCTTCTCATCATAAGAAAGGACATGAGACTCATCCTTCAAGTACTTGCGTAGCATCGATACATGAAAGACATCATGAACATCCGATATAGAAGGTGGCAATGCCAACCGATACGCCAAAGCTCCAATCCTCTCTAGGATCTCGAATGGTCCAATAAATCTAGGAGAAAGCTTACCTTTCTTCCCAAATTGCTTAGTACCTCGTCTAGGCGATACTTTCAAGAATACAAAGTCACCAACCCGAAACTCTAAGTCACGCCTCCTGGGTTGTCGCGTAGCTTTACGTCTACTCTCGAGCCGTAAGCAATCTATCTCTAATAAGCTTTACACTCTCACCGATTGTTGTACCATCTCCGAACCCCAAAGCTTAGCTTCACCAACTTCTTCCCAAAGAAATCGGTGAGCGACACTTACGCCCATATATAAGCCTCATATGGCGCCATCTCAATACCAGCCTGGTAACTGTTATTATATGCAAATTCGGCTAATGGCAAATGAGAATCCCAACTTCCTTTGAAATCCATAGCACAAGCACGCAGTAAATCCTACAATACCTGAATCAATCTCTCCGATCGACCATCGACGTGGGTGGAAAGCCGTACTAAAATTCAACCGTACCCAAAGCTTCCCGCAAGGAATTCCAAAATCTAGAAGTGAACACGGGTCTCTATCGAAACAATGCTAATCGGAATACCATGCAACCTCACGATATCCTGAATATACAACGCGGCGCCAACCGACTCAAACTATAAGTCATCGCAATAGGAATAAAATGTGAAGATTTTGTCAACCTATCCACAACAACCCAAACTGCATCAAAACCTCGGCGAGTGCGTGGCAATCCCGTCACAAAATCCATGGTGATATGCTCCCATTTCCACTTTCGGTATCTCAAGTGGTAAGTAAAGGTCTCACGGTGTTCGGCCTTAACTTGACATGTCAAACATCTAGATACATACTCTGCTATTTCTCTCTTCATCAAGCAAGACATAAAAGCTTTCCTACTCAAGGCATCCGCAACACATTAGCTTTTCCGGATGGTATAAAAAAATAGTCATGATCCTTAAGTTTCTCCATCCATCGCCTCATCGCATATTCAACTCTTTTTGTGAAAAGAGATACTTCAAACTCTTGTGATCGGTGAATATTTCAAACTTAGCCCGTAAAGATAATGCTTCCACTTGTGAAGCGCAAAAATAATATTTGCCAACTCCGGGTCATGTGTCGGATAATTATGCTCATAAGGTGATAACTTCCGTGAAGCTTAGGCAATAACTCTCCCGTGCATAAGCACGCAACCCAAACCTTCTAACGAGGCATTGCTATAAACCACAAAGTTCTCAGAACCACTAGGCAACTAAGATAGGAGCCGTAGTCAACCTCCTTTTCAACTCCGAAAACTAGCCTCACACTTATCACTCCATACACTTCTTCGAGTCAAATTAGTCATCGGATAGCGATCTTGAAAACCCCTCAATGAACCTAGGTAATAACACCTTAAGCCAAGAAACTACCTCGGAAACTCGTACTAGGCGTCTTCACTTAGTAATCGCCTCAACCGTGACTTGGAGCCCTAGAAAGAAACTTGCTCACAAGCACACTTACTAAATTTCGCATGTCAAGATAGAAAGAACCTCTCTTAAATGAATAAATACAAGAAACCACAAAGCAATCAAGATACTCATGAAAAACCTATTCATCAAGTCCATAAAAGCTGCGAGGTGCATTGGTCAACCCAAGCGGCATAACAACAAACTCATAGTGGCCGTAACGCTGCGGCTGTCTTCGGGACATCCTCCTCTCGAACCCTCAACTGGTGATAGCCACTCCTCAAGTCAAACTTGGAATAGACAACTGAACCCCGAAGTTGATCAAAGAGATCGTCAATGTGTGGCAAGGGATACCTACTCTTGATAGTAGCCTGGTTCAACTGTCGATAGTCTATACAAAGGCGTAACTACCATATTTCTTTCACAAACAATACCGGTGCACCCCACGGTGACACACTCGGTTTAATGAACCCTCTATCTTGAAGTTCTTGCAACTACTCTTCCAATTCTCACAACCCCGCTGGAGCTATTCTGTGAGGCGTTCTAGATATAGGCGAAGTCCCTGGCAAAGGCTCAAAGTAAAACTCTAATTCTCGGTCGGGAGGCAAGGCAAGAAGAGGACAAGCACTTGCAAAACAGTAGTGCGAGTCGGACAGTTGAGCTAACGAGCTCAATAAAGGTAGATAAGCCGTATACAAAAATACGGGTCATGGAGAAACGAATCTGCGGAAACGGTAGGGGAAAGAAATACTTAAATATCATCTCCAATCGATTCTAAAGTCAAGTCATCTTGACTCTTGACAGGGTTCAAGGACATTATCGAGGTTTACAAAGTTCCAACAAACGTGGACATTGAGGTGAAAATTCTTCTTTATCAACTAAACAAGTGATTCGTATGCATGTACAATAGTTGCACCAAACTAACAAACTTTCCAACAAAGAGTTTTCCGGGCTAACTAAATTATTCCGGTCACAACATGAATCTCTAGGGTCTAACGCCCTTACACTAAAATCAAGTAGTCAATCATCATGTACCACATAATCGCCTTTCAAAGAAGACATTCAATACTATGTAATTCATCCGATCATGTCACAGGTTCAATTTATTCGTAGCATGATTTCAATATACACGTTGCACATATTTGCACAAGTAAAATAAGATACCACTATCAATTTCATTCCAGTTGGTCATGGGTTCAGTCAATTCCTATATCATATTATACCATTCTAGTTCTCCGACGAATACCTCTTGATAATCAAGTCAGGGGCCCTCTGAAGTGACTTCAAAAGCTTCCGTCGTTTAGGATGCGGGAGGAGTTACAAGTCACATAAGAGCATCCTTTATGAAGGTCTCATGCACATATAATATAGTTACACTTAGGCATGGAAATCAATATCATATACATAGTATTTTAATCTACCATGCAAGTATACCAAGTATGGAACATTCATACTCTTAACGATCCACTAATGATAGATAAATCCTTTTACAAAATGCTAGTACTCTATTAACGTATTAGTCGCATAACGGTACAAGATAATAACTTAATAATCCTTGGCTAGCAATTAGTTATTAACTAGAAGACCTCAAATCACTGTGGGTCAGGACGTAAACGAGCTAACGATTAATCCAATCATCGGTCGTGTGATCACCTATTGGGTACTCACCAAGTCTCAACTCGAAATCACAACAATACCTTGATTATTAGGGTATTCCTTCAATCTCAATAACATGCAGCAGGAAAGAGTCCTCCAATTCCCGACACTAGGCAGCCCAAGTACTCACGATTAGGCACTACAGTAGATATATATACTTATGTAGGAATCAAGGAATACACTAGGTATCACGGGAGGCTTAGCCACTCCGCTCAAGAAGGTGTAACACGTTCAAAGGCACTAATGGATACCACGACGATCACGCTCGGGATCGACAACCTGAGCTTATTGGGTCACTCACAACGGACAAGAAACAATAGCTCTACAAAGCAGCAACACACACTCTTGGTATAACTGCGCCTTGAAAGTAAAACGGGTGAAAGGTAATATTCCTTGACACGAACAACTTTGTACTCACGAGAATCTAGATTACAATGAACTTAGGATTCTAAGTCCTATTCATTAACGAAGAATCTGCCAATAAGGCACGAAAGAGAACACTCAACGTCATGATTCACACAAGAACTAACCCAACTAGGCCATGGAACCTATCCTGGCTTATAGCTAATGAGCTCGATACCAAGCGTGGCGACCCGACCGGGCCGAGGTGGAACCAGGGTCGGACCGCCCAAATAGGGGAAACAAGTGGACAATAAACATGCAAGGACTCATTTTAAGAAACGGACGTGGCCAACATTAGAGGCGTAGCACGCCTCGGCGGCCTAAAAGGCGATATTTTTTAAAACTTTTCAAACGATAAAAGCAGTTAAGCAATTAAACCAAGTCATCGGCGACACTACATGCGGAACCCAAGCTAACAGTTTAAGGACAGGAATTAAGTAAGAGCTAAAAGGGGTGCTCAGCGGAAGACTAAAACGTAGTGAACTATTATACAAGATAACCAAAACTCGGCTTCTACAATGCCGGCATAAAGGGTTACAAATACTACAAGAGTTAAACTACAAGTAGCTAATAGAAGCATCAAGATCAAGTTCTATACAAATTCTCAAGCATAGTCTAATTGACTTGCTTAAACCCATCGTCCTTGCAAAATAACAAAAAGAAAGGAAGAGGACATCTAAACCACCTCTTCAAGCGCAGCGCACAAAAAGGAAATAAAGCACGAACACCGCAAGCCTCAGCGAGAAGGACTGTCTTGCTAGGATCTAAAAGCGATAAAGGGAATGGGTAAGTCATAAAGACTTGTAAGCTATCAATCATGCATGTCATGGCAATATGCAACATACAAGGCAAGGTATAGTCACATAAGCATAGAGATCATATATCCAAGATGGACACATTGTTTCACATAGGTGCTTGAAATTAAATCACATAGGATAAGGATATATGGAGGCCGGGCGCTTACGTAGTTCAGGAATGCATGGGAGTACATCGACCTTCGAGGAATGCACAGGATAGACACCAATGATGCTCGTATTGATTACAAGGGAGCTACTTCCCCTGTGGCCACGGTGGAGGCGTGTGTGAATCAGGGCAGGGATGCCGGTGGACTCATGCAAATGTCAAGTAGTGTCTACTTAACAAATTCTCAAGTAGGGAGCGAGATCGAAGAGCGATCTCGTTCATGACAAGTAAATATTCTCATCAATAATCAAGCGAGTTGAGTTAGGCAAGAGCGAACTCAACATGTCAAATAGGTATTCCATTACATGACATCAAGAATCAATCAAGGTAATCAATCCAAATCTCAAGAGTCTAGAATTATCATTCTTAGAGGAACGTGTTTAGAACGTCGTAGGGATTGATCATTGAGCCGGTATTGTTCAATGGCTCACTAGGTTTGACTCAGTTGAGTCGTCTCTAACAATTCATCCAATAGAGTTTAATTGCTAAATGCATCATAAACCCTTTTCTAAGTTCTCGAATCGAGTAGACTAGGCCATTAATCCACTTAACAACCATAGTCAAGAATTATCATTAATTCAATATTTCTTGGGAACTTTAGAATCATTATTTCAAAAGTTATCAAACGACAAAGGTCCAAGAGCATTAGTTACTCCTAGGAAGACATAGAACACATTTGATTCTAAGCATAAGACCCAATCAATAGGATGAACAATTCATAGCATGTGAAACCTTAGAATTCATAATCTCCAAGAGTTGTCAAAAGTCATTAGTCCAAGAACAACAGTTGTTCCTAAGGAGGCATAGAACATATTTAATTCTAGGCATAGGACCCAAAACAACAAGATGAATATATCATTCAAAAATCTCATAAGATCAACTAATCATCAAACATGGCTTGGACATGGTAGAAGCATGGGAATCATGAGAAGAGGGGGACATAGCATATCTAGCATACATCCTAAGGGGAATCAATAGCTTACCTTTCACCAAGGAAGAAGATGAAAGGAGCACAAACCAATCGGTTGAGAATGATCAACTCTTCAAGCTCTACACTTTTGATGAAGGAGGCTTGAGCAATGGGAGAGGGGATGATGGAGAACCAAGGAGGAAAGCTTCAAGAAGCCATGGAACTCTCAAGAACTCTCACTCTCACGTTTTTGGAAGAGACATCAGCTAATGAGGAGACTCAAGGCTGATTTGTGGCTTAAGAAGGGTCAACAAGTGAGTGGGACAAGTGTCAACATATTGTGGTAAGAAAATATCTGATTTTTGGCTTGTTAATGCTCACTAATGGACTCTTAATCCACACTTAAAACATGTTAATAATGTTAGAACATAATCAAGGAGTGTTAGGGAGGTTTAAGTGAGGTTTAGAAAAGGTTTGGATAGGGGTTTGGGTGCCATAAGTCGCACAACAGCAAAACATGGGAAAAATCCCGTAAACAGCTCTCAGAAGATGAGGCGGGCGCCTCACAAGAAGCCTGGCGGGCGCCTGGGAAGATGTGGCTGGAAGCTGAAATTGAAATGCTCCCAGAAGTTGAGGCGGGCGCCTCACTAAAGTCCAGGCGGGCGCCTGGAATGCTGCAGCTAAGTTCATGACCATTTTTTTGATAAGTTACTGGACAGTCAATCTTGTAAATCGACCATAAATCGCTCACAACTCCAAATGAGGTGATTTTTGATTTTCCTGAAACTAGACTCATTAAATTATATTTTAGAATTTTAAATTACTCCATTTGGACTTATATTCATCAAGATATGGTTACAACAAAAATCAAGTATAGAAGTTGTTTTTCTGAAAACTGAATTCTGGCACAGCCGTAAGTCAAGACCTAATTGAGGTACTTAGACACCTTGGAAAATTACCAAATTTTACAGAGAGTATCCTAACGTATGAAGGTAAAACATACTAAATTTTTAGAAAATTATATTCAGTGGATTAGTACCAGAATTTTCCCGAAGTTTGCCCAAAACATGACTGGTCTGTGAAGGAATAAATTGGTCATCTCATAACCAAAGGTAACAAGTCTATGAAAAATGATTGTGCAAGAATGATAATTACTAGTACACTTGGTCTATAACTCAAATGAATTTCTCACAAGTTGAAAACACAAAGAATACAAGCAACGAAGGAAATCCCGAGAAACCCTAAGGCTCAAACGAAGCAATCGAATCGGCAATTCGACAAGTAAGCTTACATGATTCTAAACATGTTAAGAGATTCATGAATGACTTAAGAATGTTTCTAAATCATATATATAGACTAGGTAAACATGCTCATAATCAACGAGAAATCATGAAGGCAAGCAGACAATACACATGCAAGAATCCGGGGTGTTACACTTATGGCCCATTCAGATTAATATGGGAGCTTTGGGTTGCCCGCATCAAGTTATCCGTTGTTTAGGGGATACCAGGATATGGGAATCCATCACCCCCCCCATTCCCATATCTCCCTTTTTTAGGGGAGAACGGGAAATTGCAAAGAGGGAATGTTGCTAGGCCCCACTGAATCCGAAAGTTTTTAGAGTCGCCATCTTTATTTTAAGGCAAATAAAGCAAAACCAAATAAACGAAAAATAAACCAGAGAAAAAGAAAACGGGTTCGGAGGCTAAGTTACGAGTTGGGAAGGTGCTAGGCACCCAACTCGCCCTTTCGATCTCGAAAATGGTTTTTGGCTGAAGTATGCTTATTGTCCTATTTATCTCGCAAATAAATAAGGTATTAAAATGACAGGGAAATTTAAACAAATACATTCGTGGCTACATTATTTACGGACTCGCAGCCGTTTCCTTCCAATAATTACAGACATATTTAAGAATATTTGGCTATTATAACGGCTCTTTTACATAATATTTCCTATTCTAATCCGGGCGGCTGCTTGGCTTATATTGGCTACATTCTTGGATTTAAATAACAACTTTTAAAAATAAATAAAAGACAGAAAAATAAATAAATAGAAATAAAAGGCGCTCTTAAAGATTTTACCTTTTAGAGCGGCGGTGTGCTCGCTCTGTCCCTCAGGGAGAGGGAGTCTTTTGTTGTTGTTGTGTGGTTGTTGTTTTGATTTGGGCAGAATGACTGCTTTATTTTTGAGGGTTTGGGCTTGTCAACTCGGGCAGAGTGACAGCTTATTTGGGTAGGTTTTGGCCTTTTTGGTTGGGCGGAACCTAGGCTTAGTTTTTTGACTTTTCAGCTCGTTACTCGGGCAGAGTAACGGCTTACTTTGGGATTTTTGGACCGGGGAAGTGAGGTGGATACCTAACAACTAGGCTAGGGATCACTTATAACCTATGGGTTTTCGTTTTGGCAGAGTTTGGACGGGGTTTGGAGACTCTATGGGCTTCCACTCACCTATCTCGCACCTCTCGTACTAATAGTATCGGTGAAATATTAACAGAGCTTCGCTGCGATTAGAAATCGCGGAGGAAATGAGCGAATGAAACTGGGAGCCCGGGCTCTCTATTTATAGTGGGAGATGAGGACACGGCTAGAATTTCTGAGTTTCTTTCCCATGCATCAGCCGCTTGTACCTTGTGCTTCAAGACTTGTACAATCCAGCTTCTGAGAGAGACAACAGTAGAGGGCATGGTGCGGCCAAGGCAACCCTTGGTGCGGCACCAAGGGGCCTTGGTGCGGCACCATGCTGCTTTCCAACTTCCAGTTTTGTGCACTTTTACCCCCTGCAGTTCACTGTTTCGCGCATCCTGCTTTTCCTTTCGCATTTTTGACTCCTGTAACATGACATTTGTTAAGTTTTAATAGTTCTTGATATTTTATGTCAGTCACATACCAGGGGTACGAAATTGGGGTGTCTACAAAAGCAACTATTTATTACCTCGCTAAAGCGATCGTAAGCTTGTCTCAGGGTTTCCTTGGGATCCTTCTTCAAGGAGTCGAATTGTTGAATGAAGGTGTACTTTCTGTTGTCTCTTGTATCTTGGTATCCTTCCAAGTACTCTACAAGAGTTTCCCACATTTCCTTGGCTGAAGTACACAGGATCACTTGTTGATAGGTGCTAGTGTCTAGAGAGCTTGTGATTATGTTAATTTCTTTGCTGTCTAGTTCCACTAGCTTTCTTTCATCCTCTGTCCATTCTAATTCTTCTTTAGCAACTTCTGGAGGATTACCACCAACGCTAGCAAGCAGATTTTCCTTCATTGGTATGTAACATCCTTCTAGTACGTATTTCCATAACTTGTTATCAATGGAGTTCATGTGGCACATTATCTTATCCTTTCAAACATCAAAATGGCCTTCGTCCAATATTGGTACGTGGTTCATATTATATGTAGGTAGCATATAGTGTGTTTGTGCCATTGGATCTTTATCTCTCAAGAGGTTAATCTTGGAAAAACTTGTTTTCAAAAAGTTAAGCTCTGATAGTAATTGTTAGTCCCAAAGGGCACAATACTAGGCTAGAAGGGGGGGGGGTTGAATAGCCTAGTTAAACTTAAAAACTTTTTGTGAATAGTTCCTAAACAAGTACTAATAGCCTACGGAAAGGGGAGTAGTTACGGAAGACTTGTAAAGAGGACAAACTAATTCTGCTGGTGAAGCACTACCAGTAGACTTGGTTGTTCACTTAGTTTTAATGCTTTAGGAATAAAGTAATACAATAGATAAAGTAATAAAACAGTAACAACGTGAATGTAAAGAACACATGTATTTTGAGATGGTTCGTACTATAAAGAGTACTACGTCCACCACCAAGGCAGTCAACCTTCGACTTAAATGTGCACTATGTTTTCCACTAGATCTATTACAGAAATCTCTAATAGATCGTGTACAAAATATTTGACTTGTGTTTGGGGGTAGGGAAGTGAATATATGGGAAACAAAATATTGACTATGCTGAAGAACAGTTTAAGAATACAACAGAGAAGAAGTAAATAGTAGCAGTTGATGTGTAAGCTTCTTGTTGTTGTTGAGGACTTCGTTGATCAGTTAATGATCTCTTGAATGCATTGAATAAGATGACTTGATGTTGTTGAATAAGTTCAGAGCATTAATTTCTTCAAGGCTTCAATGGCAGAATTTATACCGGAGCTTTCTTGAGACCGTTGAAGAAGACGAAGTGAATAACAGCTCTATTTGGTTGGATGCATTTAATACATGGAGCTGTGTGTTGACTTCATCTTCAACTAAAAACTGATCGAGGTATGGAGAGGAGCAGTTACCGAAAGAAACATGTGGAAGACAACAGAGGCTGCACACTTGCAGGAGTTGGTACAGTCCAGTATGTGCGTCTGCTCTATCCTGGTTAGGTGGTGAAGGTCTTCTTTCTTCTGAAAAAGATGGAGCAGTGTGTTCAGAAAATCTAGAGTCAACGAAGGATTTAATTCAAATTGATATTTTAGGAATATCTGAATTAATAAATTTTCGATTGTGAGCTGGACATCCTAAATATCCTGAGAACACGTCATGATGCTTTTCGAAGGCAGACAAGGTCTGCTGGTAAAGGCTGCTGGTGAAGCCTTTGCCGAAGTCTTTTGGTGATGACTTTCCGAAACCTGTGAACTCTAAAAACTATTCTAAACACAAAGTTCTATACACAGTTGCCACGCTAACTGGTATGCAGCCCATTTAGCCACTAGGTATAAAACTTAAAGTAATGTAAGAGCAAATGCAAATCTAAGATACAATGAGAAACAACAACGCGAAACACCAGCAGGATTTATCTGTAAATTTTGCACTGTTGTAAGAGTGATATGAACATCTGAATCTTCATCGTCACTATCACGTACTCAAGTAGGAGAGAAATTCAAACCCTTCTTACGCAAAGTATTAGCACATTGATTAGCATAATGACCAAACCCTTGAAAAGCCCTACGTTGAATAGAATCAATATTTGTACCACTAGATGTAGTCTGTTTAGCAAAAGGATTGGTAAAAGGTTTTTTAGGGGTTTGTAACGAGTTTTGCTTGGGAACAAACTTGCTAGGCTCAGGTTTTAAAATAGTTTTGGAGTTTGAAGATGGAGATCTATTTTGTCCTTTCGCTTTCAAAATGTTTTTAAACTTTGTTGTTAAAAGAGACATAAAGTCTTCACCAAAAATAGATTCTTCATTTTCTTTGTGTAATTCAAGCAAGTCAGAAGACACATCAACAACAAAAGGTAAGGCAATGCCTTTTTGCTTAATTTGCTCATTAAGATTCAACTCAAAATTTTGAAGTATGCGAGCTAGTTTTGCAAAACTCATTTTGTTAGTGTCATGAGCTTCTTCAATGGCACATATTTTGGCATTAAATCTTTCAGGCCAAGTGCGCATCATCTTGCTAACAAGACGTTCATTGGATGTGTGTGAGCTGTTTTCTTTGGAAATTATTTCACAATGCACTGCCTCTAGATGCAAACATTCAGGCCCACCAGGTGCCCTTAGCATCTCGTTGCCGTTTTTGCAATGACACGCTCTCAATCAAGACAATATCGCACCTGTTTGTTCACTCTCTGGTGGCTACTGGTTTATGGTCCTGCTCTGCGGATCGCTTCCACTTAATCAAGCAGTGTACTAGCCTTGATCATGTCTTTGTTGTTTGATCTTCAGTGTCGTTGCGGTCTCAGATAGGGGTGACAATGTTCAGTATTTTTGTCTTTACTTGTTAGGAAATCTGGAAGGCGCGTTGTGCTGTAGTTTTTTTAAGATGGTATGTGCAGTGGAATCGGATAGCGGCCCGGGTTCTTGAAGGTTTTAGATGGGTTACCTTCTGCTTCGCTCCAAAGTCCATGAGCGGACATGATGCATGTGTGGCCATGCAGTCCTTTTAGTTGTTGATCAGACAAGTTTATGCCAGGCGAGGGGACTGGGTGCGTTGGTGACCTCCGGACTCTGGTTACAAGCTTAATACAGATGGTTCGTCTAAAAATGGGAGATGTACAGGTGGCGGGGTAACATGGGATGCTTTGGGGGCTTTTGTTTATGCCTTTTCTACTGACTACGGACAAGGCACGAATATAAGGGCGGAAATACTGGCACTCAAAGAGGGGCTTCAGCTTTGTCATTCTCTTATGCTTAATATTGTTGTGGTGGAGTCTGATTCGTTAACGACGGTTAATGTTTTAATTAGAGGGCATCATGAGCCGTGGAAATATGTGTATTCTCTTCGGGACTGTCGGGGTCTTCTGGGCGGGTTTACTTTGAAGCATGTTTTTCAAGAGCAGAATATGGTGGCTGATTGGTTAGCAGCTTTTGCGCATGAACATGGGAGTCAGCTTGTTTTTTCTGTTTATATACTTTTACCTGTCATTGTTAAAATGGCTTTGGCCTTTGATGCTTCTGGATTACATAGTTTTAGGAAATAGTCTCATTTTCTGTGTTTTTCTTTTCAAAGGTAAGGCTCCTTTGCTCCCGCATTTCGGGTGGCTGGTTGTCCCCCTTTAGTTTGTATCCTTCTTTATTTATGCTATCTTGCAGGTGCCGCCTTGTTTCCTAAAAAAAATAGAAGTATTGGATATATCAAGTAATCTACCATAGTATGACATAATGTCCTCATTCTCATTCATTCTAGTATTCTCAAATTGTGTAGTGAGCATTCTAAGTTTTGAAGCTCGTACACTAGCAGTACCTTCACATAAGGTTTGAAGAGCCTCCCAAACATCCTTAGCAGAGTCCTAATTTGCAATAACTTTGAAGGTATTGGCATCTAAGGCTTTGTATATCGCTAAAAGAGCCTTAGACTTAAACGAGACAGTGGTTCTTTCTTGAGTAGTCCAATCTACCTCATTGGTGATTTTAACATCACCATCATCATCAATGGTCCTAGGTGGAGTCTACCCATTCAACACAGCAAGCCACGCTATTTAATCAATTTATTTGATGAAGATACACATCAAATTGAGTAATTTACATTCGTCAATGTAGGAGGACGAACAACATTCTCGTATTGGGAATCCATTATGGCTACAACCAGAATCTTCTCTTAGTGACATCGAGAGGAGGCTTTGATTCCAATTGAAAGTGCAATAATAGCTAGGATTCAAGAATACTGTCAATGCAGCTCAAGACGCAGTTGCCTTCAGAGGTGCATTGACCAAATAGATTAAATAACAAACAGCCGAAGACTTTATTCGTAAGACCCCGATTCCCGGTTAGCTTGAATTGCATGCAATGCTCGCACTTCTTCCCTTGTTGATCACTTATTTGATTTCTGAAAGAGTCTAGATGTGTATGAGAGATCACATTAAGACCAAAATACTTTTAAGAGATGTCATTTAGTTGTTAACTTGCTAAAGTCACAAGTCGTAACTCAGGTTTTTGTGTTACTGACCTCGATTTGGTCCTAGATCTTTACATGATGATTAAATAACATGTTTAGATGTGTTATACTTCTAGATGGATTCATATATGTAAGTATTAGAGATCATTCATAACATCCTTAACATGATTTAAATCTTGTTTGAATGCTTGTCGAATCGACGGTTTGATTGCTACTTTACTTCTTGTCGTTCTTCTTCTTTGTACGACTTTTTCGGTTGGTATTATTTTGACCCTAGATGACTAGGGGACCTTGGTTAATTAACTTAGAATTATTTTTGAGTGGTCGTGTAAACGTTTACACACGCTCGAGTTTGATTTTCGGAAATTCGCGTATTTCCGAAGGCCACGATAGGTCTGTAGTATTTTGGCCATAACTTTGTGTACGAAACTCGGAATTAGGATCCGTTTGATGTGTTAGAAACTAAACTCATAGATACTTCTAAACATACCTTTTTTGTAATTTTAGGACGTGTATTTAGTTACAGGAAAATTTTGTAAAATGACCCAAATTCTGGTCTACTATAGTTGACCACTCACTGTGTGTTAGACATTCTATTTGCCCAACCTAACCCTACCCAAACCCAACCTAAACCACCCTAGTTCGACCTATCTATCCTCCTCTGCATGCTTGACAAGTTTTGGGAGCTTTGAGTGCATGCAAGACACTTGGCAAAGAAAGAACACCAACATGCACAAACATGCATTGGACACTTCCTCCCACCCCACTTCGGCCAAAGATTGACCAAATGCCTCCACTAAGCCATCCTATTCAGCCATCTTCTCCAAAAAACGTGGTTGATCATATCTCTAAGGTTGGAAAGGTTTTCTTGAAGGTTCATAGGTGATCAACAATGGTGGCCAAGTCTTGAGGATGCCATTGCCAAAACCCAACCATAGAAGAGGAGAAGAGGTCAAGGAGATCACGTACCCACCTTTGCATGGACGTTTTGTACATCTTGTAGGACTGATTTAAGGTGAGTTACAACATCTATTTCTATTTATCTTAGCCTCATTGACCCTAGGGAAAACAATCTTGCTATTTGAGGTCAATGAGAGCACTTAGGACTTTGTAGAGATGTCATGTTCTCGTGTATGCTAAATAATGAATTTTTGGTTCCATAAACAGATTATGATCAGATTATAAACCATGTTTATGATGTTATTTAGGTGTGATAATGTATGATAAATCATCCTATCTTGTTGTTTAAGTGTTGGGAGCATATTTGATGAAATGGTTAAGCTTGTAGAGATGCCATGTTCTCGTATATGCTATATGATGAATTTTTTGTTGCATAAACAGATTATGATCAGATTATAAACCATGTTTATGATGTTATTTAGGTGTGATAATGTATGATAAATCATCCTATCTTCTTGTTTAAGTGTTGGGAGCATATTTGATGAAATGGTTAGGCTTGTAGAGATTCCATGTTCTCGTATATGCTATATGATGAATTTTTGGTTGCATAAACAGATTATGATCATATTATAAACCATGTTTATGATGTTATTTATGTGTATTGATGTATGATAAATCACCCTATCTTGTTGTTCAAGTGTTGGGAGCATGTTTGATGAAATAGTTAGGCTTGTAGAGATGCCATGTTCTTGTATATGCTAAATGATGCATTTTTGGTTGGATGAACAGATTATAATCAGATTATAAACCATGATTATGATGTTATTTATGTGTATTGATGTATGATAAATCACCATATCTTGTTGTTCAAGTGTTGGGAGCATGTTTGATGAAATAGTTAGGTTTGTAGAGATGCCATGTTCTCGTATATGCTAAATGATGCATTTTTGGTTAGATGAACAGATTATAATCAGATTATAAACCATGATTATGATGTTATTTATGTGTATTGATGTATGATAAATAACCCTATCTTGTTGTTTAAGTGTTGGGAGCATGTTTGATGAAATGGTTAGGCTTGTAGAGATGCCATGTTTCACTATATGCTAGATGATGAAATTTTGGTTGGGTGAATATGTTGTAAAGTATGTTTATGATGATATTCATGTGTAGAGATAGATAATGAATTATTCTATCTTGTTTGTTTAAGTGTTGGGAGCATATTTGATGAAATGGTTAGACTCATATTTGATGAAATAGAAATAATGATTATATATGTCTTGTTTGTGACTTCTATTCTATGTTGACTAGTTAATTGTTTGAGTGGAGTTTTATGGGTTTAATAACCTTAGTAAACAGATTGTAAAGTATGTTTATGATGATATTCAAGGGTAGAGATACATGATAAATCATTCTATCTTATTTGTTTAAGTGTTGGAAGCATGTTTGATGACTTGTGAATGAGTATATATTCCTAACTTGTGACTGTGATTCTATGTTGCCTACTTAAATGTTTGATTTGGGGTCTTATGGGTTTAATGACCTTAGTAACCTATTCATTCATGTTAGTATGGACATAGGAGAGTATTGAGGCCAACAGCTTCTATACCCTAATTTTTGAAAGATTGATTTATGACTCAACGGAGTTGACCATTGGGTTAGTATGACATTAAGGAGTAATATGCCTAAGTCCTACGAATTTTGGGGTAGTATTAATGGAGGTTAAGCCTCCAAGCATTTTAAAGTGTATGAAGAACACTTGATGATTAGAGCCTTGATTTTTATCTCTAATGTGATTATGTGCTAGTTGTGAATTAAAAGCATGACTAGATGATTGTAGAGTACATGCCTACTTATTTGAGCATATGAATATGAATTACGTGTGCTTGAAGTTTGAGTCCAGCTAGAGTCGGTTTGTTGAGTCTTTGGGGCGGGACGATGCATCATCTTCATGAATTGTGAGATTCGTGATTTTGATGGATCGCCGCGCCGGATTGCACACACCCTCTATCGATGGCCACGGTAGGGAAGTAGTTGATCTCAGTTGTAGTATGGAAACATGACTTTGATAACTATCGAGAACTTCGGCGAGGAAATGTCTCGGGGACGTCGATATCCACGAAAGGGATATCGAAGACACATAAAGGTTTTGCACATGTTTTTGCAGGAGCGACACGGCGGAAAAAGGGTAACGGTATCATATCCCTTTTTATATGAACTAGTAAGGTTCACGTGCGCTGCACGTGGTTAACGCACTTGGTGTTAATGGTTTTTTAAATTGATTTGTCAGTTTCTTAACTTTTTTTGTTTACTTTTAATTATTGGATTCTTTTTGTGTTTTAATCTTTATAGTTTTGAGACTTATAAATTGTGTTGTTGTGTGTTTAGGTTTTTCGATATTTTGTTTTTCGGTAATTTATAATGTAAGCTTTTAGTCATTATATTGCAACTTATCCAACACATTTGTCTTTTTTATTGGTTATTTTTAAATCTTTTTTTAATATCAAACATGAATTTATTCACTTTTATCGGTGTTGGAATTGAAAACAATTCAAGCTTACTTTCTTAGATAAAGACATTGTTGTTGGAGACTTAGCTTATGTCGTTTATGAAATTTATGACTCTCTTTGGAAAATAATAAACTGTTTTATAGAAATCAAACTGACAATCCCAAAGTATATACTAACACTCTAAAATACAAAATTCACCCAGAGTATCTATAAAGTCTCACTTTACCACCCAACCTAACTTTTGTGTCATTTTTATATGTCATTGTATAAGTTTTTTCTAGTTTGCCCCCTAGACACTACTAAGGTTACCAATATGACGTTAAGGTGCACATGGTATTTCACGTGAAGGACATTTTGGTCATTTTAACAATGTTTTCTGTGCTTTTATTACCCAAAAAAACTTCATTTTCTTATTCTCCAACAAAGCTTTCTCTGCTTCTTCTCCAACAATAACATCTTATTTAAATTTTAAGTGAGATAAAACTCAAGAGTGTATAAATCTTTTATTCAAATTTTTATATAGAAAAATAAATAAAAATAGTGCGGAATCATATCAGAGAGAGATAAAACACAAAAAGATGATCACATTCGGTGTCAAGGCCGCCATGAATAAGAACCCACAAAAAATTAAAGTTGTCAGAGCTGCCTATGTTAAATGACCAAGCCACAAACACAATGCATAAGCATACACAATGAATTTCAAAACTCATATTTGAATTCACCACATATGCATATGACAATGATGAGACACGTCATGATTCAATCCGTCTTCATCGTCCCTAGCTTAAACTCCAACAAATTTCTCCTTGGCACCATTGATATGGTTTATGGTTTGAATTGAGAAAATTCTCGATCTTAAACATTATTCACTACCATTTTTATCACTACGATTACCACACGTTACATCACAATCACCAAATTTGATATGGAATATGGAAATGCTACAAAATTACATTGAGGGCCAAAGTGGATTTGGTGGATATCTTAGGGGACAATGTGTATTTTGGACTAATTTTGATGGGGCAAACGTATGATTAGCCCCCAAAATTACACACTAAATCTCACATTTGACCTCAACCTACGAAGTGTCCCACTTTCATACCTTATTTTTCTATTTGTCTCACTTTACTCCCTCCCGTCTATGGGTGCTAAAAATAGTAACGTACGGAAAATGATATGTGCATGTCACATGAATATTATTTTGATCATTTTGTTGGGGGTGAAAAATAAGATTTAGTTATAACTTTATTATATAATTAACCATTTAGTATTTAAAATATGTTTTTAAATAAAAATAATAATAAATAATTGTTTCAATAATTCAAAAATAATTATATGACCAAATTACAATTTCCCCCAAGGTATCCACCAAATCGTATAATGTACCCCAACCTAAGGTTTGTTCCATAATGATACTTGACGATACATTTTTTTTTCCATTTTCTAACCTATCCGTGATGGACGCTAGAATATTCACATTAAATAGCACATGGTCTTCCACGTGCAGGGTAAAAATGACATTTTCATTATCTGCTTTAGGGATAAATGTATTTAAAGTAAAAAAATCTAATCTCACACACTCTCCTTCCCTCTTCTCCCGGTGCAAGTGCCCATCTCTCGCTCCACCAAAATAGCCGCCATCTCTAGCCTAAACCCTTCCCACTTCTGTCACGCCTATCACAACTTTGGCGCTGTCCTTCTTCGATTCTAGCCAAACTCCATCTTTGATCTTCCTCATTCTATCTCATGCAAAACTCGCGCCTAAAGTAGAAATCAGAGGGTATATACTATACTTACTAAAAACCCTAGTAAAAACATGCGATTAACAAAAAACACATAACCCTTATCGATGAATTCCTCGGAAAGAGAGACGGGCTTGAATGTAGAAAAATGGTAAGGAAAATGCTATTCATAAAACTAATTATACTACATTCCTTACAACTATGTTTTGAAGAAGTGCAAAGTTGTTTTGAACAAAGACATTTTTGCACTTGAAGGCTTAGTAGTAAAGAAAATTATAAAATTAGTTGTAAGGCTATCAATGTTGTTATTTTAATTTGTCTAATAATTAAATTTAGAATTGATTAAATTTATACACACATCATTCATACACCCATCACCATTACCACCACTACCACCTCAAATAACACTATTAGCCTAGAAATCAATTTTTTTAATTTTATCTTATTTCTTTGTTTAATTTCTTACTCATTTATTTAATGTCGTATTCCACATAAATCACCCCTTTCATGCTTAAAATCGCCCCCACCACTACCAGCATCCCTGCAAATGCCGCCATAGCTATCACCACAACCAAGAAACGTGTTCACCTTGCCTTGCTAAAATGGAAAAATAACATATCTTTAGTTTCCGTTAAGTGGAACTACTTTCTTCAAACGACTTTCCTATCGATTATAACTTAATTTCTTCTCTAACAAAACGCACAGATTTGTCAACTAAGTTCTCTATTTTTCTTTATCTTCTTGACATTATATCACCTTTCCTTAACACGTTTCTCTTAGCTTATTCACGCGCAATTATTAAGCACGCTATAGATTTGCTTGATATCTCGATTCTCACCAACCAATGTATTATTATAGTTACAATTTTTCATATACCTCTAATAATGTCATTCCCAACATATGATGTCTCACTTTCCGACATGTTTTTTCTATTTGTCCTCTCCCGTCTATGGACATTAAAAATAGTGATGGAAAATCGTGTACATGAGGATTATTTTTGGTCATTTTGCTTGTGGCTCAAAGTGGGATTTGTTATAATTTCATCATTTAGTTTGCCATTTAATATTTAAAATATTTTTTAATTAAAAAATAATTATTTAAAGAATCTAAAATTAGTTATACTTTGTCTGATATTTAAATCCAACGTTAAAAAATGCATTACTCCAAAAAATGAAATTTAAAATTTATTTTTTAGCCCTCACTTTCTTTCGTCAACCCCATCATTTATAGACTCACCACCACCACCACCACTAAGACCATAAAATTTTACCATTAATCCAAAATTTAATTTTTTGATTTTATTTTATTTCCTTTTCTAATTTCTTACTCGTTCCTTCGAAGTAACCAATTTGGAAAACCCATCAATGATACACACGCCACCACCACAACCTTAAATTTCACTTTTTACAAACTCAAATTCAATTTTTTTGAATTTTCAAACTTTCAAATTGAATCTGAAACCCATATGGTTATTTGAAATTTGATGATTAGGAAAATCTCACTACGATGTATTTCATCTAATCTACTACTGTCATCCCTAAAATTACTATCACCACAACCTCTAACACCATCATCCATGTGGACGTAAGCACCGCCATCACCATCACCAAGAAACGCATTCACCTTGCCTTATTAAAATAGAAACATAGAATCTCTTTAGCTTCTGATTAGTCGGACTTCTTTCTCGAACGTCTCTCATTTCTTACCTCCTACACACTTTCGGTGTCAAATTACTAAGTAAGGAGAGAATCTAATTTAGGATGGAGCTACTTGAAATGATGTTGATTGGTGAAAATTTCTTTCAATTAAAGGAGAGTTGGGGTAGAAGAAAAGAAAGTTGATAGCCAGGGGAGGGGAATAGAGAGTGTAACACCCCGTATTCTTGCATGTGCGTTGTGTGCTTGCCTTTATGTTTTCTTGTTGATTGTGAGCATGTTTACTTAGTCTATATATGATTTAGAAACATTCATAAGTCATTCATGAAGTTCTCAACATGTTTAGAATCATGTATGCTTGCTTGTTGAATCGCCGGTTCGATTGCTTTGATTTTGGCCTTAGCGATTCCCCTCGTTGCTCGTAATTGCTTGTATTTCGTCATGCGAAGTGTTCGTTGAGTTCTAGGCTTTGTATTCAGGTCATAACCATGTTGAAACAAGCCTTTTCCATGACCAAGTTATCCTAGTTTGATTGGTGTTTGATTCGTTAACCATTCGTCGCATGATTCGAGCCTTGTTCTACCTTGTTCTGGTTGTTGTTCGGGTGTGTTTCCGACTTTTTTTGAGTTGGGTTAGACCTTAGAATGGTTGCCCATAAGTTTGGGACCATTTAGGACATGTTTAGACCTAGTTCAAGGGTTTAACGAGGTGGCTGCATCGGATTTTGATCACTAGCCCGCCTCAAGTGCTGAGAGCATTTCAGAATCAGCCCAAGCCTCAGAAGTTGAGGCGCCCGCCTGGCTCTGGGTGAGGCGCCCGCCTCAAATGCTGGGAGCTCCCTGGATTTTCCCTGCTTTTTGTTGGACGACTTTTGGTACCCAAACCCCTATCCAAACCATTTCTAAACCTCACTTAAACCTCCCTAACCCTCCTCACTTATGTCCTAACATTAGTAACAAGTTTTAAGGGTTGATTAAGAGACCATTAGTGATTAATTAAGCCACCAAAATCAGATATTTAGAGACCACAACATCATGACACTTGTCCCACTCAAATTCTAGACCAATATAAGCCATATCTTCAGGTTTTGACCTTCATTTCTCACCTTCACTCTTCAAGAACGAATTTCCTTTCTCTCAAGCTTCTCCCATGGCTTCTTGAAGCTATTCTCTTGGTCTTCCCTCATCCCTTCTCCTTTTGCTCAAGCCACCTTCATCAAAAGTGTAGAGCACGAAGAGTAGAACATTTCCAACCGATCAATCTTCTCATTTGCTTTCTTTGGTGTAGAACACAAGTAAGTTACTCTTCTTCTTCTTCTTTTTAGTTCTCATTGACCCTAAGGAAACAAAGCTTATGATGATTGAGGTCAATGAGGACACTTATATGCTTCCTATGCTCTCTTCTTGTATTTTGAAAATATAAACTTGCTAGGAGCATGTATAGGTTGATTTCTTGCCTATGAAAGTTTATAATACTCTTTCATCTTGTCTATTTAAGGTTTTGAACATGTTAGAAACATGTATTATATTTGTGATGGAAGTGTTGTTATATGAGAATGCCCTAATTTATGCCTTCATGATATGTTGTGAAGTTGTTATGTGTTCTATCCTCAATATTGGACTCTATGATGAACATGGATCTCATTACAATGCCTTGGTGAATTTATGACCTAGATGAGCTTAGTAATGGCCTAGGTTGAGTTATGAAGCACATAGCTTCAATTAACTGAAATTTGGAATTTTTAGTAAAGACTCAACGGAGTCGACTCTAGGGAAGATTTGAACATGTTAAACTCTAATTTCAATCCCTACGAAGTTTGGACACCGTTTGGTCAAGTTTACTCAATTTTAAGTTGAGTTTAATTATGTGCATTTGAACCCGTTGTGATTATTTGGTTATAAGCAATTAATTGCCTTGACATGATTTATTGTAGAGATTTATACCCTACTTGGTCGGTCGAGTTCGCTCTTGTCGAATTCGATCATTATTTGTCTTAACGAGTAAACATCTACTTGTGCATTGCATTAAGTCCAGGGCACTATTTGGTTTGATTTTTATGTCGGGGTAGGGCGATGTATAGCCTTCATGAATTGAGAGATTCGTGCTCGCTATGGATCGCCGTACACTGGACCTCACACCCTCCATTGTAGGCCGCAATGGAGAAGTAGCCCCTTGCCGTAACAATACGTGCCACCGCTGCTATTAGCCGGCGGAGTTCGGTATATCGATGCGAAGTCACGAGCATCGTAGTCACGAAATGGGATAACAAAGCTGTTTTGCGAGAGCTAGCGGCCGTGCCTATATCATATCCTACTTGTATGATTTACTTACGCACTTACGTGAAAAATGTGCTAAGTGTTATATGAATAAGATGAGCCATAATTGTGATCAATGCCATGATATAACATGAACATGCATTTTTAGTAACTTACTAAGTCTTTCGACTTACCCTATTTGTTTGTTTTGTTTTCCTTAGATCCGAGCCAAGGAGACGATCCACGTTAGACTCGCTATATTCCGTTTGGTTGTTTGTGAGCTCAAGGTTGCTCTTTTGGACTTTTGATAGTTAGTCTTTTATTTTCGGCAAGGACGTTGGGAAGCAAGTCAAATAGACTTGACTTGGGGTTTTTGTTGTTGTTGTAACTTAATGATTTGACACTTGTAATCTTTTGTATGCCGACTTATATGTCGAGCCTGTTTATATGTTAATGGTTCGCTACAGTTTCTTCCGCTAAAGCTCTTTTAATTATTATTGTTGTTGTTGTCTCCGGCATGTTGTGGCCGTTGAGGTTTTTATAAGCATGTGTTAAAATTGTAGGAGTAGTTGTTGGGTTCACGCGTCGCCGATGACTTGTTTATATTGTTGTTTTTCCGGCCAAGTGTAGCCGAGTTGTTATTCGTATGCGATGTTGCGCGACATGAATTTTATAATCCTACTTGCGCATGCTCGTGTTATTGACTATTTGGACGGCACGACTCGGGATCTCGCATTGGGGTTCGGGTCGGGCTGTCACAGTTGGTATCAGAGCTATAGGTTAGCTGTTGGCCAGGATAGGTTCTGTTGGTCCCGAAGTAGGCTCAATCTAGGCTAGAAGGGGGGGCTGAATAGCCTAGATATGTTTTTATAAAACTTTTCTTTTAAGAACACTTCTAAAGGATTTATGAAATGTTTGAATAAGAAGTGCTTAGGCGGAAACAAATTAGATTCTGAAATTATCAAGAGTCTTTGTTAAGGCGCAAGAATCCGAAACAGTTAAACACAATCAATTAAAGTGAGAGATAAGAAGAGTTTAAAGCGCGAGGAATTTGAAGTGGTTCGCATGCGTGAATAGTACTACATCCACTACCAAAGTGGTTAGCTTTGGATTTTAAAAGTGCACTTGTTTATCCACTAGGTTTATGACTTAGATCTCTAATGGATCGTGTACAAAATGAATTTTTAACCAAGTGTATAAAGGTGAGAGAGACAATCAATGAATAATTGTTCTCCACACGTGCAGAAATTAAGAACGCTTTAAAGACAAAGCGTAATGAAGTTGAGAAAGAATTTAAGATGGCGATCTGCAGCGTAAAAGTTTGGTGAAGTGTTAGCCCTTGTCCTTTGATCTCTTGAATGCTTGAGTGATGAAGATGAAGCTTGAGAGTTTAATGCGCAAGAGTTATTTCTTCATCTTCAACACTTGAATATATACCAGAAGAGATCTTTTGACCGTTGGGTTAAAATCGAGAGATAAATCGCCCAACGTTCCTTTGCATTGAATGCAATTCGGCGCTTTGGGAAAGAACGCCACAGTCATCGAGATGCGGTGTGCGAGAAGACATTACTAAACAGTAATGTTTCGTGCGAGCTTTGCAGCTTGGAAAGTCTTCTTAGCCAAAACGGGTAATGTCTTCGCCTTTAGATTTTCGAGGATTGATCCGGGACGGTTGTCATTATGCGAGTTGACTTCTTGAAAAATAATCGGTGAAGACATGATGACCAGATATTTTAAAATATCGAATAGGTGTACACGTGTCATTGTTCCTTGATTTTGGCCAAATTTGATTTTTCCGCTATTTGAGCGGCACTTCAAAGTCTGTTTGTTCCTTCAAGGACTTGTAGAAGCTTGCAGAGCGCCTAAGAACTAACACTTAGAAACTATTCTAAACAAAATGATTCTAAGACAGTTGCCACACTAATCGGTACACGCGGACCTTTTAGCCTCTTGTCTGATAGAATCGAAGATGACTCAACCAAATCTAATCATAGGAATCAACAATCTCCTCCTATTTGGTTGATGTCATCATCTCGGCTTCTGAGCGGATTTTGAATCATGCACCGAGGTAATAGTATGTCTTAAGGAAATATTTATTAAGAGCGACATACCTCTCGTGAGCGTAAGTCTTAGTAGAGAGAGAGAGCTAGACTAAGTACTTACGTATAAAAACATTAAGACAAAGTACTTAAGAAGAGCAAGGTTTAAATCTATAAGTATGCATGCAGATATAAAGATTTAAACGCGAAGTTTAAATTGAGCGTATATATCGTAAGGAAGCAATTTAAACTTTGAAAGAAACTTGAGACATCTGTGATTAAACAAGTCGCTTAAACAGCAGTAAGTTTTGGTAAAACAAAGATGGTTTAACAAATGTAAGTACGTAACAAAATACCAACGTAATCAAAATAGGTTGGGCCGAGTGCGCTTCGTTCTAAGTAGTCTCCAACCCGATTCGGATTCGTCATTCGACGTTTCTGAGTCGGTTCGCTCCTCAATCGGGCTTGATTCAAGAAGTGAGTAGCTCTCTCCTCCCGATGGCACCAACCCTACTGTTCACAGCAGCCAGCCAAGCATCGCTTCTTCGACGAGGCGAAGATTGGTGAAGTCGCAAGAACCTCTTCGACTAAGAATCGCCCTAGCCATCCCTCGTTTGAGCTCATTGAAAAAAGCCACGGATGCCGATTTGTTGAGAGTGATCCCGATCGCAGAGCGACTTGTTGATCTTGAACTAGGAACCCGTGAGTTGTGAAGGCCCGAGCGAAAGTCGTCGCTCACTAGTTGATCAACAATCTTGCCTATGTCAAAGATGGTGGCATGAGTAGCATTGAGGCCGAAGTAGTTGAGCACATCAATCTGCCGGGCCATAGAAGAAATCGGCCCTGTGAAGCCGAGCCGGTTTGGTCGTTGTTTGCTCGAAGAAGCTCCAGAATGGCAGGATCAGCAGCAGTGGTAGGAAGAGAAGGGTTAAGGTTAACTGAAATATGGCTGGTCGAAGGGTGTGGAGCAGGATTTGGGGAAGAGGAGGATGAAGCAGGATTTGGAGGAGAAGAGGGTTTGGAATCAACCTCAATGTCAGTGGCTAAGCTGCTGACAGAGAAGTGAGAAGCAGAAGAAGAAGAGGATACTTCTAAGAGGGAAGAAGGGAAGGGATAGTCGGGTAGAAGAATGAAGTTAGAGAGGAAGGAGAAGGATAGAGAAGGTCTGATATGGAGGAAGAAGTCAAAGAGAAAGGAGTGAGTGGCAGAGGAGATGGAAGGAAAGAGAATTTGGTAGAGATCAGAAGAGATAGAGATGGGGGTAAGATACTGAGAGATAGGGGGGAAGATTTCGGGTAGAAATGCGGTTTGGTACAGAAGAGTAGATATGTGAGGGGCAAGAGGAGAGAAATGGTCAGGCATAGAAAAGGAAGAAGAGGAGGTAGATGGAGCAGAGTTTGAAGGAACGGGTATAATGGCTAAAGAGGTGGCTGGAAGAATGGTGGAGATGGGTTCAGGTGAATGGGGTGGAGAAGGGATAGAGTCTTGAGGTGGAGAGGGTGAGAGCCACGCACTTCTACGAAGTTCTGCGTTTCTTTGGCTTGGGAGCGGGAAGAATGCTCCTCCTCAACAAATGCCAGGGGTCAAGAGGGAATGGGTGAAGAAGGGTGGCGCCTCCCCCAAAGCCAGCCTAGGCCGTTGAAGAAGTGAGTGGAGGGGAGGAAGAAGATATTGGAGAGGAAGGTGGGATGAAGGGAATGAATGGTTCAGAAGGCTCGGTGCGTTTGGTTTTTCGTTTGCGGGGGCGAAGGGGAGCAGCCTCTTCGTCTGGTTCAGCAGCTTCGACGGGTATTGAAGTAGAGCGATGGAGCAAAGAAATTTCTTTTTCTTTCTAGATGGAGGACCAAAGAAGATGAGCAGCAAAGAAGTGCTTGAGGAAGAAGCAACTTTCCTCTTTTTGGGAACCGGCCTCCCAGCAGCCAGATGAGGTGCTTTTCTTTTTGAAGGGGGGGAGCAGAGCAGCAGCTTTCAAGAGCAGCCGGGCAAAGCAGCCTTCTTTAGAGAGCTTCTTGCTCAGCTGCTTGGCCATGAATGAATCCACTGTTGTCTCAGGATTGATCCTGATGACTTTGAGAGGTGGAGGATTCAGAGCATGGATAATGACGAGAGGGTGAAGACCCTGCTGAACGCGTTTCTCGTTCTTCAGCTTCTGATAGTTGATGATGAATGTGCTGGTGAACTGGATCGATTTCTGAACCTTCTTCTTTTCAAAGTTGAAAATATGAGTGTGAAGTTTTGTGTTTGATCGAAGAAGAGCGTTGATAAGTCTGACGAAAGGCCGCTTTTAGCGCCTTTACCGCCCACGCAGATCACACAGCTCAAAGAGGATCTGAGCCCAGTTGAGTCTGATGTTGAGAAGGACAGCAGAGGTGTACTCTAGCTGGTCGGAGGTCATTATATCATGGGTGCCGTTTTTGAAGATTAAACTCTTGTCAAATAAGTGGCTGATGAAGTAGACATCATCCTCAAACAAAGTCCGCTTCATCTTTGCAGCAGCCTCTCTTGGTGTGTTCTCACCACGCATATATGACCAGGCAGTGGTCTTTTCAGCATCTGTGAGTGAAGTTGGACCATCGAACTCCACGCCAATAATCTTGGCGATTCTGGAGGCAGTGATAGTGATGGTAACAGTTCTGACCACAGCTGTGATGGATAACCTTGAGTCATTGACTGTAGCCTTCTGATAAAATTCTTCAGCCAGCAGATAACTGAAGTCTTCATCCTCCAACATGAACAAGGGTAGCATGCCTGATCGTTCAAGTCGCCTACTATCTTGACCCCAAAGAAGATAAGCACCGAATGTAGGTTCGGTGCCAATACACATCCCTGATGATACATAGTTGGGGGCAATTTTGGAATGTCGAGTCGTGAGATGTGAGTGGTTTGAGTAGGAATGGCGTAAGTTGAAGAAGCAAATTTCAAGAAATTAATGTAACAAGAAATTAGGGGCAAGAACTTGAGATTTCAAAAGCGAAGCTTTAAGCCCTAAAAAAAATCTGGATAACTCATGGAATGCTATATAAGGTCAAAATATAACTCAAAATGCTGAAATCGACAGTTCAAGAACATTTATAAGAGGGTATTATCAGAAATGAACAGCAAGAATTTGAAGATTTAACATTTATGCAGCTAACAGTTACATGAACAGTCAATAATGGCGTAATTTTAGATGAGATAGCATACTTAACTCAGCATCGAGATTATTAAGTTAGGTTCGAGATTTCTTACCATTTTCAAGATTTGCGTAATGAGAAGAAGTAAATGTCGTGAATCAATCAACTATCCAACGTAGGCGAAGTAGAAAAATTTTTTTAGAGAGAGAGAGACTTTAGAGAGAATAGAAAAAGAGACGCTTTTGGTAAAAAGAACTTTTTAGTGTTGAGGGTTTATAAGGGCGTGCTATCAGTCATAGAGACTTGTGAAACTCCTCATTAAGTCGACGCCTTTTGATGACAAGACTTAATGAATGACGGCTTTTTAGAAAGAGAAAAGCGGGTCAAATATTCACTCAACCAATTTCAAAATCGGTCCTCATAATTCTGCATAAGCCTCCTTCTCAAAATTATAGTTTAGAAAACTCATTTTTAGTGACTTAGAAATTCTGATTTAAAATATTTGAAAGTAATAAGTTCAAGCTAAAATAATTTTTCAAGTCCGCTTAAAATAAATTTTCAAGTTCCGCTAAAATAAATTTTCAAGTTCTGCTTAAAATAATGCCAAATTGCTTAAATTTTTCAAATTTCAAATCGCTTAAAATAAATTTTTCAAATCGCTTAAAAATAAATAAGCATTATTTTTTAAAAATTAATTTTAGATAAAATTTAAGGCCGGGTCAAGCTACCAAGCTCTC
>CM028380.1:32150443-32196121 GCA_013146195.2 Codonopsis lanceolata
TCGGGGGTCCCATTGAGGTAGAAAGTTTAGGAAATAAAAAATACACCTTCGTTTGTGTGGATGATTTTTCTAGATACACTTGGGTAATTTTCTTGTGAGAAAAATCCGAACCTTGGAGGCATTTAAAATCTCGGTACATTTTGCAGAGTGCCATTAAGTATGAACTTGTATGATCTAAAGCTAATTAGAATAGATCGAGATCAAGATCCCACGGAATATAAAACTCCTCCTTTTTTTTTAACTATTGTGCATCTAATGGCATCTCTCATGAATTTTACGCTCCCAAAACTCCACAACAAAATGGAGTGGCGGAAAGAAAGAATAGGACACTTCAAGAGATGGCTAGGGTTATGTTGACCTCAAAAAAATTGGCAAAAAGGTTTTGGGCTGAAGCTTTAAATACAGCTTGTCACATTGAAAATAGGGTTTTCTTGAGACTAGGTAGCACAATGACACCTTATAAAATCTTGCTAGGAAAGAAACCAACCTTAAAATATGTTCATGTATTTGGTTGTGTGTGCTACCTTCTCAATGATAGAGATCATCTTTCCAAATTTGATTCTAAAAGTGACAAGTGTGTTTTCATGGGATACTCCACTAATAGTCGTTTACGAGTCTTTAATCTTAGGACTAAGACTATTATGGAATCTATGAACATTGTCTTTGATGATTTAACGGATGTTGGCTACAAAACCATTGAAGAAGATGTTTCAGGTATTCTTGATTTTGGAGATAACAGTCCAGAACCAGCATCTGAATCCAGTGAACCGATGGCGATCAAGCGCTGCGGTCGGGAAGTTCAAGCGATGTGATTGAGAATGTGACACCCAATGTGATTCCGAATGTAGCTACATCGGAAGTCACATTGGACAGAAACTTGACAGAAGCTAAAACAGACTTAGAACAAGCAGAGAATCAGTCCAGTTTAACTGATCGGGGATATGACATACCAAGCAAAATTCAGAAAATGCATCTCACTTCTCAAATCATAGGTAATGTTTAGGATGGGGTGTCAACTAGAAGAAAAGGTATGGTGGATTATAGAAAACTTGCTTGCTTATCTACTCTAGAATTTGAAGAAATCCATGCATCTTGTTTTGTTTCCACCATTGAACCCAAAAATGTGAATGAAGCTCTTAAAGATGAGTGTTGGATAAATGCCATGCAAGAAGAACTTGACCAATTCACTAAAAACAATGTTTGGTATCTTGTCCCTAGACCCACTTCTGTAAATGTTATTGGAACAAAATGGATTTTCAAAAACAAAACAAATGAATTGAGAGAAATAATAAGAAACAAAGTAAGACTTGTGGCTCAAGGGTATACACAGGTTGAGGGGGTGTATTTTGATGAAACCTTTGCTCCTGTTGCCGTATTGAGTCCATTCCATTCCGCTTCTTGCCATTGCTTGCTTTCTTGATATAACTATTCAACAAATGGATGTGAAGAGTGCTTTCTTAAATGGCATCATTGAAGAAGAAGTTTTTGTTGAGCAATAAAAGGGTTTTGAGGACCCCCATAAACCCAATCATGTGTTTAAGCTAAAAAAGGTCTTGTATGGTCTCAAACAAGCTCTTAGAGCTTGGTATGCGAGACTTACAGACCATCTTTTGAAAAGTGGGTTTAGAAGGGGAGAGGTGGACAAAACTCTTTTTATTCAAAAACAAGATAAACACATTTTGATAGCACAAATTTATGTTGAGGACATTGTGTTTGGGTCCACCTCCAAGTCCTTGGAAAAAGAGTATTTAATTGCATGACTTCCACTTTTGAGATGAGTATGGTAGGGGAGTTGACTTATTTTTTAGGAATTCAGATAAAACAACTACACGAAGGGATGTTCATATCTCAAGCCAAGTATGCTCTTAACTTGGTGAAGAAATTCAATCTTGAGAATGAAAAACAAAAGAAAACCCCTATGGGTACATCCAATAAACTTAACAAAGATGAAAAATCTGAAAGTATTGACCATACATTATATAGGAGCATGATAGGAAGTCTGTTGTATTTGACTGCCACCCGTCCAGACATCATGTATAATGTGTGCTAGGTATCAAGCAAACCCTAAAGTCTCTCACTTGAAAGCTGTCAAAAGAATAATTAGGTATGTTGGTGAGACTTGTGCCATGGGATTGTGGTACACAAGACACACTGACACCAATCTTGTTGGTTTTAGTGATGCTGATTGGGCTGGTAGTGTTGATGATATGAGAAGTACCTCAGGTGGATGTTTTTATTTGGGAAACAACTTGATTTATTGGTTTAGTAAAAAACAAAATTGTGTTGCCCTTTCAACAGCTGAATCTGAATATATTGCTGCTGGTAGTGGGTGTACACAACTTTTATGGATGAATCAAATGATCAAGGATTATGGCTTACACAGCAATGCACTAACCATGTATTGTGACAACACCAGTGCCATAAGTATAGCAAAAAATCTTGTTCAACACTCTAGAACTAAGCATATTGACATAAGACACTATTGATTCTTATTTGTATTAGATTTATATCTGCTCATACATTACACTAGTTTTATACTTCAGTGGCTAATCGGGCTGCGTATCGATTAGCGTGGCAACTGTGTATAGAACTTTGCCAAGTATATTTTTTATAGGACTTCACAGGTTCAGCGGAATACCTCTTCAAAGCTTCACCGGAAGACCTGCTCCAGCTCACAAATCGGCAGACCTTGTATCCACCTGGTCAATCATGATGTGTCCTATCCAGCAATGATTAAAAGGATCAATTCAAATTTATCTTCATCACTGTTTGAATTTAAATTGAGACATTCCCTGACACCTCAATCCCGGCGACTTTAAAAGCGAAGACTTTTCTCGATGAGTGAAAGAAGGAAAGAAGACTGTCACCCAGATTGCCCCACTTTTAGAAGATCTCAGAAATCATTCCATGCTCTAGATATATGTGAAGATGAATTTCTTGACTGACAGCCCCATGCATTTAATGCATTCATAATAGAGTTGTTAAAGTCTTCGTCTTCTCCAACGGCTCTCAAGATTGCACCTGCTATAAATGTTGCCATTAAAGATTGGAGAAAAACAATTGTACATACATCGATCGAACACTTGAAGAATTACTCTGAATCTCTACTAAACTCCAAGTCTTATTATTACTCAGTGCATTCAAGAGATCCTCAACAGATCTAGAAGTCCTCGTCAACAACAAGAAGCCATGCATCAACATTTATTTCTCTACTTCTTGTTGTTATTCATTCTATAGCTATACTTCTACACGAATTAAATATCTTGTTTTCACAGATATTTAATTCCTTAACCCCCAAATACAAGTCAATATTTTGTACACGATCCATTGGGAATATTCTTTGTAATAGATCTAATAGAAAATATAGTGCACTATTTAAATCCAAGGTTGACTGCCTTGGTGGTGGACGTAGCACTCTTTATAGTGTGAACCATCGTAAAATACTTGTGTTTATTCCTTTACTGTTTGTCTGATTATTGATTTGATTATTGCTTTATTTATCTTTACCTTTTTACAGCAGAACTTAAGTAACTTGTCAAAGGTCTACCGGTAGTCCTTATCGGCAGACTTGAAACAGCTACTTTGAAAGTCTTCCGCTACTACAATCTTTTCAATAGATTGTAAGTACCTTTCAAAGAACTTACTTAAAAAGTTTTTAAGTGTACAATAAGCTATTCAACCCCCCCCCCCTTCTAGCTTATTATTGTGTCCGTTGGGACCCACAGACACCATTTTATTAGAGACTTGGTTGAACAAGGTATTATCTGCATTGAACATGTGGGAACTGAGAATCAACTGGCTGATATTTTCACTAAGAGTCTAGATTTTGAGAGATTTATAAATCTTAGGAAATCTCTCGGTATGTGTGCCATGTGACCCCTCACTTATATATATATATATAATTTTAGGCATCTTGCATTAAGTATTAGGGGGGCACACTAGTTTCATCTTTTATGTCTTAATACCTTTGTTTGCTGTCCTGTATTTGCATTCAAAAATTGTTGTCATTTCTTTGTCCTGATTCTCCACACACTCTCCCTTAAAAAATTATTGAAATTGAAAAAATCTTAAGTCCACAAAGGAAAGAGCTACCTTTTGAAATTTTGGGATGCAGCAATTTGTCAAAGTACCATGGAGCTTAGGCTTTCATGGGTTGATCTTGAGAAAATTCACTCCTTTTAATTGAAAAAGTGTGAAAGCTACCTAATGGAAAAGAGGCATCTATGAACAAGGTTGTGGCACCTTTCTTTTGGGACTATGAATCCTCGGATTTCATGGGTTGATCAAAAAGTAAAGTGGCTACCCTTGGTAAATAGTGTGAAAGGTTCCTAGTGGCATTTGTTGAATATGCTTGAAATAAAGTAAAGCTCTTCTCCTAGGGAAATAAAGTACCTATGGTTTTTATGGGAGTTATGTGCTGATTTGGTGAACAAAAGATGAGAAATTGTACATAAAATCACAACTTTGGTGAATGTATCTTCCAATGCAGCTACATTGTGAACTACATTAAGATGATCTAGACATATCACATGTGTGTGACTGCGTTGTTTTCTTATTTCCAGCATGTGTTAGGCGTATTTCTAGGTCATAATTTGCTTTGATCATATCAGCCCCTTGATATTTTTGTTTCCATATCAGATTAGTGCAATCTCTATACCAATGTTCTCCATGTTGCAATTTATGTGGCTGTCTAATTTGTGTGATGTTCATGAGGCCTTGAATCTGATTATGATTACTGTTTGTCAGTTTGGTGGTGTATCAATTTTGGTTAGTTAAGTGTTGTGTTTCTTCAAAATCCTTGCTTAATTTTGAGAATTCAAAATTTTAAAATCTGAAATTGGTTGTTACTCCCTCATCTTTTATTCTCCACCTATTTCTCACGACCATAAACATATTTTTTTATCTCTCCCTTAAATGTGTTTTGGTTAATATTTGATTTATCATCTAAATTTGAAATTTGGTTAGTTGTTTTGTATTCTCCTATTCCCATGTCATTAAGTGTCTAATGGCTAATTACCATTAGTAGAGCTATTAGTGTTAATTTTCAGGAAAGAGGAACTTATCACTCTCAGAAACTTGCTCATCCTTCACATTCGAAAAAGTGTGCCTTGAAGATTACCATCATCGAAATCCCTCTTCATTCATCTTCTCTTCCTGATTCTCTCCTCAACTATTCCATGGTTTCCACATCATCTTCTGTATCCAAGAACCCTGATCAAAACCCCTCAGCTGATGTAGCTTCCAATGAAACTACATCGTCCGTAGTTTCCTCACCTGAAAATCCCCAAACAGCTATGGTCATTGCTCAGCCTCTACCTGAACCCCTAACCGTCATTCTTCCTGGAGAAAAAGGGAATGCTATTGATGTAGACAATCCCATCGACTTGTCTGGGTTACCCCAGATTGGGAACCCTAGTTCTAGGAGATCGAAGAGGCTTAGAGGAATTCCTTCCAATTTCGAAAATCCAAGCATGGAGGAGGTTATTTCTGCAAAGAAGCACAAAGTAGCTCCTGGAGCCTTTGAAGAATCTGTGCCCATCGTCAGTGACTCAGACGATGAAGACTTTGTACTTGAAACATGGTCAATCCCAGTTGCTCAAGAGACTGTTACCAAACCTGCTTCCTCGGAGTTTGTTCCAGTTGAAGAAGAAAGGGCAGATGAAGATTATCCAATCCCTTCGCCTCGAGTCGTATTTCAAATAGATTCTTCCACACAAGCCAAGGAATCCTCTGAAATTGAGCCTGGTTCTCCTTTAGCGTCTAATGTTGATAATAATTTCTCTGATGAAGAACGCACTTTGGCAGATTACCTGGTTCAAATGAAGTCTGTTCCTGCTCCAAAGTCTCCTCAGTCTTCATAACCACCCGCCGAAGACATGGCCCAACAATCCAGTTCTTCTGAATTCGATGACAGTTCAGATAAAAATTTTGACAGGAAAGAAGCAACTCCTGTTGCTAGCGAAGAAAGTGATGAAGTTCCAGTTCGTTTCAGTAGAAGCCGTGCATCATCAGTCAATGTAGCTACATCCAGAGTATCAAAGGCTCCTACTGTAGACACCCCAATTTCGTACCCCTGGTATGTGTCTCTGACATAAGATATCAAGAACTGTCAAAACTTAACAAATGTCAAGTTACAGGAGTTAAAAATACGAAAGGCAAAGCATGATGCGCAAAATAGTGAACTGCGAGGGGTGAAAGTGTGAAAAAAGAACTTGAATAGTAAGATGGGTGCCGCACCAAAGGCCTTGGTGCCACCACATCATGCTAGTGGTGCCGCACCAAGGGAGCCATTGGCCGCACCATGGAGATCACTGTTGCTTCTCTCAGTAAACAAATTGTACAAGTCTTGAAGCTTGGTTTACAACTGGCTGAAGCTACTAGAAGAAATCCGGAAATGCCAGCCGAGTCCCTGCTTCTCAACTATAAATAGGAGACCCCGGCTCCTCATTTCAGTTGCTTAGTTTCGCGATAGAAATATCGCAACGAAATTCTCTCCGTGTTCCTTCGATAATATTAGTACGAGAGGTGCAAGATAGGTGAGTGGAAGCCCCTAAAGTCTCCAAACACCTTCCAAACTCCGCCAAAATAAATATCCATAGGTTATAAGTGATCCCTAGCCTAGTTGTTAGGTAGTCACCTCATTTCCCCGACCAAAAAATCCCAAAGTAAGCCGTTACTCTGCCCGAGTAACGAGCTGAAATGTCAAAAAACTAAGCCTTGGTTCCGCCCAACCAAAAAGGCCAAAACCTACCAAAATAAGTTGTCACTCTGCCCGAGTTGACAAGCCCAAAGTCTCCGAAATAAGCAGTCACTCTACCCAAATCAAAACAACAACCACACAACAAACAACAAAAAAGACTCCCCCTCCCTGAAGGACAGAGTGAGCACACCACCGCTCTAAAAGGTAAAGCCTTTAAAGGCGTTATTTATTTATTTATTTTTCTGTCTTTTATTTATTTTAAAGTTGTTATTTAAAACCGGCCCAATGTAGCCAATATAATCCGTTGTGCTGCCCGGATTAGAATAGGAAATATTATGTAAAAGAGCCGTTATAATGACAAAATATTCTTAAATATATCTGTAATTATTGTAAGGAAGTGGCTGCGAGTCCGTAAATAATGTAGCCATGGATGTATTTGTTTTAATTTTATGACTTTTAATACTTTATTTATTTGCAAAATAAATATAACAATAAGCATACTCCAGCCAAAAACCACTTTTGAGACCGAAAGGGCGAGTTGGGTGCCTAGCACCTTCCCAACTCGTAACTTAGCCTCTAAACCCGTTTTTTTTTTCTCTGGTTTATTTTTATTTTCTTTGGTTTTGTTTTATTTGCCTTAAAATAAAGATGGCGACTCAGTGGGGCCTCGCAACATTTCTTCTTTGCACTTTTCCGTTCTCCCCTAAAAAAGGGAGAATGTGAATGGAAGGGTGATGTATTCCCATATCCTGGTATCCCCTAAAAAAGGGATAACTTGATGCGGGAAACCCAAAACTCTCATAGCAATCTAAATGGGCCATAAGGCTATTTTTAATAAAATCCATAGTGGGGGCGTCGCAATATCCTTTTTTGCACTTTTCCGTTTTCCCCTAAAAAAAGGGAAAATGGGAATGAAAGGATAATGCATTCTCATATCCTGGTATCCCCTAAAAAAGGGATAACTTGATGCGGGAAACCATAAGTTCTCATATTGGATACAAAATCCACTAAAAGCAACCGAGGTACATTCCAACGTGCTAACATAGACAGCACTCCTCTCTCACTTTTGATTTCGTCTTCCCCTAAACAAGGGAAGGTGGAACGAGAGCAGTGGTGTCCCACATCCGCACGTACACGCACCCCTATCCAAGGGCGCGCGGGGCGCGGGTCGCATCCCGGGAACCTTACAGTGGCGACTCTGCTGGGGAGTTGTTTTATTTTAAATAAAATGGAGGGCTAGACTCATAAAATAAAACTTTTTTGTTTTTATTTGTTTCTGGCTGCAGTATACTTGTTATATTAATTTACGCATTTGAATATAGTGTTCCTATACATCCGTGTCTATATTTGTGGATATGATCCTCCATCTTGCAGCAGTTTCATTCCGATAACTGTTACATGTGTGTTTATGATTATTATTAAAAACTCAAAAATATATATATATATATATAAAATTTTGAAAAGTCAATATATATATATATATATATATATATTTATTTATTTATTTATTATATATGTTACAAATAAATTTCGGGCAGCACAACAAAAAGAGCTGGGGCTTTATTTTATTTCCGACTCTATATTATTATTTCTTTCAGTTTATTTTCCTTTTTATCTGATTATGTACATTTATACATATCTGCATTCATTCTGTCATTTTATTTTGGGGACATAGGACCAAAATTTGTAATTAATAGGGATAGATAGTTTCCCCACTTTTCTTTCTATTTCTTGAAATGGTATGCTTGCTTGCTTGCGCTCAAAAATAAAAAGCCGAGAAAATCCACACATAACAGCAAGACATACCATATTTGCTTTATTTTTCTGTTCATATATCTGTAAATAAATAAAGACTTTACTGCTTTCTAGATACCGTACACACGTGCACACATATAAATATATTCCGAACTGTTACCCTACACCATGGCCAACCTACCTCTGCATAAGCCAACGCTAGAATGCATATAGTTTCTCAAGACACTTCACAGACCGACCGGTTTTTGCATCTCTGGGTTATGAGCCAGCCCCTGTCAAAAAAAATCATCAAAAAATTAAAAAAAAATGCGCAAGTTAAATATATATATATATATATATATATATATATATATAATAAGTGCGCAAAAAAATAATATATAAATATAAATAACAAATAGGGGCTGACTTATAATTCTCAGATGCTCGACCAAGACCATTTCGGATGGTGGATCCTGGAAAGAGTATAGGCCCTTCGCCTGGGACTAGTCCAATCCTAGGGAGTCGAAAGGTAGGTGGAATACGTTTGTCCTATACTCTGGAGAAAGAATCCACTGTTCCAGGAAAAGTCCTGAGACTGTCAAAATAAAGCAGGTGCTTATCCGGTCAATTGTAGGAAACAAAAAAATAATAATAAAATATACTAATAAAAAGGCACGATGTACTCCAAAGCCCAGACAGGCTCCAGCCAGCCTTCTGATACCTCCAAAACCCCATTTTCCTGAGAAACCTGGCCCGAATTTGGAAAGGCAGAATAATCTTGGCGGTTGATACGAGAAAGTAGTGCAATCGAAGCAGGGTATCGGTTTGGATCGGACAAGGCGAGAATCGTTCGAGAGGGCAGATCCGAGCGGTATGGCGGCAGAAAGTGAAATCGGTATGGAGTGCAGTTCGGGGCTCCAGGTATTGTAGACACCCCAATTTCGTACCTCTGATATGTGACATGACATAAAATATCAAGACCTGTTAAAACATTAACAAATATCAAGTTACAGGGTCAAAAATGTAAAAGGACAAAGCATGATGCGCAAAAGGACAAACTGCAGGGACTAAAGTGTCAAAAATGGGACAAGTTTGGAAATTAGGCACAACCACCAAAGGATTTGGGCATGGCGCCCAAATCCCATGGGTGTAGAGCCCAAATTTCCTCAGTGCATTGTTCATGCAACGATCTGCCGCAAAATGCAATTTTTCAAGCGCAGTGTACAACTGATTGAAGCACAGAAAAGATTTAGGCGTGGCTACCCAAGGATTTGGGCACAGCGCCCAAATCTCTATGAAGTGGCGCCCAAACCCACTTCCCAGTACACTGTTCATCCATTCATTTGCCGTAAAATGCAACTGATCCTGCACGGCGTACAACCGATTAATGCGCTTGAGAAATTTTCAAATGCCAGTGATGTCCCTAAATCGTCCTATAAATAGCAGTGCCCGGCTCCTCATTACACACAGAAATCCTTCGCAAAACTTCTCCGCGTTAACGTTACGCTGGAGAATTAGAGAGCGGTGTGAGATAGTGAGAGATCACCTCCAAAGCCTCGAAACCCTGCCAAACCTCCGCCAAACACAAATCCAACCGGTAGAAGTGTACCTTAGCCCCCCAGCTAGGTATCCACCCCTTTTCCTCGGTCCAAAAATCGTGGATAGAGCAATTGCTCTGCCCGATTTAAAAGGCCAAATCAGCCAGTAGTAAGCCGTTACTCTGCCCGATTTCAGCTTACTTCCAGTCAAACAAACAACCAGAAACAAACAGTTACCCTGCCCCGATCCCGAGGCCGAAAAGTAACTTTCAAAGTAGTCACGCTGCCCAAATTCACACAACACACAACAACACACAACTTCAACCAGACCAGAAAAAAAAGACTCTCTCTCCCCGAGGGACAGAGCGAGCACACCCCTACGCCGTTTGTAAGTTTTTATTTTTAGAGTCTTTCATTTCCATGTAATAGTATTATTTCCAGTCCGGCCCAATGTAGTCATATAAGCAGTTAGGCTGCCCGGATTTAATTAGAAAATAGTACTAAATGTAGCCGTTATTATGGCAAAATGTTTTTAGATAAGTTTGTATTTATTTGTTTCATTTATTCAATAAAGTCTTTATTTGTAAATGTATTATTTCCGGTCCGGTTCAATATCAATATATAAGCAGTTATGCTGCCCGGATTTATTTAGGAAATAATACTAAATGTAGCCGTTACTATGGCCAAATATTTCCAAGTATATTTGTAATTGTTTGCAAAAGAGTCTGTTTCAAGTCCGTAAATAATATAGATGTAACGGATGTATTTGTAGGCAGTTAATGCTTTATTTATTTGTTTAATAAATATAACAAAAAACATACTTTAGCCAAAAACCGTTTTGAGACCGAAAGGGCGAGTTGGGTGCCTAGCACCTTCCCAACTCGTAACTTAGCCTCCGAACCCGTTTTCTCTATCTCTGGTTATCTTTTTCTGGTTTTACTTTATTTCTGCCTTAAAATAAAGATGGCGACTCTAAAAACATTTTGGATCCAGTGGGGCCTCGCAACATCTTTCTTTGCACTTTCACGTTCTCCCCTAAAAAAGGGAGAATGAGAATGGAAAGTTGATGTATTCCTATGTCCTGGTATCCCCTAAACAAGGGATAACTTGACATAGAAAACCCAAAGCACTCATAGTGATCTGAAATAGGCCATAAGGCTATTTTCATAAAATCCATAGTGGGGGTGCTGCAACATCTTTCTTTGCACTTTCACGTTCTCCCCTAAACAAGGGAGAATGGGAATGGAAAGGTGATGTTTTCCTATATCCTGGTATCCCCTAAAAAAGGGATAACTTGACATAGAAAATCCAAAGCTCCCATATTGGATCAAAAATCCACTGAAGGCAACAGAGGCGCATTCCAACGCGCTATTCGACAAAGACTCCTCCCGCACTTTTGATTTTGATCTCCCTAAACAAGGGAGGGGCAGGAGCGATGGATGTCACCGCATCCGCACGGACGCGCACCGCTATCCAAGGGCGCGCGGGGCGCGGGAGCACCGTTTCCCGGGAACCCACAGTGGCGACTCTGTTGGGAGATCGTTTTTATTTTAATAAATAAAAATGGAGGGCTAGACTCATTAACCAAAACTTTTTTTTTCTTTTGTTTCTGGCTAAAGTATGTTTGTTATATTAATTTAAAACAGTCTAATATTGCGTTCCTTTAACATATGTGTCTATATTTGTGGATATGATCCTCCATCTTGCAGCATTTTCATTTCAAACCCTGTTATGGATATACTTGGAAATATGCGTATTTTTCAAAAAAAAATCAAAAAAATAAAAATAAAATATATATATGTATATTTTTATATATGATATATATGTAATCTTTCTTTTTATGTCCGGGCAGCACAACAAAAGGGCCGGGGCTTTGTAAAAAAAATGTAAAAAAAAAAATCTTTTCATTTTCATCCTTATATTACTATTTTCTGCTTCATTTTCATTCTGCAAAATATACATATGTATATATATGCATTCAATCTGTCATTTTATTTTGGGGATTAGGTCCCATTTTCTAAAAATAAATAGATTCTCCACTTTTCTTTCTATTTCTTGATGGTATGCTTGTTTGCTCGCGCTTAAGCTAAAAAGCCGAGAAAATCCACACATAACAGCAAGACAGGCCAGATCTGTTTTATTTTCTATTTCTATATCTGAAACAAAAAAAAAAACTTTTTTGCTTTTTAGATACCACACACACGCGCACATGCATATAAATATATTCAGAATTGCTACCCTACACAATAGCCAGCCTACCCCATGCATAAACCAACGTTAGACTGCATATAGATTTTCAGGACACTTCAAAGACCGACCGATTTTTGCATTTTAAATTATGGGTCAGCCCCAGTCAAAAAAAAAAATTGCGCAAGTCAAAAAAAAAAATATGCGCAAGTTAAAAAAAAATCTGTGCAAGTCAAAAAAAAATGTGTGTGCGCAAGTCGAAAAAAAATGCACAAGTTAAAAGAAATGAAAATACACTGGGGCTAATTTATTATTTTCAAATGCTCGACCTAGAATGGTGGATCCCGGAAAGAGTATAGGCCCTTCGCCTGGGATCAGTCAGATCTCGGGGAGTCGAAAGGCAGGTGGAATACGTTGGTCCTATACTCTGGAGAAAGAATCCACTGTTCCAGAAAGTCCCGAGACTCGGCAAAATTAAGGTGTGCTTATCCGGTCATTTTGTAGGGATAATAAATAATAATAAAATATACTAATAAAGGCACGCCTGCACTCCAAGCCCGAAAGCCTTCAATCCGATACTGCACCCATTTTCCCCAGAAACTTGGCCCGAATCTAGTAAGGCAGAGACAGTACTGGCCAATTGATACGGGAAACAAGTGTAGAAATCGATCGAGGGTATCAAATGGGTACAAATCCATAAACAAGATGGCGTAAAGTGAACAAATCCGCTATAGGTACAGATATGTGGGCTCCGTGGTATGCTCCGACAAAGCAAAGAAGTTGGCTAGATCAGAATCTGGATGCACGATATGATCGCTTGCTAAACCAAATAGCCAGTCTTATACAAGGGCCGAAATCCAGTGGTAAGGTAAACTTTTCCCCTGCAGTCCCTCAGGACGCACCAACCTCACATACGCCTCAAAACCCAAATCCACCACCCTACACTACCCAAAATCCATACCCTGCCAATAACCCACCAGCTCAAAACCCATATCCGGCTCAAAATCCCTATCCAGCCCAGAATCCCTATACTGCCCAAAATCCATATTGTGGCGACCCGACCCGGGCCCGAGGTGGAACCGAGGGTCGGACCGCCCAAATAGGGGGGAAACAAGTGGACAATAAACATGCAAGGACTCATTTTAAGAAAACGACGTGACGCAACATTAGAGACGTAGCACGCCTCGGCCCTAAAAGGCCGGTATTTTTTTAAAACTTTTCAAACCTGATAAAACAGTTAAGCAATTAAACCAAGTCATCGGCGACACTACATGCCGGAACCCAAGCTAACAGTTTAAGGACAGGAATTAAGTAAGAGCTAAAAGGGGTGCTCAGCGGAAGACTAAAACGTAGTGAACTATTATACAAGATAACCAAAACTCGGCTTCTACAATGCCGGCATAAAGGGTTACAAATACTACAAGAGTTAAACTACAAGTAGCTAATAGAAGCATCAAGATCAAGTTCTATACAAATTCCCAAGCATAGTCTAATTGACTTGCTTAAACCCATCGTCCTTGCAAAATAACAAAAGAAAGGAAGAGGACATCTAAACCACCTCTTCAACTGCAACGGCGCACAAAAGGGAAATAAAGCACGAACACCGCAAGCCTCAACGCGAAGGACCTGCCTTGCTAGGATCTAAAGCAGTAAAGGGGAATGGGTAAGTCATAAAGACTTGTAAGCTATCAATCATGTATGTCATGGCAATATGCAACATACAAGGCAAGGTATAGTCACATAAGCATAGAGATCATATATCCAAGATGCACATTGTTTCACATAGGTGCTTGAAATTAAATCACATAGGATAAGGATATATGGAGAGCCGGGCCGCTACGTAGTTCCTGCATACAAGCGTTATCTTGAGCGTGCATGTGTCGATGCGTAAGTACATCGACCTTCCGAGGGAATGCCCTGATAGACACCAATGATGCTCGTATTGATTACAAAAGGGAGTTACTTCCCCACGTGGCCACAGTGGAGGCGTGTGTGAATCAAGGACAGATGCCACCGGACTCATGCAAATGTCAAGTAGTGTCTACTTAACAAATTTCAGTAGGAACGAGATCGACAAGAGCGATCTCGTTCATGACAAGTAAATATTCTCATCAATAATCAAGCAGGATTGAGTTCGACAAGAGCGAACTCAACATGTCAAATAGGTATTCCATTACATGACATCAAGAATCAAGCACGGTAATAAATCCAATTCTCAAGAGTCTAGAATTATCATCAATAATCAGCAGAATGAGTTCGACAAGAGCTTAACTCAACATGTCAAATAGGTATTCTATTATATGACATCAATAATCAATCAAGGTAATCAATCCAAATCTCAAGAGTCTAGAATTATCATTCTTAGAGGAACGTGTTTAGAACGTCGTAGGGATTGATCATTGAGCCGGTATTGTTCAATGGCTCACTAGGTTTGACTCCGTTGAGTCGTCTCTAACAATTCATCCAATAGAGTTTAATTGCTAAATGCATCATAAACCCTTTTCTAAGTTCTCGAATCGAGTAGACTAGGCCATTAATCCACTTAACAACCATAGTCAAGAATTATCATTAATTCAATATTTCTTGGGAACTTTAGAATCATTATTTCAAAAGTTATCAAACGACAAAGGTCCAAGAGCATTAGTTACTCCTAGGAAGACATAGAACACATTTGATTCTAAGCATAAGACCCAATCAATAGGATGAACAATTCATAGCATGTGAAACCCTAGAATTCATAATCTCCAAGAGTTGTCAAAAGTCATTAGTCCAAGAACAATAGTGTTTCCTAAGGAGGCATAGAACATATTTAATTCTAGGCATAGGACCCAAAACAACAAGATGAATATATCATTCAAAAATCTCATAAGATCAACTCATCATCAAACATGGCTTGGACATGGTAGAAGCATGGGAATCATGAGAAGAGGGGGACATAGCATATCTAGCATACATCCTAAGGGGAATCAATAGCTTACCTTTCACCAAGGAAGAAGATGAAAGGAGCACAAACCAATCGGTTGAGAATGATCAACTCTTCAAGCTCTACACTTTTGATGAAGGAGGCTTGAGCAATGGGAGAGGGGATGATGGAGAACCAAGGAGGAAAGCTTCAAGAAGCCATGGAACTCTCAAGAACTCTCACTCTCACGTTTTTGGAAGAGACATCAGCTAATGAGGAGACTCAAGGCTGATTTGTGGCTTAAGGAGGGCCAACAAGTGAGTGGGACAAGTGTCAACATATTGTGGTAAGAAAATATCTGATTTTTGGCTTGTTAATGCTCACTAATGGACTCTTAATCCACACTTAAAACATGTTAATAATGTTAGGACATAATCAAGGAGTGTTAGGGAGGTTTAAGTGAGGTTTAGAAAAGGTTTGGATAGGGGTTTTGGTGCCATAAGTCGCACAACAGCAAAACAGGGGAAAAATCCCGTAAACAGCTCTCAGAAGATGAGGCGGGCGCCTCACAAGAAGCCAGGCGGGCGCCTGGGAAGCTGAGGCTGGAAGATGAAATTGAAATGCTCCCAGAAGTTGAGGCGGGCGCTCACTAAAGTCCAGCGGCGCCCGGAATGCTGCAGCTAAGTTCATGACCATTTTTTGATAAGTTACTGGACAGTCAATATTGTAAAATCGACCATAAATCGCTCACAACTCCAAATGAGGTGATTTTTAATTTTTCGGAAACTAGACTCATTAAATTATATTTTAGAATTTTAAATTACTCCATTTGGACTTATATTCATCAAGATATGATTACAACAAAAATCAAGTACATAAGTTGTTTTTCTAAAAACTGAATTCTGGCACAGCCGTAAGTTAAGACCTAATTGAGGTACTTAGACACCTTGGAAAATTATCAAATTTTACAGAGAGTATCCTAACGTATGAAGGTAAAACATACTAAATTTTTAGAAAATTCTATTCAGTGGATTAGTACCAGGATTTTCCCGAAGTTTTCCCAAAACATGACTGGTCTGTGAAGGAATAAATTGGTCATCTCATAACCAAAGGTAACAAGTCTATGAAAAATGATTGTGCAAGAATGATAATTACTAGTACACTTGGTCTATAACTCAAATGAATTTCTCACAAGTTGAAAACACAAAGAATACAAGCAACGAAGGAAATCCCGAGAAACCCAAAGGCTCAAACGAAGCAATCGAATCGGCGATTCGACAAGTAAGCTTACATGATTCTAAACATGTTAAGAGATTCATGAATGACTTAAGAATGTTTCTAAATCATATATATAGACTAGGTAAACATGCTCATAATCAACGAGAAATCATGAAGGCAAGCACACAATACACATGCAAGAATCCGGGGTGTTACACATATCATACCCAAAATCCTTACCCCACCCAAAATCCTTACCAAATACCGCAACCAGAAAATAAACAGGCTATGACAGGAGCCAGCAATGATGAAAGCCATTGGGAATCAGGAACAGAAACTCCTAAGTATGCACCTTCTCTTGAGTTTGAGGCCTGGCTGAAAGAAGTAGTGGACGCTCATATAGAAAGAATGACAAACCAAATGATGGGTGATCTTTTAAAAGGCTTCTCAGAGGTCCTGGCTACTATTTCCCAAAAGGTCAAAATCTCAAAACATGTCCCTAATGCTTCCCATCTCCCTGAGGTAAATCTTCTTGATATTTCAAAAAATATCCTTTTCCAAACCTCTGGGAAGCCACCAAGTGCTAGCCATCGGCCAAATAATGATCCCATGACCCCAGGAGGTATGATTCCAAATGCTCATAATTCTACTCCATATCCTCCAGAAATCAACCTCGATCTCCACCACCTAAATGCCTGCTACTATAACCAAAAGAATTACCTCCCTCTAGACCCTTCAAATACTTATTCCCAGCAAATGACCTCAGGATTTCCAAAAGAAGTAACTTGTGTACCAGAAAAAGAATCCCTCTTAGGCCAAGGTCCAGGCAACCCGATCCCACTGCACTATTATCCAAGAGAAAAAACTCCACCCAGTTGCTTGACCAAATCCCAATCTGACAATTTACCTAAGCCAAGAGGAAAGAAAGGGGGAATTCCAAGGCATTATGATGATCTGTCTGCCCCAAGATCCGAAATGCTCCAAACACTGTGGGCCCATGGGATACTGAAGCCCCTTGATAATTACCGACCACCCAAAGTGTTACCTGTTACCTGGAATCATGCCCAGTATTGTGAGTACCACCGTTGCAGTGGTCATCTTACCGACAAGTGCTATACTCTCAGAGATGCAATTCATGATCTCATTGATAATAAGGTAATTACAGTGGCAGGCACAAAATTTTTTGAAACAGATCAAGCCAAGGAGGTCTAGAAGGGGCAAGTTAGTCTAAATAGCCATGAATAAAGGTGTTGTAAAATATGCTGATCAATAAAGGAGTTTCTAAATAAATGTCTGGGAGACAGTTTCTCGGGTATGATAAAAGGAGGTACTAAGTATGAAGAGCTCCCTGATGAGTTCGAGCTTCTCACTGCTAAGCCTCTGCAGAATTGGTATGTTACTACGGGCCCACTTTTGATTCCCGCAGAACTGGTAGACCGCTTCGAATATACTATCCCCCTTCCTTTTCCTAGCTTTACGGATTGGTCATCTATCGATCCGCTCCCTAATAATGAGGATCTCAAACCCCAGGTCCTCAATAATGTAATAAGCCCCGTGCAGCTTGCTATTAATGATAATATGAATGTCTTTGCTTATTCCTTAGTTGCACCTACATTAAAAGATACATTAAATAATCATAATAATGAGTCATTTAATGAAATGGACCCAAAAGTTAAAAAATATTTGCTTGAGCTTGTAAAATCAGTTGAGCAACAGGAACAACATCACTCAGCAGCAGCAGCTGAAGACCTGTCAATCATCAATCTGGGGCTGAACAATCAAGTCAAAGAAATCAAAATTGGCAACTACCTGCAAGGCTCTGAACGGGTAGCACTCATCGACCTCCTCAAAGAGTTCGTAGATATCTTTGCCTGGTCCTATGAAGACATGCCGGGGCTAGATCCAGCCATAGTTGAACACCGGATCCCTATCTATCCAGATGCTCGGCCAATCAAGCAGAAGCTCCGCCGAATCAAACCAGAATGGTCACTACAAGTCAAAGAAGAGATTATGAAGCAGCTCCATGTCAACTTCATTCGGGTGGTTGAATACCCAATCTGGCTATCCAACATAGTGACCGTTGTTCCCAAGCCCAACGGGAAGGTTCGAATCTGCGTCGACTTCCGCGACCTCAACAAAGCGTCGCCCAAAGATGATTTCCCGCTACCAAACATTGATATTGTGGTAGATGTTGTTGCTGCGCTGCTTACAAAATCAGATCCTTCGTCGACGGCATGCTCGGCTATAATCAAATTAAAATGGCAACAGAAGACCAGAAGAAGACTTCATTCACCACTCCTTGGGGTACATACTGCTATACTGTCATGCCATTTGGACTCAAAAATGTCGGGGCTACTTATCAAAGAGCTGCCACCACTCTCTTCCACGACATGATCCACAAAGAGATCGAGGTCTACGTCGACGACATGATCGTACATTCCAGCGACGCCAACGGTGCTCATATCAGAGATCTTCGGAAGTTCTTCGAAAGACTCAGAAAGCATCAAATGAAACTCAACCCCACCAAATGCACATTTGGGGTCACCAAAGGCAAGGTCCTGGGATTCCTAGTCACTGAGCAAGGCATCAAGATCGAGCCGGCAAAGATCAAAGATATCGTGGAGATGTCGCAGCCAAAGACTCCAACAGAAGTCAAAGGCTTCCTAGGCCGACTACAATACATCAACCGCTTCATCAGACAGCTCACCACCACTTGTGGGCCCCTCTTCAAGCTCCTAAAGAAAAATACTGACCAAGTCTGGGACGAGAAATGCCAGCTAGCCTTTGAAAAAATAAAAGCCTATCTCACCAATCCACCTGTACTAGCCCCAGCCCATACACATAAACCTCTCCTTATATACTTAACCGTCACAGACACGTCAGTGGGAGCCATGCTTGCCCAAGAAAAGAAAGATTCCTACATCGAAAACGCCATATACTTCATCGGAGGAAGCCGCAAGGAAGCGAACTAAATTATTCAAGACGGAGAAAAGTTGTGCCGGCCTAGTCGGACAACTCAAAGGCTCAAAACCTACCTGCAAGGACGGTCCATTAAGCTCATCTCCAGGATGGATCCTATCAAATACATCTTTGGCAAACCATCGCTTTCCAGCCGACTGGCTAAGTGGGCCTTCCTCCTCAACGAGTTTGACATAACATATGTCACGCTCAAATCTATCAAAGGCCATCACAGACTTAGCCGATTTGCCTCTCGAAAACCGAAGATGCTATCGAGCCTGGCCTGCATTTCCAGACGACGGTGTCTTGGAAATCACTAACCACGACACCATGTTCTTTGACTGAGCCGCAAACAAAAGAGGCTTTGGCATATGAATCTTACTCATTGACCCGGCAGATTCTCACACTCCATCGGCCCTAAGATTGGAGTTTGAATGCTCCAACAACACCACCGAATACGAAGCTTGCATTGCCTGCCTGAAGAGGCTCTCCAAAGGAAGGCCGAAATCTCGAAGTCTTTGGAGATTCTCGCCTTGATCATAAACCAAGTCGAAGGGAGGTGGAAAACCCAAGATCCCCTACCGCAACTTTATCATGCCAAATTAACAAAGACTGCCGCCGCTCAAGTCCATCTCATTCCATTATCCGCCATGGACAAAAATCAATTTGCCGATGCATTGGCCACTCTGGCATCACTGGTCCAAATTCCAGCAGAAATCCAAGTCCAACCCTTTGTGGTCGGAAAGAAAGTCACGCCGGCATACTGCTTCAAAATCAATGCAGCCCCTGAGGCAGATCACGAGCCTTGGTATACAGACATCCAAAATCTGCTTCAGAAAGGAACCTATCCCCCTGGCCTAGACAAAAGAGGGAAAATTTCCCTGCGAAAGTGGGCATCGGAATTTGTATTCAGCGGTGGCAGCTTGTATAAAAGGCACTGCCAAGGCCTCAATCTCTTATGCGTCGACCAGGCCAAAGCCGAGCAAATTATGGACCAACTCCACGGCGGTACCTGTGGACCCCACATGAACGGCCACATGCTATCCAAGAAAGTTATCCGGCAAGGGTACTATTGGAGCTCACTTGAAACCGACTGCATTCGGTGGGTGCGACACTGTGACAAGTGCCAAGGTTTTGTAAATATGCAGCACGTGTCCCCACACATCCTATACAACTCCACAGCTCCCTGGCCCTTCTCAACATGGGGTATCGATGTCAAAGGTCAAATTCACTCAAAGGGATCTAATGGCCATGAATATGTCCTCGTAGCCGTCGACTACTTCACAAAGTGGGTAGAAGCCTCTTCCTACAAAATCTTAAATGCCAGAAAGGTGTCCGAATTTATCCGGGCCAATATCATATACCGCTATGGGGTGCCTTTCGAAATCATCTCCGACAACGGCTCTCATTTTGAAGGGGACGTGAATCGTCTTCTCGACGAGTTCAAAATTCAAAGACACAAATCTTCCCCCTACCAACCACAAGCAAATGGTGCCGTCGAAGCAGGCAACAAAACCCTCGAAAACATTATCAGAAAAATGGCTGACACAGGAAGAGACTGGCCAGAAAAGCTGCCACTAGCCCTCTGGGGCTACCGCACCTCAGTTCGTACACCCACCGGGGCTACCCCCTATTCTCTAGCATACGGCATGGAGGCAGTGCTGCCTATTGAAGTTGAAATACCATCATTAAGAATAATGATGGAGTCTGACATAGCAGAGGTCGACTGGATCAAAGGGCGATTTGAAGAATTAGCCCTGATCGATGAACGACAGTTACTAGCCCTCGAGCACATTCGAGCCTATCAAAGACGCATAGCCCGTGCCTTCAACAAAAAAGTCAAAGGCTGCGACATCCAGGTCGGAGATCTGGTGCTCCGAGAAAAACCCCCTAGTTTTGTGGATACTAGGGGAAAATGGAAATCTCCGTGGATGGGACCATATATAGTCAAAGAGATCCGGTCAGGAGGTGTCGTACTCCTCACCAACCAGGAAGGAGAGGACCTTGTTCAGCCCTTCAATCTTGACAAGCTCAAAAGGTACTAAGCTTGAGCCAATCTATCTGACAAAAGTGCTTCCCTCTCCAGCTCGCTAGGTTGAAAACCCGAAAGGGCGACCTAGGCAAAAGTTAGAGCGAAAAAAAAAAACACAATAAAAAGGAGAAATAAGGGCTCGCTAGGCTGAAAACCCAAAAGGGCGGCTTAGGCAAAAGTTAGAGCATAAAAAAATCAGGAGAAAAAGGAGAGGGAAAACACTCTTTTGAATCTTCGGCATACTATCTCCAGTCCTTGGCATACAACAGGCTCAACTGACAAGGAAAAAGAAAAACCACGACAAAAGCTCACATTAAAATACTTAAAATATATTACAAGGTCCTAAGGTGCAACTTAGGAATACTTATTTAAGACATTTATATTTTACATTAACTGCACTGCATACATATACATATTCCTGCCTACACCCCCACTTGTTTCCCCCAGATACTTCCTTCCTTTTGCGCCTCCAAGCGGTCTATCCATGCTGCAAGGCGTCCACCAAGCCGGCCCATATCCTCTTCTACGAGGCACGTAAGAACCCCCTCTCGAACCGCCGAAGTATCTCCTTCGCCATCACCCATCTCCATTCTCGTGGATCTGTGTTACTAGGTCCGGCCCGTTATCTCGACACCCCCATCCAGCCGAGGGGGGGAGCAGCCACTCGGTTCCTGTGGGTTATTTTGCTGAGTGCCATCATCAGGCCTTATATCAGTGCCCCATCCATTCTGAGGAGAAGGGATAGCCTCCTCCGGCTCCCAAGGATTTTGTTGCCTGCCTGCATCATCATGTCGAGGGATCTCGAAATCATCATAACTAAAGCCGCACCCCATTCGGCCTCACTGGGGCAGCCGCTTCCCAATTACTAGATCACGACCGACCCGATCCCAATACGGGACCCAAAGGTCGTGCCGCCAAAACGCACAAGACAACAAGCAAATAACAAATAATGGGTAAGGCCATAATGGCGATACGCCAATAACTTAAAACACATGCGGAAGCTAAACAAAATATCCTAGTGGCGCCCGAGCTAACAAGCTCAAACCAAATACAACCAAAGAGATCATAAATCTCTTGGTCCAAAAATTCGACACACGTGCCGCAACATTGGGCACGTAGAACAAAACTCCCTGTCATGCAATACAAATATATAGCACGAATAAACCAAGTCATCGGCGACGTTACAGCCGGAACCCAACATTACACTAAGTCTAAGACTCTAGTCTACACACTCAACGGCTAAACATGCCGGAGTACAACATAACCAACAATATAAATGATTTGAGATATAATAAATATGTATTTAAACGACTTGGCTCGACTAACATTTGTCGGCTCACAAAAACCAATTATTAATAATTTACAATTACAAGAACCAAATCAATAACACAATCTTACTACCCAAAGTGAAGTCTATATAACTTCACTTCCCAAACGTCCTTTCCAAATAACTAAGGCTACAAAAATAAATTAAAGTAGCAACCTTTATAAAAATTACACTTCTATCGTAGGCTCAGCGGTTCCTTCGAGTTCTAGCTCGGCTCGAATCTAAGGAAAACAAAGCAAACGAGTAAGTCATAATGACTTAGTAAGCTACTAAAGATGCAATGTCATGGCATGGCATAATGCTCAAATAAAACATGTACATCTTATGTCATACTCATGATGTAGCATTTCATGGTATAATGTTCTACACAAACCAAATCCAACCATAGTCACATGGAATATAATTCTTCATAAATTATCATGAAATAAATCATATCAATAGATTATGATTCTAAATTCCGTAATATGTAGTATTTTATTTCTACATTTAAACTCCCATGAAACCATATAAACCAATTGCACCATGAGTTTCATAATTCTTCATTTATCACAACTCATATAAAAATTCGTGAATGAGAGACTATTGTTCCCATTTTTATCATAAATAGCATGTTATATTTTTAGTATAACATAAATCATAAAAATCATCATTTCATTAGTATGTTATATTTTTACTATAACATCTTAACAAGAAACCATCATCTCATGAAAATAATTCCATTAACCATGTATCACAACAATCCATACATGCTCATAAAATAAACCACGTAACCGAGAGAAGATGATTCTCTTTTTCTCGTTTCCGGCAACTCCTCGGAAACAAACGTGCCCTCGATAACCCTTTCGTGGTATCGACGTCCCCGAACAGTCTCCGCTCGGGTTCCATAGCTATCAAAGTCATGTGTATTACTCTAACTAAGATGAGCTACTTCCCCACCGTGGCCATCAGTGGAGGGGTGTGTGCAAATCCGCCACGACGACCCATTGCGATCACGAATCCCACAATTCGTGAAGACAATGTATCGTCCCACCAAAAACTCAAACCAAAACCGCCAGCTGGACTCAAACTCAAGCACATGTAATATATACTCACATGCTCAAATAAAGGAAAAGTACAACACACCGTACTAATCCAATCAAGTAGTTATTTACTTAAAAGTCACATAGTTAAGCATTTCTATGCTAACTAACACATAAACATCTTAGAGCGATAATATCAAGTCTCTAATACCCAAGTGTTCTTCATACACTTGAAAACGCTCGGAGGCTTGCCCTCCATCAAAACTACCCCAAATTCCGTAGGATTTCAATATGTAGTTCTCTATGTTCATATCAATCCATAATCGACTCCGTTTAGTCATTTCTACTCTTTTCAAATTTGAAGGCATAGAAGTTATTTGCATCATAGCCCTCCTATTATTCATTAGCTATTATTCATGGCTAAGTTCTTAAGGTTAGCAACATTGTGCAACGCTACAATCCATTCTTTCCCAACCAAAAACCCAAGACATAGTTCATAGGTCAACACTTAACATTTAAAGTCAACCATTAGAATTTAAGCATGCATCTCAATATAGCATTTAATCAAACATGCTTTCATCCAACATAACCATTACTCTAAACAAGATGCAATTTCATCTAGTATGTTCATAACCAACATGTAAGTTTATCTAACATGTTCTTAACCTTCAATTCATGAATTATAGTTGACCAACATACTCTTATTGCATAAAAGTCAACTCAACCAAATGAAGTCAAACCGTACATTTTATTCATGTGAACCATAAAGATAATTCATTTTACATGCTCACAACCAAAAATTCATGAATTAGATATTAACATACTCTTATTTTCATGAAAGTCAACTTTATTCCCAAAAGTCAAACGAAGCATTTCAACATATAATCATGAATTAGATAGCACCATATTCTCATAAACATGAAGGTCAACTTTATTCCCAAAAGTCAAATAAAGCATTTCAACATATATTCATGAATTAGATAGCACTATATTCTCATAAACATGAAGGTCAACTTTATTCCCAAAAGTCAAACGAAGCATTTCAACATAACCCATTGTAAAAATTCCTCTTTCATGATCACAACTAGAACTTGGGATTAAACAAATATCCTTCCAATATCCCAAACATATATCCATATGATTCTAACAATTCATACTATCCATTAAAATCCTCCAAAATCATTCATATAATTAAGAACCCATTTACTACATATTCAACATACCAAACCCTAGGTTTCTAGGAAATTTTATACCCATTAATCTCAAGTCCAAACTCACAACATGAAGCTTAATATCATACTTCATTAAACACATAAATCAATCTATTCATGCTTCTAGCAAGTTCACCCAACAAAAGTTCAAAAATCAAAATAAAACCACACACAACATGCTTGTGTACTCATTAACCTCAAATAGCAATCATCTTTGTTTTCCTTAGGGTCAATGAGCACAAAATCAAGAGAATAAAGAATCTAGTAGCTTACTTGACTAAGATGAAAACTCAAAAGAATCACGATCCAATCGGTGAAGTTGTTCCATTTGACGAGGGCTTCGCGAATCCGAAGTTTGGAGATCATCCGACGGTTAGATCTCCTTAGATTTGAGGAAGAATGGGGCTAGGGCTTGAAACTCCATGGACTCCCCAAGTCTCTCTATCATACGGTTGAAGAAGAAGGGGATGAATGAAGGAAGTGGCTGAATCTACAAAGGATTGGGCTTTATATACTTCCCAAACAAATAAGGGCACAATACGAACTTCCAAGGTACAATTAGTGAAGTTTAGGTGTAATCCACCACTAATAAAACTCTAATTAGCTCCCTAAACATGTTAGGACATGATTAGGACTTAGTATGAGGGTTAGGAAGAGTTCAGGGGGGGTTTAGTGGGGATAGAATAGGAAAATCACATCAATTAATCAAAACAAGGACAAGCTACTCGAAGACCCCATGCGCTCGCATGGCTATATATGATGCGACCGCATCACTCCTCTACACCCTTGCCATCCATTTTCTGCAACCTCGTTCACGTCCGGTCGTTCCCGCATGCAACCGCAACCCTTAAAGCCTCGAAACGACCTACAATTCAACCCTTAAAGTCCTCAAACACTTGGCTAAACCATCCAAGTCTCAAAACACTTTTAAAGTAGGTGTAAACTCCCATAAAAAACACCCGAAGCAACCCGGTGCAAAACCGGCGAAAGGCGCAACAACTCGGTAACGAAACGTCGAATGAAACCGCAAATCAACGGGCAACAACCCAAGGTTATAAACACTTCAAAAGGCTACTACATAGGCCTGAATGCCCCTCAGATGGTTAACAACGGATAGAAGAAATGAGCTCCCGAAAGACGACACGATCACCCGGCTCAATCTCAAACTACGCGATAAGTAGAATTGCTATCCTTGGAGCGTCGAAACTTCACGAGACTTAAGGAATACATCCAAATAGAAGTCTAACACATCTAAACATGTTATTTACTCATCATGTAAAGATTAAAGACCTAATCGAGCTCAGGAACACGAAACTCGAGTAAACTCTCAATCGCGTCGCATTTCGACTATCGTCGGGTTACGACTTGTGACTTAAGCAAGTCAACAACTAAATGACATCTCTCAATAGTATTTTGATATTAATGTGATCTCTCATACACATCTAGACTCTCTCAAAAATCAAATAAGCCATAAACCAAGGAAGAAATGCGAGCGTTGTACGCAATTCAAGCTAACCGGGAATCGGGGTCTTACACTGCCTCATCTGGGCGGGGAGCCACCGCAGCACCAAGGTTATGTACTCGCCTGAAATCCTCCTACAAAGCCTAAGGAATGACCAAGCCTGAACTTTCGATCTCCTCGCCTATCTCCATAAGGCGAGCGTCAATGCCCGTAGCTACATGGCGGCCAAACAAATTTCTAAGCCTCTGCCGGATCTCGCGAGAAGAGCCCTCAGCGATCACCATTATCCAGGCCAAATATTCAATGGACAAGAATATGTAATCGGAGAACAAATAGGCCTCCTGAAGCCTATCAAAGTCCAGACGCAACATCCTCTGGAAGTCAAAATCCAGAGTCCTGCTATTCGTCATCTCCAAAAACACCGGACGAGTTGTGTCTGGAATAACTTGCTCCAGCCCGAACTGACGCAGTATCCTGTCAACACTATAAAAAGAGGTTTTCTTCATACCGAATGATCGATGTATTTTATACGTCGATTTTATAAATTTCTATGACTTAAACTATGCTATTTCACGAGGCTTTTGGTTACTAATATATGTTTTTGGCGAGTTTTGTAAGTTTCAGGAATATTTGTGAAAATAAGCGAAACTCCAGGGTTTTAAGTGCAAATTATAAGAAAGGGCCAAAGAGGAAAATTGAAGAAACAAGGAAACTGCACAATCTGGACACCTTGCGGACGCAAGGTGCCTGCACTGCGACCGCAAGGTAGGCGACGGGTCCTCGAGCCGGCAATCAAGAAATCAAAAGTCACCACCGAGACCTTGCGACGCAAGGTACCCACACAAGGTGGTCAGAATGCTTGATTTTCGGGTTTTCACACAGTCATTCGATCCAATCACAACTCCCGAGTATATATAAAAGCCAGATGCCGAGCCAAAGCAAGAGGAGGACGGCTGGAAGCTCTCTTACCATAGATTTTAGGTAGTTTTAAATTGTATAACATAGTTTGGTTTTGTAATTTCAAGTATTGAAGATCAAATCATGCATCCAATCATCTCCATGTGCTGTTCATTGTCTATGATGAACTAAATCATCCATAATCTAGGAGGTGGGAGGTAACTTGTATCGAATTTATGTTTTGATTCTTATATATATGTCTATTCAATGCTTGTTGATTGTGTTGTTTATCAACCCCTATATTATCTTGCTTTGAACAAATGAATGCAATCGCAAATAATAAAGGCTTAGAGGTGCGGATAACTGCATGACCGAGTGCATATGTCGTACATTGGCTCACCAACACAATAAATTGGACCTATCGATGCACGAGAGTGATAAGTTAGGACCAGGTTCTTACATGATCTAGGTGACAGATAGATCATAAATCTAGGTGATAGCTAGATTGACAGTTCCTGTGCTTAGGATATAGAATGGATGAATTTTGCGGGGATGGAGGCTGAACCAATTGTTCAACAGACTATATCTATTTTTAGTGAACGAACCCAAGACATTGAATGACATTATTATGAATTGAACATAAAGGAGATATAAGTGAAACCCAGAATCCTAGATTTCCACTCACCATAAGATCTTCATATATCATTATTCTTGTCTAATTAGTTAAACATCTATAACTAGTAGTTTAGAGTAGAATTAAACATAAAAAAAACCCCTTAGGTTAATAATCTGCTATCAATAAGTGCACTGTTCGTGATCACTTGTCTCTGTGGGTTCGACCCTTGCTTCCAATACTATTCTATAATAGTCTTGTCCACTTGCAAGGAAAAAGATTAAATAAAATATCGATCAAGTTTTTGGCACGGTTGCCGGGGACAAGCTAGTTCACGTAGTTAGTTTGTTGGTAGCATAGTTTTTAATTTAATTTAGTTTTTAGTTTAATTTTCAGTTTTCATAAAAATAAAAATACAAAAATATTTTATTGTATTTTAATAGTTATTTGTTTTTTAATTGCTTTTTAATTTTTTTATGCAAGGTCGTAGATCTTTAAATCCTAAATTGGTAGACTTAGATCAAGATATAAATATTGTTAAAAGATATCAAGAATATTTTTGAAAATCTAGCTTTCGAGCACGATAATCAAGACCAATTGAATCAAGAGGATCCTCTGGTTGATCCTACAATGGAAGAAAATAACAATATTCGTAATCCGAAAACCTAGTTGACCATCAATAGGAATCAAAGACAAGAAGAGCACGCAAGAAGAAATATGGAAGTAGTGGTAAATCAAAGAACTATTAATGACTTTAGTAGACCTTCATTAAATGTTGTGACATCATGTCTAGTCTTGCCGATCTTTGTTAGGAATTTTGAGTTAAAAGGACATTATTTTAATGCCATACCATCTTTTCATGGGATGCCCCATGAAGATCTGTCCGGTTTCTTAAGAGAATATGAATACATGATGAGTACTTTTCCTTTAGGAGGGTTGGTGAAGATCAAATTAAAATGAAATATTTTCCAGTGCATTAAAAGAATTGGCAAAGAGATGGTTTATGAACCTAACACCAAATAGTGTTTATACTTGGGCACAATTATATGATTTGTTTATGAGCAAATTTTACAAACATGCATCTCTTACGAGTATAGAAAACAAATCATGTCATTCCAAAATGAACCAGGTGAAACATTCCATGAGTCATGGGATAGATTTAAAAATCGCTTATTATGTGTCCTCATCATAATTTGGCTCAACATGTGTTAGTGCTTCAATTTTATCATGGTCTTTCGCCGGGCTTACAAACTATGGTTGATAGTGCGGTGGTGGTTCTATTAATAGAATGACACCGAAGCACTAGAAGAATTATTTGAGATGCTAAGTATTAATTCCCAACGAGAAAAGTGCTAGAGGTAAAAATAAGAGCCTATATCAATTGCAAGATAATTCAAATACACAAGCTCAATTTGAAAATTGGCAAATTCAAGAAGCATGTGCTTTATGTGGATTATATTTTCATGCTACTAATTTTTGTCCGTCAAGTGCTATGTATTACGAACAAGCTAATGCTATGAATATGTACCCTCAAAGGCCAAGGAATGATCCCTATTCAAATACATATAATCTGGTTGGAGGAATCATCCTAACTTTTCTTGGGGAGGAAATAAGCCTTTGCAACCTCAACAATTCCAACCTCAACCACCACAACCTCCACGGTTGCCAAATCAAAATCGGTTGAGAATTGAAGAAGTTCCCAAGCAAGAAGTAGCTAGTAAAGGTCAAGCGACTTTGATGAAGTACATGCTTGAAGAAATTGAAAATCTAAAGAAACACATTGAAAGTTCGGAGCGATAAAAGAGAAGAAGGGAAGTTCCTAGTCAAGCGAGCAAGCCAAGTCAATCACCGTCTTGCGAAGCGGTAAGGTGATAGGTGAAGAGGTAAGTGATCGATCCTTCTTCTAATATGCTGCTACAATAGAAAATTACGAAAAGGTAATTGAAAAAGAAATCAAAAAGATAGTGATAGTAATAAAGAGATTAATGATTTAAGTAATCAAGAGGTAGAAAAAGAAAAAAAAGAAGTAGATGTTCCAAATAAGGAACAAGAAAAAGAAGAAGAAATTCAAAATAAAGATAATACAATTGAAGTTGAAAAAGAGTTAGATCAAGAAGAAGAGGAACCTTATGTGGCTCCACCACCTATGTTCCTCAATTCCGTTCAAAGAAGACTTATGAAAAACCGAATGGACAAACAATTTTCGGAAATTTATAATATGTTATCCAAAGTAAATGTTAATTTACCTTTGCTTAATGTTATTAAAAATATTCCAGCTTATGCAAAGTTTTTCAAAGATCTTCACTCTAAGAAACACAAGTTTGAAAACAATGAAAAGATTGTTGTTTCTGAAAATGTCAGTTCTGTTTTACAACCCGAATTACCACCTAAGTTGAAAGACCCTGGTAGCTTTAATATCCAAGTCTCCTTGGGAAGCTCTAAAAAGATGAAAGCAATGCTAGATTTAGGAGCAAGTATTAATTTGATGCCTTTCGCGGTCTATAAACAGTTAGGTTTAGGAGAACTAAAACCCACTACTATGCAATTACAATTAGCTGATCGCTCAGTTAAATATCCTTTGGGTATAGTGGAAGATATCCTAGTTCAGGTTGATAAATTGATCATACCAGTTGACTTTGTGGTTCTAGAGATGGAAAGGAAGATATGCACCAATAATGAAGTCCCAATATTGTTAGGCAGACCATTTATGGCAACTGCCAACACAATGATTAATGTGAAAAATGGTAAACTCACAATGTCAGTCCTAGGTGAAAGCAGTTGAAATTTACGTGTTTGATGCTATGAATAGACCTAGTGACATAAGTGCTGCTTTTCAATAGATGAGATTGAAAAATTATCAACCGAAACCTTTGAAGAAGAGGAAGATTATGAGAGAGATAGATTTATTGTCTATGATGATAGCCCTATCCCTCCCATAAAAATTGACATTGAGGAAATTGAAAGAGAAATAGAAGAAGAGGAAAGATTAGAGAAAGAAAAGTTAGAAGCTAGTAAAAAGATAGAAGAAAAAGAAATAAAAATAGAAATTAATTCGGATGAGTTTGAGAAAGTAGTAGAAGAAAGTTATGAAATCAAAGATGATGAAGTAGAGATTCTGAAATCTCTCTTTGAAGAAATTGAGATAGAAGATATTGAGGAAGAAAATAAGGAAGAAAAGCAAGAAGAGAATAATGAGGCTAAAATAAAAGAAACCATTAAAGTAGAAAATTATGAATTCATGCCTTCCATTAATTCTCCCAAAGTCGAAGAATTAAAGCCATTACCATCCCACTTAAAATATGCATTTTTAGGGGAAGGTAACACTTTGTCTGTTATTATAGCAGCCGACTTAACAGAAAAACAAGAAGCAAGTTTGTTAAAAGTTTTATGGACACATAGAGAAGCTTTAGGATGGTCCTTAGCTGACTTAAAAGGAATTAGTCCCTCTATGTGCATGCATAAAATACATTTAGAAGAAGGTAGTAAACCTTCAAGAGAAAGACAAAGAAGACTTAACCCACACATGGAAGAAGCTGTTAGGAAAGAAGTTCTTAAGCTTTTAGATGCGGGTATAATTTACCCTATATCAGATAGTAAATGGGTTAGTCCCGTCCAAGTAGTTCCTAAGAAGTCAGGAATTACTGTTGTTAAAAATGAGAAAGATGAATTAGTCCCTACAAGGACTATAATTGGTTATAGAATGTGTATCGATTTGCGGAAATTAAATGCGGCAACTAGGAAGGATCACTTTCCTTTGCCATTTATTGATCAAATTCTTGAAAGATTAGCCGGTCATGAATATTATTGCTTTCTTGATGGTTTTTCTGGGTATAATCAGATCCCTGTTGCACCTGAAGACCAAGAGAAAACAACCTTTACATGTCCCTTTGGTACTTTTGCTTTTAGGAGAATGCCTTTTGGGTTGTGTAATGCACCAGCTACTTTTCAAAGATGCATGATATCTATATTCTCATATTTAGTTGAAAGATGCGTAGAAGTTTTAATGGATGATTTTTCAGTTTTTAGAAATTCTTTTGATCACTGTTTAGAAAACCTTACATCTATTCTAAAAAGATGATGCGAAACTAATTTAACTTTAAGTTGGGAGAAAAGTCACTTCATGGTAAAACATGGAATTGTCTTAGGGCATGTTGTTTCAAATAAAGGCATTGAAGTTGACAAAGCTAAAATCAAAGTTATTTCACAACTACCCCCCACTTCGTTAAAGGAGTTCGAAGTTTTCAGGCCATCTTTGGTTTTTACCGAAGATTTATAAAAGATTTTCCAAAATCAGTAACCTCTATGTAATTTGCTAGCAAAAGATACATAATTTATTTTTGATAAAGAATGTTTAGAAGCTTTTAATTTATTAAAAGAAAAGTTAACTACTCTTGCCCCAATTTTATCCGGCCACGATTGGTCACTTCCTTTTGAAATCATGTGTGATGCATGATTTTGCGATTGGAGCCGTGTTAGGACAAAGGGTAGATAGAAAGCCTCATGTGATCCATTATGCTAGTAGAACTCGAATGATGCTCAATTGAATTATACCACTACGAAAAGGAATTTTTAGCGAGAGTATATGCTTTAGAAAAATTTAGATCATATCTGCTAGGATCAAAGGTGATAATCTTTTCTCGATCATTCTGCATTGAAATATCTGTTAAGCAAGAAGGATGCTAAACCAAGATTAATTAGATGGATGTTATTGTTACAAGAATTTGACATAACTATCAAAGATAAAAAGGAACCGAGAATGTTGTAGTGACCACTTATCTAGGTTAGAATTTTCACCCTTGCTTGAACGTCAATTTCTTGATGATCCTGTCCCATAAATGACAATTTTCTGATGAACAACTCTTAGCCATTAAAGATTCGACCCTTGGTATCTTGATTTTGTCAACTACTATGTGTCTCGATATCATTAATCCGATTTTGATCATTACGAAAAGAAGAAATTTAGCGGAAACTAAAAATTATTTTTGGGAAGCTCCTCATTTATACAAAATTTGTTCGATTCTTTAATAAGAAGATGTATTCGAGAAAAAGACCAACAAGGTATCATGGAATTTTTGCCATGGATATTCTTGTGGAGGTCATTTTAGTGGTAATAAAAGCTGCCGAAAAATTTTGCAATCGTGTCTCAGATTGGCCTAGTGTTTTTAGAGATTGTGAACTGTTTTACAGAACATGTGACAAATGTCAAAAAACAGGAGGTATAGGAAAGAGAAACGAGATGCCCTTACATGTTAATTTAGTAGTTGAAATTTTTGACGTTTGGGGTATTGATTTTATGGGTCCCTTCCACAGTGTCCAATAATTGCGAATATATTCTAGTAGCGCAGCTGATTATGTTTCTAAATGGATAGAAGCGGTAGCAACCAAGACTAATGATGGAAAAAGCAGTAGTCAAATTTGTAGAAGATTTATTTGCTAGATATGGAGTCCCTAAGGCCATAATAAGTGACCAAGGAACTCATTTTACCAATACCAATAGTTGTTAAATAATGTTCTTAGAAAGCATGGTGTAACTCACAAGTTAGCTACACCTATCATCCACAAACATCCGGACAAGTAGAAGTAAGCAATAGGCAAATAAAAGCGATATTAGAAAAGGCTGTTAGGCCTAATCGTAAAGATTGGGAATCTAAACTCAAGGATGCTTTATGGGCATACCGAAGCGCTTTTAAGACACCCATAGGAATGAGTCCATATAGAATGGTATATGGCAAAGCTTGCCATTTACCGAGCTTGAAATTGAGCATAAAGCCTATTGGGTCAGTTAAAGAATTAAATTTAGATTTAACATTGGCCGGTGAAGAAAGATTGTTTCAGTTAAATGAGTTAGAAGAACATAGATTAAATTCATATGAGAATGCGAAGACATATAAAGAAAAGACCAAAAAGTATCATGACATGGGATTAGCCAACAAAATGCTTCATCCGGTATGAAAGTATTATTTGTTTAACTCTAGGTTAAGGTTATTCGGGAAAGTTAAAATCCAAATGGTGCGGTCCCTTTAGAATAATGCAATTTATCCTCTCATGGGGCTGTTGATATTCAAAACCCCAAAAATAATGAAGTGTTTAAAGTGAATGGACAGAGCTCAAGCCATATTTTTGAGCCAATGTCGGTTGAGCGAACAATTGAGTTAATCCGCGTTTGGTGACAATGAACCACCAGAGATTAGGCTTGCAGTTTGGTCGAGCCAAAGACGTTAAACAAAGGCGCTAAGTGGGAGGCAACCCACTATGTTGAATATTATTTAGTTATGCTTTTCTCCATTAAATTTTATTTTTGGACATTTAATTTTTAAAATTAAATATGCCAAAATTCAAGTTTGGGGGAGAAAAACATCTTAGTGTTGTATTTATATGTTACTAATAATTTTAGTTTAGAATTTTGTTTAGTTTTTATATACGGGAAATATCAAGACATAACGGAAGTTAATGGAAGGGTTAAGCGCAAAGCTGTTGAAAAAATTGGAAAGAAAACAAGAAGGAAGTTTACGTCCACCTTGCGGACGCAAGGTGTGGAGGACACTGGACCTATAACGCAAGGTCCCGATAAATGCGAATCTCATGAATCACGTCGCATCGTCATCATGGGGAATGCACGGAATCTTAACCGGTTTGACTGCCGACCTTGCGGACGCAAGGTGTGGCAGACCCTGCGACCGCAAGGTCCCCTTATTTAAGAACATGCCGGGCCATTTGCAGAAATCACAGAATTCTCACTCCCTCTTCCAAGCAAAGTCTGCAGCGGCCGCCATTTCCTCTCAAGAATCCGTGAGATCCTTGAAGCCTTCAAATTCGGCACTAATCGCCAAGATCATCTTCCTCTCTCTCTCTCAAAACTCTTCATCTCCTCATCATCATCCTTCCACCATTACACTCCACAAGTTGAAGCTTTTGAAGGAGAAGGAAGAGAATATCCATTCGACCGACGAAGATCGGACTCACTCAGGTTGCAATCACTAAATTAAGGCCGCAAACAAGTAACCACTAACACCTCTTTAATTTCATACGTAAAATATTTGCATGCTAGGGTGTTAGATAGTTTTTAACGTAGATAAAATTTTGCATGCTTTAGAATAAATTTTAATTTTAAAATTTTAAAACAATTTTAAATTTTAACTTTTAGTTTTTAATTTTTATTTCAAACAAAAATGTTCCGTAGGCGTAGAAATTCCGGTGCTTCATCCTCCGGCCCCGCTCAGGAGGAAGAGCATAATTTTGACATAACCCGATTTGTGTCCTACGAGGCATCAGAGAGGTACACAAACAAACTCTCCAAGTCCTTGGTGCCCGAAAGGGGATTCAAGGTGTCAAGACTTTGGTATCCCCAGTCAATCGATAGCTCGTAGGTGGGGGCTTTGTTAGATTCTCCGCCATGAGGATGCCGTAGTCCCTATTGTCCGAGAATTCTACGCCAATGGCAACATTGGCATGGATGGTGGTGTGCTAGACACTTGTTAATGTTAGGAATATAGTAGTTGATTTTTCGGCCCCAAGCATTAACATATTTCGGCACCTCCAACTTTGCGTTGGTGCCGATGATTATATTCACACACCTCCACCCCCTATCAGATGCTGTCGAGGTAGTCAATCTTGCCATTGCTCTCCCGGTGTGGAGTGGTCCTATAGCCGTAACCCACCATTTGGACCACGCACCATGAGAGAGTCCTTCCTCCAAGACATGGCCAAGCCCGTGTATAAATTTGTTTGCGGACGTCTCATGCCCTCAAGTCACCAAAACACGGTGAATTGGGAGAGGGCTTGTCTCTGTCTACCTACACCATTATGATGGTGGGTCCATTGATGTTGGCCGCTTGATCAACGGCCAAATCAAGACCCTTATTAGAGGTAGGACGAATCACGGGGTTCGCGTTCCCGCATTTGATTACCGATTTGTGTAGGGAGGGCCGGGCGTGAGAATGCCCAAACACGCGGAGAGGTGAAGGCCTGGTCCGGTCATTACTGGGGCCATTTTGTTTGAACACCACCGGCCTGAGAGTGAGGGTTCCTCAAGAGGAGGAACCCGAAGAGGAGGTGAGGACCCACTGCGTGGAGATCTCCAATGATTGGAGGAATTGTCCTCCCAAAATGACATGATGGTTTCCAATCCCTCTTTTCGTTAGGTGGACCCGCTTACGTCCTTTTTATATTTGTCCTACCCCATCAATCCTCTCATATGTTCCTTTATTTTGAGGACAAAATAGAAATTAAGTTTGGGGGGATTTAAAATTTTTAGTCTTAGCAGGTCCTAGCCTAACGAGGAATGGAGTTGGGCTATGTCGTTAGGGTGAAGAAAAAATTCTTTATGTAATGACCATTTAACTCTTCACCCTATTTTTCCTGTTTTTATTTTTTCTTATTTTCGGAGTTGTTGCCTTGACCAGAATACACTCAATTTGGATACTCGGGGGTTCCTCTTATGGGGAACCATCATCAATTGTGTCATTGTCATCACCTCCAATTTTCCTAATTTCTAAAAAAAAATTATATTTAATTCAAAATATTCATCCTCGAGTTTAGGTGTGGTAATGCTAGTCGTAGTCAATGAGGAGATTAGTGCAATGAACTGCATAGTTAGTTCAGATCCTCTCGAATTTACTTAATTTTGCGAAACTTTTACTTTTCTCCAAATTCTTCATGCACTCACACCACCATAACTATGGATTGATTAGAATAGTTTTATAAAGTTTATAACACCTATTTCACTTCAACAAGATATGCACAAGAATATGATGCATAGCCATTTGAACATAATTGTTGCATTAAATTGTAACTTAGGGTTAATTGCATGATAGTTAGATCCCTTGAATTTTTCTCATTTATATATCTCAAGCACACTGTCGAACCGTGTCTGCATGTTAGTCTCAATTGTCCCTACCATCTGTCTTAACGAATGCTTATGTGAAATCCAGTGATGCTAAACACTTAACCCCAATTCCCATAGTTGATATGATATTTTGTGATGTCTTACTTGCTTTAAATACTATGTGAGCATTTGGCATTAAGAAATGACTTAGGTCATCTTTGGATCGTTAGAGCCTAAATATTCCCTGACCTATACTAAAATATATCTCTAGTGTCCTCTTTGAGCCTAATGAAAAAGAATGGAGTGTGCTAAGCACACTATTGAAACCCCCATTCGCCATCGTTTCTATTACCCACATTAACTTAACCCTAAAAGCCTATACACTTTTAGCCTACCCTTTAAGAGAGTAGGATGTGGGTGGGAAATTGATTCTAGGAGGACCACTTCTTTTCAGTTAGGCTAATTTTCAGAAGGCTTCTTCTTTCCGTCGTTGAAAAAAAAAATTCATGTGTCGACGAAAAATGAAATGGAAGAAGAAGAGTGTAAACAAAGATTCAAAAGGAAGCATAGCTTTCAAGAGAAAAATATGTTAGAAAAATTCTTCTGAGTAGAATGATGTGATATTTTTAGAAGAATTTCATTGCCCAAAACAAGTTTGGGGGAAGAAGAAAACTTGAAAAGTTACGTAAAAGCACCCCTCCACTTGTGTCTTTGCATGTCCTAGCCTAAATAGGGAAAACTTCCTTTGCTTGGAAGTATGAGGGATAAAGGGTAGTCTTACTCTCTCACTTTGAATTCCACCTTTCCTTCATATCCCCCAACACCTTGGCCTTACATTACAAGCTTATAAAGACCTAATGATCTTCTTGCCAATGCTTATGTTGTTTTAACTGTCAAGTGAGTAACATGGAATTGATCACACACTTCTTATTCATTCATTATTACCCTAAAAGCTCACTGTTAGCATAATCTTAGCTATTACAAGTCATTGGGATAGAGAGCATTGTATGACATACATAGAAGTGCATGGGATGGATGTATAAGTCTTTTAAATCCTTGGGACCTTTCTCGTCTCAGAATAACTAAGTTTGGATGGTAGATCTCATACTTCTTAATGCATGATTTTCTATTAAACTTTGATTTTCATATGAATGTGGTGTTTAGCTCAATAAAACCTGTTTTAGTTAAGATATTCTTTAAGACCGGTGATCACACACACACGGAGAAATTAAGTAGTAGCAGCGCTTTAAGAAAAGACTAGCTGGTTTTATATGACTAAGCCTGCATATATGTGGTGAGCACCTAACTGAGATTACATGCATGCCATACACCTATAACTTGAGATGAAGCCAAAAAAGATTTTATGTTTTATTCGCTTTTTGTATTTATTTGTTTTGTATTTAATTTGCATAGTCGAGTCACTCGAAAGAGTCTCCTTGAGTTTGTGGGTTTATAGAGGAATGTAAATAGTGTCACCCTCACAAAAAGATTTTAATTTTTGTTATTTATATGCTTTTGTATTTATAAGTTTATTTGTTTACTCGTGGACGAGCAAAGTTCAAGTTTGGGGGTATTTGATCGATGTATTTTATACGTCGATTTTATATACTTCTATGACTTAAATTATGCTATTTCACGAGGCTTTTAGTTACTAATATATGTTTTCGGCGAGTTTTGTAAGTTTCAGGATTATTTGTGAAAATAAGCGAAACTCCAGGGTTTTAAGTGCAAATTACAAGAAAGGGCCAAAGAGGAAAATTGAAGAAACAAGGAAACAACTGACACCTTGCGGACGCAAGGTGCCTCCTTGCGACCGCAAGGTAGGCAGTACGGGTCCTCGAGCCAGCAATCAAGAAATCAAAAGTCACCCACACTGGAGACCTTGCGGACGCAAGGTACCCAGCACCTTGCGACCGCAAGGTGGTCAGAATGCTTGATTTTCGGGTTTTCACACAGTCATTCGATCCAATCATAACTCCCGAGTATATATAGAAGCCAGATGTCGAGCCAAAGCAAGAGGAGGACGGCTGGAAGCTCTCTTACCATAGATTTTAGGTAGTTTTAAATTGTATAACATAGTTAGGTTTTGTAATTTCAAGTATTGAAGATCAAATCATGCATCCAATCATCTCCATGTGCTGTTCATTGTCTATGATGAACTAAATCATCCATAATCTAGGAGGTGGGAGGTAACTTGTATCGAATTTATGTTTTGATTCTTATATATATGTCTATTCAATGCTTGTTGATTGTGTTGTTTATCAACCCCTATATTATCTTGCTTTGAACAAATGAATGTAATCGCAAATAATAAAGGCTTAGAGGTGCGGATAACTGCATGACCGAGTGCATATGTCGTACATTGGCTCACCAACACAATAAATTGGACCTATCGATGCACGAGAGTGATAAGTTAGGACCAGGTTCTTACATGATCTAGGTGACAGATAGATCATAAATCTAGGTGATAGCTAGATTGACAGTTCCTCGTGCTTAGGATATAGAATGGATGAATTTTATGGGATGGAGGCCGAACCAATTGTTCAACGTACTATATCTATTTTTAGTGAACGAACCCAAGACATTGAATGACATTATTATGAATTGAACATAAAGGAGATATAAGTGAAACCCATAATCCTAGATTTCCACTCACCATAAGATCTTCATATCTGTTATTACTGTCTAATTAGTTAAACATCTATAACTAGTAGTTTAGAGTAGAATTAAACATAAAAAAAGCCCCTTAGGTTAATAATCTGCTATCAATAAGTGCAATGTTCGTGATCACTTGTCTCTGTGGGTTCGATCCTTGCTTCCAATACTATTCTATAATAGTCTTGTCCACTTGCAAGGAAAAAGATTAAATAAAACATCGATCACCCAACATGACGACTTGAGCAAAGCCGGCGGAGTGCAAAATAAAGTGTCGAATCTCCCAATGATTAATCACCCAAGATATGTCCATGGAACCCCTCCGAAAGAAGTCCTCAGACCAGTCATAATCAGAATAGTTAACTGGGAGAAAGCGACCTCGGAAGCCATAAAGCCTCGGATCATATCGCCTCGAAGGTGCAGAGCCATCACGCCGAAATGCTCCTCCAGCCACATATGGATCAGAATGGGGCTTCCAGTAGGGAAAATTTCGTCGCCCCTGGAAAAGGCATCCAAACCAGCCAGAGTTTCGACCAGGATTACCGGGACAATGTTAGCCCGGCGGTCACGGGCCTGCAGAGCAAGGTCCACCACGCGCACATCAATAAATCCCTGGGGGCTCACCAGCAGATACCTTCCCACCAGGCACATGAAAAGAGCCGTTAGCCGGCGTCTCAAATATTCCACGTCGTCCTCTACGAATTCTGTAAATGATCGAGGAAGAACGGTTAAATCAAAGTTCACCCCGTTATAGAAGCCCGGGGTGGCATCTCTAGTAGTGCGGAATAGCTCCCTAATTGCCATGTAGGGACGCCTCCGAGGCGAAGGCACGGCAATATGACGAGTGGCAGCAACTCCCAGCATGGCACAAAATTCTTCAAAAGTCGGGCACATTTCGTTCATCTCAAAGTTAAAGAGATGATCTTGACGAGACCAGAACCTGGGCTCTCCCCTCATCATGTCCCAGTTGATCACGATATTCCTCCAAGAAAGAAGGCACCTGAAGCCAAAAAGATGATCGAACCAGTCACACTCGTCGGCTCGGAGGGCAAGAATCCATAGGTCGAGGGCATTTTCATAAATTTCTAATTCTAAAGGGGTATGGTACGGGGCAGCCATTAAAGCAAAAATATAAAACTCTCTCTATCAGAAGAAGGAGCAATTGAGAAACAGAAGCTGAGAAGAAATGAAGTGAGCTGAAAGGAAAACGGATGTGAAGAATTCAGGCTCGCCGGGTCTCCTTTTATAGCAGAAATGAAGAAAATCGACAAAAGGGACGAACAGTGGTGAAAGTGGCCAAGAAAAAGCTCTCAGGAAGGCCATTTTGGGCGCCACCCTCATGAAGTTTGGGCATGGCGCCCAAAATGCTTATGAGCCATGCCTAATTTGCTCCTTTACTACCCCTTCTGTGCTGGTTTCTGTCCAAAACACCAATTAATCTTTCGTCTGATCACGGAAGCTCTGGTAATCTACCGAACAGCAAAGCCTACAAGAGTATAGATGGCCACAATTATGCCCCCTCGTACAGGAAGAGGCGGCTGCCTCTTCCTCTACCCGCAGATCGCCAGAAAAGCCCCCTCGAAATTGAAGGTGTTTTCTTTTCAAATTCAGTTCTAAAAAATAGTGTGCCATTACCATTAGGAGTCGGTATAGCTTTATTTTCTTGCATGTATTTTAAGTGTGCATTTTATTTTATGACATTTAAAATTATATTGTATTTCATCATTCATGTTTGTACAGATACTAATTACTAATTACAAACAAAAAGAAAAAAAAAACCTGACATGTGCAGGAAAGGAAGCTAATAGTCAAATGATACTGCTTCGCCAAGCCACCTCCCCGACTCGGGGCCCAACGTGCCATCAGGCGTGATCCGCCCCCTCGCCTGGCACGATTTCTCGATCCCACGCTCGCATCATCATCATCATCATCAGCGCGGCCGCAGATGGCCTCATTGTTCCGACATGAATAGTCATCTATCAGCCGCTGATATAGTTTGTTGATGCCGACAAAGCCCCGCAGGAGTCTCTTGTAGGTGGATACTTTGACCTGAAAATAAAAAAATTAGAGAATGAGTATCATCCAGCCAAGAAAAAAAAAGGGAGTGATGAATATATCGCGGCTGGCCTCGATCAGGACGCGGTACCTCGTAGAATCTCCACATCTGGAAGAACCTCCCTTATAAGCCTGCTATCTTGCCAGTATGGGAAGGATGGAAAGGCATCGTTAGGCATGGAAAAATCGAGCCGTGCATCCAGAACAGGTGAAGAAGACTCAGCCCAAGCACCATCAACAGATGCTCGTCTCCCGATCACATGAGGAGGAGGAGGAGGATGAAGCATTGTTCTCAAAAAGTCTTCATAAGCTATCACCGGAAAATCACTGACAGGCATTTGATATTTGGCCAAGTACTGGAGCCTGTTTGGTATGAAGTGTGGCTCAATCACATGCAGAGGAGGTGGAGGAGGTGCCACCGGTCTATTGTAAACGGACATGCCGACGCTGACCCGCCACCCATATACAAACGAATCACACATGATAGACACCATCAAGATCCGGCAACGATCAAATATCAGAGTAACCTCGATCGGCCCTACTAGATGCTTCCAAGGGAACAAAGTCACCGAACCAGAAGTCGAGCTTGCCACTTTGTTCTGCAGCCCCAACGACTCAACATAATGACCCATGGAGTCCGTCTCTTTCCGATTCGCATTTACAAATTTGACCAGATACGGTGGGCTAAGGATATCGCCGCAGTAAGCCCAGTCAAAACAGAGTAAGCCCACACCAAAAAAAAAAGAGGAGGTAGAGTCAGCAAATAAAAAAAAGAGAAAAAGAAAATATAGTAAAAATAAAATATATATATATATACATGCTGACAAAAGGAAAAGAAAAAAAAAGAATACCTCCCAGGCAGGGGCAAAACCATTCATCACCTTCGAGTCATTCCGACTCAATTTATCCATGCAAAAGTAAAGCTCAGCCAGAACTGCCTGCCCCCAGTCATAATCAATCACATGCTCCAGATCTCCGAGGCAGCCCAGCAAAGAGACCCTCAGGGTAGTGGAAGCATTGGCAAAAAGAGACGTGCCCAAGAAAAAGAATAAAAATGTCCGGGCGACACGCGTCACAACAACGCTATCCTCAGGATCAACCTTCCCAACATTTTTTAGAAGCCACTCCTTCACGCTGGGAATGGTCACCTCATCAGCTGTCTTATACTTGGGCACGAACCCCAAAAGGTCCTCCACCTCGCCATGACGCCGAGAGTATAATCTCGTCAGATTCCGCCCAATACCGTAGAAATACCGCATAGCCGCAAAGTCGCAGGAGTCATGGTAATCTCTCCCGCCTAAGGTGGAAAGTGTGGGTGGTATCTCACCAAAAGTTCAAGCAAAGACGCCGAAATGACTCTCAGAATCGCGAAGGGAGTAAAGGCCCGCATAAAGACTCCCAAGCCCGTATCATCTACCAAAGTCTGAGCTGCCAGAGGCATCGAATAGAATATATCAGAAACTCTGGCACAAGTGGCCCTTGTTTTGTCCAAAACCCCGCGCTCCTGGAAAAAAAAAGAGGGGAGGAAAATAAAGGTGAGTATCCCACAAACCCTTTTTCTTCTTGCACATTCAATACATCAGATTTTTCAAAAAAAAAAAGCAACAAAAAAAAATAATAAATAAATAATATATATATTTTTGTACATAAAATTTTTTTCTTTGCACATAAAAATACACATTATCATTTTTAAATGTCATAATAATATATACAGATATACTTTGCATAAATGTACATGTCAACATATAAAAAAGAAAAAAAACACAAAAGAGATATAAAATATATACTTTGCATTTAAATATGTATGTCACATTTTCTTTATTTTCACAAAAAAAAAATCTCATGTATATTCAGTATCATATTTGCATTAAATAAAGTAGCTCATGCATCCATAACTTACATTTATTAGTCAATAAGCAGTATTGAGAATGCGCGAAAAAGAAATTTAAAATGCCACCTGCCATGGAAAAATAGTATCTGCTTGGCATTTCTTATATCCCTACAGCATTAACATGCATAAAAAAAAAATTCTAGTACATAAAATATATCTGTTTTGTCTTGTATATATCCGAAAAATGTATCCAGAAAATTTTGCATTTCATTCCGAAAATTCCGTCATGTGAATATATGCCATGTAAAAATATTTTTAGAGCTTAAACATGCATCATATAGATTTATTTGCATTAACATTGTAAATCATGCATAGTAGAGTCAAAAAGTAACTACTAGTTCAATTTGGGCATCACAAAAATAAATTGTCCGAATTTCATACATTATTACTAAAATTGCATCATTTTAGTCCATAAATCGCATGTATAAATATCATAAGCTGTATATATATGCTCCAAAAGTCAAAAACAGCACATAAATTGAACAGATCTGAAAAATTGACCAAATGGGTGGAAGAAAGTCATACTTACATTGGGATCAGGAAGATTCGAGACGTGTTTGTACCAGTCTCGCACCAGATTGCCCCAGTCGTGTTGCGAATAATAATAACCAATATGGTTTCGAATCAAAGGAGGAAGCTCTTTCTTTTTCTCGCCAGATTCCGGGTTCATTGGTGCTTTTCCTTTCTTAGATCTAGAGGAAGAAGCCATCTGCACAGAAAAACAAAAATTTTGGCGAAAGAAAATTGAGAAAAGGAGAGAAAATGAAAAAAAAAAAAAAAGAAAGAAAGAACTTACCGTCGGCAGAAGGAAGTTGGAGCTGAAGCAGGAGAGAAGGAAATGAAATTTCCTTTCTCCCGTAAGTGAAGAAGAAAGGAAGGGAAAAAGTGAAATTTTCACTTTTCCCCCTCCAAGCAATTAAGCACCAGCACTTAAGTCCTCAAAATTTCAAAGCTGCAAAATGGTCCCTGAGACTTAACAGGAAGTTAACAAAAGCAATTTTGTTAACCACATTTGATGGTCCTTCATCCAAAAAGCAAGGAAAGCTCATATCCCCAGTAAATCAGCCACCAAACAAGCCAAAAGTCAGAAAATTCTGCGGCAAAGGTAAATCCCTCTTCTTTTGAAAAAAAAATTTGCAAAAAGAAAACAAAAGAAAAGAAAAATCAATCAAAAGAAAAGAAAAAAAGAAGAAGAGAGAATCAGAAAAAAAAACAAAGTCATGAAAAAAATGCAAAAAAAAAAATAAAAGAAAAGAACAAGACCAAAGTTCCCAGCAGAGATGAACTACGTTGGTCTGATTCCCTGTATAGGGATACGTAGGCAGCCTATTTCGGTAGGCACGACCATCACAATAAAAAAAGAGAGAGAAAGAGAGAATAAATTCCCCAGCGAGAATGACAAAAATACCAAGATCAGCCGAATCCGCGGCAGCCACCCTGGCACAAAAAGGTAAGTCAGGTACAGTATTCTTACCTTGACTGTTAGAAATAATTTCCTTTTAAAGGAATGTTTGCTTTTAAATAAAAGAAAAACTTTTTTTTTAAATGAGTTTTGATTTCAAAAAAAAAAAGAGAAGAAAAAAGAGGAATATTCCAAAAAACAAAAAAAAGGAAGGAAGAAGAAAAGAAAAATCTTTATCGTGTCCAGCAGGTTTTTGATCGGTTGGATACAGTTTTTGAAAAATTTGAAGAAAGTTCTTTATCCTATTCGATGTCGGATATTGATCGGCCGAATACAGTTTTCGAAAATCTGAAGGTCCTCTTATTGTGTTTGGAAGAAAGGTATTGACCAGCCAGACACAATTTTGAGATTGATCTCTTAACATATTTCAGCGTCAGGTATTGACCGGTTGAAATATGGTTTTCGAAATACACAAAAATCTTCATACCGTATTTGACAACGGTTTCGGACCGGAAGAATACGGCTTTTCAAAAAACATGAAAATATTTTCTTCAAATTGGTTGTTTGTTTCAGCTTAAGCCGAACTACGTTTGGTCTGATTCCTTTTATTAAGGGATACGTAGGCAGCCTACATTAGTAGGTCCGACCATCAGAGCATTTAATTTGCATATCTGCTTAAAAACTGCGATAACCTGCTATAATTGACTAAAAATGTCTAGGATATAGAGGTTTGATAAATTGGTGCATTATAACTGCTGCCTGTTGCATATTTCTCCCTCGTTTTGAAATGAAACGAAATTGGAGAGTCTATTCTAATCAACGATGTTCGCCTACTCTCGATGTCGCTGGTTACCCGTAGACTCCATCGTTGAGGGGCTCTATGTACACCCCAATTTCGCACTCGATATGTGACATGACATAAAATATCAAGACCTTAAAGCATTAACAAATGTCAAGTTACAGTGGTCAAAATGCAAAAGGACAAAGCAGATGCGCAAAAGGACAAACCGCAGGGACTAAAGTGTCAAAAATGGGACAAGTTTGAAAATTAGG
>CM028380.1:32196221-32242366 GCA_013146195.2 Codonopsis lanceolata
AAAAATTAATTAATTCAAACAACAAGTAGGCTGCTTCACAAACAACAAAGTAGGCTGCTCGAATATTAATTCAAACAACAAGTAGGCTGATTCAAACAACAAGTAGGCTGCTTGAATATTAATTCAAACAACAAGTAGGCTCAATTGAATTATAAGTAGACGACTTGATTTGCAATTTTTCATTAACATGATTCTAGAAATTTTGCATCAATAAAAGAAATAAGGAACAAACTGATGTGTATATCAGTTTGTACAGTACTGCTTGCAGACCACTTCGGGATGGCCTAAACCTGCCTAAGGCTTCCCATTTACCTTTTCTACCAAGGCAAGACCCTCCCACAGAATGGCATGATTATTTCAGAAACATGGGAAACAACATCATCACTTCACAAAGGAAATTAACAAACAAACATGATAATTAAAGCCACAAGAAAAACGAATTAGTACCTTAAATATTGGAATTGCCGAATTACAATCCAGAAAAAAGAGACGGTGAGGATGAAATTTGGCCACAGAGACGACAGCAGAGAGTGGAGGAGACGGCAAGGGGAGGAGTCGGCAACGACGACGGCGAGAAGCAGAGACGGGATTCAGGAAGCTACGTCTGTTGTCGTCCTCTTTGCCTCTTTGGCGAATACGAATGGGGAATTAGGGTTTTTTTTCGGGTTGGGTTCAATTGGGAACAATTAGGTTTAGTTTAGAATAGGGTAAACAATTCCTAATGGTTCCTTGGGAACGAATGAGGAGCTTGTCTAGCGGAGGCTGGAGTAGCGAGAGAGAACAGAGAGTCTGCTACGTTGAGAGTGTCAGAGCGGAGCATGAAAGAGAGACCAAGGTGTAGTATACTTTTAATTCACTTCATTCATTTTTTGGGTGGGGGGAAATTAGACCGCTTAGTCCCGCCCTTTTTTTTTGGCCGAGCCGCACAACCACAACATTTCCTTACAAACGTTGTAATCGAGCAAATACAACGTTTTTAACAAAAATCGTTGTGAACTAGCGTGGCTAAGGCATCCATAGAAAAGGTAAGAGGAAATCATTGTAGTTTAGACAACGTTTTCAATAGAAACGTTGTGAAAAAGGTCCTAAGACAACATTTATCCAAAAAACGTTGTGTAAAACCAATTTTTAACAACGTTTTTCTAAAAACGTTGTAAAACAAACGTTGTAAATGCTCTTTTTTGTTGTAGTGCACTCACGGTGTTTGTTTTGCAGAGATCCACATAAAGTCAGATATCAGACTCAAACGACATAGTTTCGTCACCAATCTAGTCAACGAATGATCCACGTACATTGACGACTTTCGACACCCCCGGTATGACTGATATTTTTGCCAGATCCGGATTTAAACTAAAAGTATTTAACTATGAGTATATAACAATAGCTTATTATTCCATCTGCGACTGATATGAGATGGTTGGTGGGGATTGGACTAATCAGAGTTTATTTTTTGCATCCTTCACTTATTTTGAAATTTTGAATAATTATTTGATTTTGTAAACTGTGATAACCGTTATTTTGATATGTGAATATTTGGATTTTTTTTTCCTGATCATCCACACCTGCTTAAAATGGGAAGAAGATTTTGTATAAACTTCCTGAATATTGTTTGCATACAATTTATTGGAAAACTAGTATTTTAAGTGAAGTAAATTGAGGCTCTGAGGGACTAATTTATTTGTGAGTCATTTATGTAATGACTATGGTAATTGTGGAATTATGTTCTTTTCCATGAGTACATAAGAATACTATATTTATTTGTCCAATTCAGATATCGGATGAATAAGTTATAGAGGTTTAAAGTATGACATTGGAAGTGTTGGAAGTGAGTTATCCCATATTGGAAAAATATGAAAGACTTGAAGGGTTTATATACAAAGGCTCCATTTGTGTTGGGTAAGCTTGTATAGAAAGAACTATCACTCTTGCGCCTGCAGGGGGTGCAAATCAAGGTTCAATTTGGTTTGGACCGACGTACTCGTGTGCCTGCGCATGCGAACACGAATACCTGACCAAATTGTGCTACCTAGACAAACCCACCTTTTGCGACTTAGTTTCAAGATTGAAGCAACTAAAATAGGGATATTTCCCAATAATCTTGAAACGTTATTATTTCAGATAATAGCTCCTAATACTGGAACTGAAAAGATCGTGACTGGAGGCCCTTCGAACTCGAACCTTACTATGACCAATGTAGCAGCCATGACTCAAATGGTGACTGTTCCACATCTGCCGGTGAACCATAATGAGAAACCGGAGAAATTCAAAGGGCTGAATTTCAAGCGCTGGCAGTAGAGGATGCTGTTTTACTTGACCACGCTTCATTTGGTAAGGTTTCTGAAAGAAGGCCCTCCAAATGTTGGTGATGATGGTGATTTCCAAGCTGTTAGTGCTTTGGATGCATGGAATCAAGCTGATTTCCTTTGCAAGAACTATGCACTGAACGGGTTGGAAGACTCGTTGTATGAGGTTTATCGTTTTAAAAAAACGACAAAGGAACTATGGAACTCTCTTGACCACAAATACACCTCCGAGGATGCTGGGGTCAAAAAGTTCATAGTTGGTAGATTCCTGAACTACAAAATGACAGATTCTAAATATGTGTATAGTCAAGTACAGGAGCTGCAAGTGCTTTAGTCTGAAATTGAGACAGAAGGGGATGGAAATTAGTGAAATCTTTAAGGTGGCTGCAATTATTGAAAAATTGCCTCCAGCGTGGAAGGATTTCAAAAGTTGCCTAAAGCATAAACGAAAGGAGGTGACTGTTGAATAGCTTGTTGTTCGTCTTGGCATAGAAGAGGACAACATAGGCAATGATAAGAAAACGATCACTTCTATGGCTGCTAAAGCCAATGTCGTGGAGCATGGTCAAAGCTCAAAGGGCAAGGGAAAATTTGCTAGAGCTGGAAAAGGGACAAACTTAGGTCCAAAGGGAGGAGTTTTTAAGAAGAAGTTTCTTGGAAACTGCTACAACTGTGGAGGCAAGGGTCACAAGTCCACGGTTTGCAAGAAACCAAAGAGGGAGCGTGAAGCCAATCTTGTGGATGACATCGCTAAAGATGTGTTAGATATCAACCTTGCTGCAGTGATCTCTGAAATCAATTTAGTGGCTTCAAACCCAAATCAGTGGTGAATTGATACCAGTGCCACTAGGCACGTCTGCTCCAACAAGGAGATGTTCAGCACTTTTGAAGCTGCCGAGGATAGGAAAAAGCTCAATATGGGAAATTCTTCCACCTCTGATATTAAAGGTCAAGGGAAGGTGGTCTTGAAGATGACTTATGGGAAGGAACTGACTCTCAACAATGTGCTCTATGTGCCTGAGATTCGGAAGAATTTAGTGTCCGGATCTTTGCTTGTGAAGCATGGCTTCCGTATTGTTTTTGAGTCTAACGTTGTAACTTTGGCTAAAAGTGGAATGTTTGTAGGCAAAGGGTATGTTAGTGATGGGCTGTTTAAGCTATCTGTAATGGTTGTCAAGCCTAAAAGCAATAATAATAAGAACAAATCTTCTGTTTATTTGCTTGAGTCTTTCAATTTGTGGCATGGTAGACTAGTACATGTTAATCATGGTACATTACATATACTAATTAACATGGATTGCATACCAAAATTCCAAATTGATAAAAATCACAAGTGTGAAACTTGTGTAGAAGCAAAGTTAACGAGAATGTCCTTCCATTCTATTAAAAGAAATAGTGAACTACTTTGATTAATTCACACTGATTTATGTGATTTTAAATCAACACAATCACGTGGTAAGAACAAGTAATTCATAACTTTTGTTGATGATAGCACAAGATTTTGTTATGTGTATCTTCTTAAAAGTAAAGATGAAGCAATAGAGAAGTTTGTTCTCTATAAAACTAAAGTTGAGAATCAATTTAACAAGAAGATTAAGTTGTTAATAAGTGATCGTGGAGGTGAATATGAATCACCATTCGCTGAATTTTGCGCTAAGCATGGAATAATTCACGAAACCACTACACCTTATGCACCTCAACAGAATGGCATTGCAGAACGAAAAAATCGAACTCTTAAAGAGATGATGAATGCCATGTTGTTAAGTTACGGATTACCACGAAACATGTGGGGAGAAAGGCGTGTTGTAAGCTAATTACCTTTTAAATAAGGTAGGTACCCCACAAGAAGTTTGACAAAAGCCCTTGCGAGATGTGGCATGGAAGAGTTCCATCCTACAAATACTTGCGAGTGTGGGGGTGTCTTGCAAAGGTTGCTGTTCCTTTACCTAAAACGGTGAAAGTAGGACCAAAAACTGTTGATTGCATATTCATTGGTTATGCACATAACAACAGTGCTTATCATTTTCTTGTGCACGAGTCTAAGATAGAAGACATACACAAGAATATAATAATAGAATCTCGAAATGTTTCTTTCTTCGAAAATGCATTTCCTTGTAAGAGAAACAATGAGTCTAACTCATCTAAACGGGTACATGCTTCGGGAGAAGACGAACAAGAAGAGAATGAGCAAGAAGAGGTGGAACCTCAACGTAGCAAAAGAAGTAGGGTAGAAAAATCTTATGGTCCAGATTTAATTACCTACATGCTAGAAAGTGAACCTCCAAGTACAAAGAGGCTGTGAGTTCCTCCGAGGGACCTCGATGGAAAGAAGTCATTAAAAGTGAAATTGATTCCATTCTTCAAAATCATACTTGGGAACTAGTGGACCTCCCTCAAGGAAGCAAACCATTAGGGTATAAGTGGATTTTCAAGAAGAAAATGAAAGTAGATGGAACAATTGATAAGTACAAGGCCAGACTTGTAATTAAAGATTACAGACAACGTGAAGGCCTTGATTACTTTGATACTTATTCTTCTATTACGAGAATAACCTCCATTAGATCAGTACTTGCTATTGCCACATTGCGAAATTTGGAAGTACATCAAATGGATGTAAAAACTTCTTTTCTAAATGGTGATTTAGAATAGTAGATTTACATTGAACAACCAGAAGGGTTTTCTGCTCCAGGGCAAGAAAACAAAGTGTGCAAGTTCGTTAAGTCTTTGCATGGCTTAAAACAAGCACCAAAACAATGGCATGAGAAATTTGACAATGTCATGTTGGGTTGTGGATTTAAAATCAATGAATGTGATAAATGTGTATATGTAAAGGACACTGAAAATGGCGATGTCATTTTATGTCTTTATGTAGACGACATGCTTATCATTGGTAGCAAGATAATATGATTAAATCGAAAAAAGACATGTTAAACTCGAAATTTGACATGAAAGATATGGGGTTAGCTGATGTAATCCTTGGTGTTAAAATTTCTAGAATTTGAAGTGGAGTTATTTTAAGTCAGTCACACTACGTGGATAAAATTCTAGAAAAGTTTAACAAAGATGACATTGCAATAGCTAGAACTCCTATTGACACAAGTCTACATCTATCAAAGAATAGAGGTGAGACTGTTTCTCAGGTAGAATACTCGAGAATCATAGGAAGTCTGATGTACTTAATGAGTTGTACAAGGCCAGATATTGCCTATGTTGTGAGTAGACTGAGTAAATATACGAGTAATCCTGAGATTGATCACTGGAAATCGATAGTCAGAGTACTAAGGTACTTAAGATATACTCGTGATTATGGATTGCACTATACAAAAGATCCAGCACTAATCGAAGGATATACAGATGCTAATTGGATCTCTGATATTAAAGACTCAAGGTCTACTAGTGGATTTGTATTCACTTTGGCAGGTGCAGCCATATCATGGAAATCTTCTAAAAGTAGTGAAGAAGCTGAGTGGCTACGCCAATTTATAAAAAATATTCCAAGATGGATAAAACCTGTACCAGCAATTTGCATACATTGTGACAGACAATCAGCTATTGGTAGGGGACAGAGCAACATGTACAATGGTAAGTTTAGGCACATACTCCATAGGCATAATACCATTAGATAACTACTCTCAACTGGTGCTATCTCTATTGACTACGTGAAGTCAAAGGATAATATAGCGGATCCGTTAACCAAATGGTTAAATCGAGAGTTAGTTAAAAAGTCATCAAGAGGAATGGGTCTCAAACCTCTTGAAAAAAAAAAAAGTCTATACAATGGAAACCCAACCTAGTTGATTGGAGATCCCAAGATCTAGGTTCAAAGGGACAAACTAATTGTAAAAAGATTTTGAGTCACTGTGGGAGATTCATCTCTTATCAAGTGATGAGTGTAAGTAAAATGATAAACATATGGCTTTTAATGATTCTTAAGAATCACCTATGTGAGAGAGAAGTGGGGCCACTTCGAAGAGAATTGCATGAGACTCAATTCTTAGACCTTGCAGAACCAGGCGTATGTTCAGGGCCATGAATTAATATAACTATGAGAACTGAATTGTGTTAGGAAGATTCCTGTGTGAAGTATGTAATAGTTTACTCTTAAGGCAGAACAGTTCAAAGACATCATATCTACTGATCAGCCGGTAAAGTTAGCATGCTTTCACAAAGGAAGGTTCAAAGGTTAATACCTACCTATCCTATGCAGGTTTCAACTGTTGAAGTTTATCACTATTATCGTCAATTTCTTTCATCTGGGGGATTGTTGGAAAACTAGTGTTTTAAGTGAAGTAAATTGAGGTTTTGAGACACTAATTTATTTGTGAGTCATTTATGTAATGACTATGGTAATTACATGTGGAATTATGTTCTTCTCCGTGAGTACATAAGAATACTATATTTATTTGTCTAATTTTGATATCGGATGAATAAGTTATAGAGGTTTAAAGTATGACATTGAAAGTGTTAGAAGTGGGTTATCCCACATTGGAAAAATATGAAAGGCTTGAAGAGTTTATATACAAAGGCTCCCTTTGTGTTGGGTAAACTTGTATAGAAAAAATTATCTCTCCTGCGCCCCCCGGGGGGGTGCAAATCAAGGTCCAATTAATTGGCTGATGTACTCGTGCGACATGAAAGTCGGAACAAATTGTGTTACCTAGACAAACCCACCTTTTGCTTATTTTTCTTTTTCATAAATTCAATTTTCGTAACTCCAACATTAAAGAGCATATTAATTATGTTTTAATGGACAGATTAATTCTATCTTAATGTCTGATTTAATTGAGTGCTTAATGGTCATTATCAAAACGGTTTTAGTAATTAAAGCGTGTTGATTTTCTAGCCTATATAATGAAACCATTCTCCACAACATTACACACACTTAACAGAAAATATGAAGTTTCTCTTCCTCTTATACACCTGCATTTGCATTTCATATTGTGTATCCTTTTCCTTGGCCTCCTATTTGGTGATAGATTACAGGCACTACTTCAGTTCGCCGGACCTTCAGTGCAAAGTTATCCTGTACTTCTGTTGTATCCTGGGAGACGATCGTTCTGTGTAAGAACTCCACGCACTTACAGGGAGTGAGACTGTAACGCCCCAAATTTGGCACCGACACCACGGTCCCACAATTTGGCCACATCACCAACAATCATACTTATATCATAATGTTCTATCTCGTAATAATTAAATCTTAATATCCTTGACATAATTAAAAATAACCCAAATTATTTTAATACAAAATCTATCTAAAAACTTGACATAAATCCATAATTAATTTAAAATATTTTCAAACAATTCCATAAAGAAGACCAAATCTAATATTCCTGGAAATCGCCATCTTGGTCTATCCGAGCCAAAAATCCTCTAATAATCTTATTCATTACCTGAGAAAGAAGAGTATGAAAGGGTGAGCGAACAATGCTCAGCAAGTTCATATACAACCCCTCCGGTTACTAAGGAGGAGTTGACCAGAAATAAATCTGAGGTGAAAATATATGTATAAATATATATTTTCGGATAGTCAAAACTCATAAATTTAAATATCGATAAGCGGAAGCAAATATCAAATTTCGAATTAAGTGAGCAAGAATCCAAACGAAAATAACGCTCAAAGGTGACTCGAGTAATCAACTATCACTAACCGTTCCATACCAATTAGTGACAATTGACTACTCACAGAATCCCATGATCACAAGTAAATTCATAAATCATAGTTCATAGTTCATAGATCATAGATCATAAATCATAGATCATTGGTATATCCGGATAACCACGCCACGGGTCAAGTGGCGTTCATAAGTATCATAAATCATAGTTCATAATTCATTCATAGTATCATAAATTCAACTTAGTGATCATTGTAGAATTTCAAGCAATCAAATAATTTTTACAAAATTAGGCATCCTCAAAATCATACTTTCATGTAGATGGTGTCTCACATGGAATTCAATAATTATGTGACAATAACAGATAATCAAGTCATGAGTTCGAAAGAAACGTAAACGACGGAGTTCAAATTCAAATGCTGATTTAAAAATCGGCGTACGTTTCAAGAAATATCGAAGACAAGAAATTTAATGAAAAACTAACGAACGATACATAAAAGATCGGAAACCTAAAAGAGGTATAACCCCTTACCTCGAAATGCTTAGGGAAAGTAAAATCCACAACACGTACGTTCGTCATAATCTTCCTTGCCCAAATCTAAGTTCAAAATATATCATAATCACTAAACTAAAAAATGTACCAACCAAAACCTAGTAATTTAAATAACAATAATAATATAATACTTTATTAAATAATTTATTGTCATAGTTATTATTATTATTATTATTATTTAAAAAATAATACACACAGTACACTGTTAAAAGAAAAATCATTAAAAACAACTTTCGTTCAACACTGTTTGAATCCTTCAATTAAATCATAAAAAAACAAATTTTGTTCAACACTGTTTGAATCCTTCACTTTTATTTATTATTTTTTTATACAACTAATCAACACTGTAATTATGAGACATGCATAGTCAACCGACACACACAATGCACACCATCACCTACACGCACTATGAACAGTGCCGCACTATTTGTTGATTCATACAATTTTTTTTTTATAAAAGCAACCAGTCAGCCACACGCACTGAACACACTCTAACACACACACATAAACAGTATTCACGTTCATCTCTACCTACTATTCACCTTAATATATATATATATATATATATATATATATATATATATATATATATATATATATATATATATATATATAATCATGCTAAGTCGTCAAAAAAAAGAAAACTGATCAGAAAGAAAATTCTTACCTCAGCCGCCCGCCGCCGACTCTCGCTCTCCGCCTCTTTTTTTTTTTTTTTGGTACTATGTTAACGATAAATGGTTTTCTCTACCTTTAACCCTTTATTTATATATGAATCCTATAAGGTTTTCTAACTCTATCATTAAAAGGGTCAAGACCAAACTCTTAATTGGGTAACATTATTAGGGAAAAGTAATAAATCCTAGTCACAAGTGGGCCAAGCCCAACCCAATTTAATTAGTTACTTAATAGGTTTAAAACATTAATTTAACTTAATAATTATAACATTAATTATGTAGGTACAAAACGGTCGTAATATTAAATAAATAAAAATTAATATTTTTATTAAAATTATCGGGGTATTACAGAGACGAATAACGTTTCAAGGAAACTGTGTGTTACTGAGGCCTCAGTCACAACTTCCTTTCACCAGCAGACATCAGTTCTTCCATCGGTAGACTTCCAGTACTTCCACTAGAAGACCTCCACCAGCAGACTTAGTAGCAAGTCACCAGCAGACTTGGAACTAAGCCACCAGCAGACTTTGAAGTAAGTCAACAGCAGAATTAGTTGCAAGTCACCAGCAGAACTTGATTCAAAGTTACCGACAGACTTCGTACAGAGCGATCAGCAAACTTTACAAGTCCTCTGCAACCAGAAGCTCTAACGGTTTTGTTTTCTATTTTAATTACTCTGTTTATATTCTGTAAGATTGTAATAGAGATATTTCCCAACACAATTTTCCTATGATTTTCTCTAATGTTGTATGTGTGGCTGTGACTTGGATTTTGGTTCGGTTTAAGTGGTCACCGCTGGGGAACGAGTTTGCAACCTTTATTTACGTTGTTAATGAGCTGAGATGAGTGGTTAGAGAGATTATCTAAGACCTTTATGGGATTTTATTAAGTTGGTGTTTCGGAATTACTGATTAGTTTCAATGTTGTTACTTAATTTATTGTAATTATTAGAATTCATTTAGTTAAATAATAAGGAAGCCCGATATTGGTAAACAAAGTTTCTAAAATAAATATCAAAGTTTCACAATTCATTAACACAGTCCAATATTGGTAAAACAACAATGAAAATTCCAAAATGAATAAAATTGATCACTTATTTTGGGATGGATAGAGTACATCGTTGTGGATCAACAACCTTATCCTTGCATAGTCAGTCAGAAGCACTTTCTATGAACGATATTTGCACCATACTCCTCAAACTCAGCTTTGGAAATCCACATCTAAAGGAAAATGATAATAAGAAATCGATGTGAGGATTTGTAGATGTGAAGCATAAAGAAAAAGTATAGTTGGTTTTTCTGTTAGATAAATTATAAAGTTACTAATACACGATGAATTGAAAATGTTGTACGTGCACGATAGGTGGTGATACACATGCCCGAAGATGGTTGTTTTAAATAGTGATGTCGCCCCTTGGTTTTTTTTTTTTTTTTTTGATATAAATTGCACATGAAATATTATGAAATTTTGAAAATGGACGGACTATATATCTAGTCGTGATTGTTGATTACCTTGCGGATTTCTTAGGGTTTGATCTTGTATTGAGGCTATCATCACCAACACAATCAGTGTTAGGTTTTTTTTTACCGCAGAATTAGAAATTCCATCACTAGGGGCATTCGGATTAGAGTTTTCACCGCCTGAAATATTTCGAGTGGGCTCAATTACTGAGACACCATTACTTGCTTTGTTTTGGGAACCCATGAAACTCGCTGCTCTGTAGGATTTTCTTTAACTACGTACATTGGCAATTGGGATTTTGGTTTCTTTAGAGTCAAGAATTCAAGATGACCAAGAGAGACAGCAACTTTCAATCCTACGGTGTGGAAGTATTTCTTCGTGGCTTCCATTGAAGGTCTACCATGCAAGGATTTTCCTATGAAATTAAACTTGAAAGGCTGCACAAGGGTGCTTATAATGTCTTCTGAAGAGGTTACGATGGAGGCGAAGGATTGCCATATATTGAGTAGGAGAGAGGGGAGGCCTGGCGATGATGGAGAGGGGATGGTGGCAGCCATGTTGCCCTAGCACAAAGGCACAACCCTAGAGAGAGAGAAAGACAGAATTTTTAGGGTTTTGTTTAGTGGATCTCCATAATTAATTGTTTTCATGGTTAAAGGTTTTACTTGACAATAGATTGAAGTGTTCATGAAAATTTATTTCTGTAATTTTTACAATTAGTGTTCTTTGGCATCTACTAAAAGTACCTTTCTGAATTTAAAATGATGGGTTATTATTTAGAATTGCATAGCTTTCGAAGGCATAGAAACGCAGGGATTGACCGCACATCAACCCTCTTATTCTATTTGAAAGATAAACATTGAATCTGACAAAGTTTTGGTAAGTTGGCTTCTTTTTTTGGTTGGCCTTGTTTTAGCTTGTGCTATGAAAACATTTATACAGAGTCATTTATATTCTATAGCTCATTTAGTTATAGAATATTACTACGTGCGAGGGCGTCCCTAAACTGGAATAAGTAGCGGGGGTGGAAGCAGAATAAGAGTACTAGTATATTTTGACCATCTTGTTTGATTCAATTAAGGGATATGCCACGTCCATTCCATGTACAAGTTTGTCCTTGTTTGCTTAAATGATTCATTTATAGAATAATATCATGTGTGCATAAAAATTCTGATGTCATATTTTGATATGTAGAATTGAAAATTAAGGATGTAAAAGGAAAACAAACCTGGTGGAATGTGCTGAGTGACGCTAATTTAGCACCCCCAACCCAGGCGCTGTACTTGGTCGCTGCTGATACCTTGATCACCTTTCTCCTCGGGGCAATCACTCTGATCTCTTCCTCCATCCTATCTCGAATGCCAGGTAGCATTGTTGTACCCCCAGCAAGCACAATATTTCCATAGAGTTCATCCCTAATATCTGCATCACACTTAGTGATGGAATTATAAGTGATCTCATGAATTCCTGGTACACTCATTCCAACCATGGAGGGCTCAAAGAGGGCTTCCGGACATTGGAATCGCTCAGTACCAACAGCTATGAGCTTCCCATCAGGCAGCGTATAGTTATTCTTCAGAGTCCTGGAACTGACCATTAGTTCTAAATTATAGTCAAGGGCAACATAAGCCAACTTCTCTTTCACGTCTCTCACTAGCTCATCCAGTGCTTGGTAATCCATAGAATACCCTCTATCTTCGATCAGGATCTTCTTTAAGTGATTGGTGAGGTCACGACCAGCCATGTTTAGACTAGTTATGGCATGCGGTACAACATAGCCCTCGTATATTGGGACTGATTTGCTGACATCTTCCCCTGATTCGACTACAACACCTGTCCGGTCACACAAATTGTGCTGTTATTTGAAACAATATTCCAAAAATTATTTCGAAAAATAGTTTCAACTTTCAAATCAACTAGTCACACGGATCTTTAGTATTATTCTGTTCCTAGGGTAATAAGTGAATCTTACCAGTAGTTTGAGGACCCCTGGAGAATAGGGAAAGCACAGGTTGCATTGCAATATACATAGCAGGAACATGGAATTTGTCAAACATGACCTCTGTCATCTTCTCACGGTTAGTCCTATATTCCTTCCTTCGGCTCTCCGTAGCATCAAATTCCAATGGGGACTCAGTTAAGAGAATCGGGTGCTTTTTTCCTGGGAGATAATTGAGTTTTCGATGCAATGCGTTGTGCAAAGTTTTCTCATAGTCAGGGCCATTGGTTTTTCTGCCGTTACCTACAAGCGTTGCAAACACGGCCCTTGGAGATTCATCTTTAGCATATCCAATCTACACATCCAACAAAGATATATTACAATAACAAACATAATCAAGACATTCCTATGTGAAGTTAAGGTTTCAATACCTTAGTTATGGCTCCACCAATGTCAAGCACAATTGTATCATCGTACTCATTTCCTCTTCCCGTAGTCCAGTTTGCCAGTCTACTGTATTAACGTAAGATGCAACTTCACTAAATGGAAAAAAGGAAAAACCTTAAAAAGAAAAAAAAAACAATCCGGTTGCATATATATATATATATATATATGCTTCGTTTGGTGCAGTGTTTGAAAACGCAACGTTTTTAAAACACCGTTTTTTTTTCTTTTAAACACGTTTGAAAACCTATTTCAAAACGTTATTTTCATAAACATAGTAGTTGTAAACGTAACATATTTTTAAAACGCTGCACATTTCTAAAACGATGCTTGAAAAGTCTAATAATAATACGAGTAAGTTTTTTGTAAGATAGTCTTACGGATTGTAATTCGTAAGACGTAGCTCCAATTCTCACAACTTAACCCACCAACACACGGTGGGTCGGGTAAAGAGGATTTGTCTAACAGATAATATTGGTAAAACCGTCTTACCTAAATTTTTACCTAAAAATAATTAAGGAATATATAACAAATATTAAAGTTAATCATATTTACAATAATGCTTAAATATAAATAATACTATATTCGTCCAAAAATAAATGTCGCTTTAATAATTTAGCCACATATATTAAGGAAGGTTATATGAAGGCTGATCTACCTATTTAAGATGATTTATTGCAGTTAAATTAAACTAATATTTTTCTCTTTCTTCTCAACAACCCTATTTAACCGTATTTAACGTCAGCGTAGTAAATAAGAGTAGTTTTAACAAGAGTCCAGATCTTCTGTATTATTTGTGTGTGCCACTAGTATACCACTTTTTATCTTAATCATTGGTTGAGATGTAATGATTGAGATACAATGGTGAAAATGAAAAGTGGTGCACCAGTGGTACACACAAGTAGTACAGGAGATCTGGACTCTTTTAACAAAATATAGAAAAATATTTCTTGAAATCCATAAGTATTTTTTGGGACAAAAAAATTGGTAAAACAAAATTTATTTTAGGTCGGCAATTGTATTTTAATATGAATGTGGTGGGTAAAGTTAACATAATTTTTTATAGTAATTGATGAGTCAAATATTACAAAGTAGTATATTGTATTTTTTTGTTTGTTTGGAATGGACGTATATACTCATTCCGTTTGTAAATAATCATCCTATTTGATCTGACACACTAAAAGGACGAAACCTCGAAAATCCTCCTCGGCACCACTACGGGACCCACTCACGATAAAGACCATCAACGGGGGCCAACGAGGCAGCCGAGCCAATGCAAGCTTGGCAAAAACACTTCGAAGAACGACTAAGTTGAGGTAAGAAACAAATGAGATCCACTGCCCTTAATCCACTCGGCCTTGGCAAAAACAATCAATGATCATCACCAACTCCCTGACAGCGCCGAGTCCAATCATCCTTGACATGAATGCAGACCATTTATCACCAGCCGTAACATGCTCCCCTATCAAAGGTCGTCACCTCACAAGGCCAATCATGTATAAATAGGAGACATTCCCCATTGTTGAAAGGTAAGCCATTTTTCAGATATCCTAACACGCTTATCATATTCACTTATCTGGATCAAAGAGACCAACAATCATAGTTGTTACACATTTATTATACACCCTACCGAAAATCTTATTCTCACGTCGGAGGGTTCCAGTCGGGGCATCCCCGACTCCTTAACGACGTTTGTTTGTCTTATGCAGGTTATAATTCAGGAACGAGCAGAACTAGCAACCTTTGCTTCTTACGTGGACAAAACGAGAAGGTCACCACAGATTTTGCGTGATCAGTTTGGTTCCGTTGCCGGGAAACGCTAAGTTTCTCAGCCACGTCGTGTCCGCGAACAAGAAAAGATGGTGAAATCCAAGAAACAAGCCTCCAAAAACATCACCCCCGCTGCATCAAATCACCCGAAAAAAGAGCCCGCGGGGCACAACGAGGGAAGAGGTGAGAAGGGTCATGCTCTCTCGATGAGGCAAGACTCTGACCCCTCGGTACCCGAAGTGTCGGCAAGGGCTCAGAGAAGGCTTGCAATGGCAAAATGAATCTCCAACGACAAGAACAAAGGGCCAGAGACTGACCCCAGGGATGGTCGCTTCACGGATATTGAGTCCTCAAAAGCCCATGGTGAGGAGGAACAACCCCTTACTAAAACAAAGAATCCTATGACTCAAGATCAAATTGACAGAGAATATGCATACTAGGTGCACCAGCGAACCCTTTATACCAAGATACAGGAGGCCGAGGTCAGGATGCATGAACTATGACAGGTGGCCCGAGTCCCTGATCCAGAACCCGTAATCAACGTGCATAGCACACAAGCTCGCTCCAACTCAATCTGGCAAAGGGTGGGAACAACGAAAGCAAAAAAGGTGAGGTTAATCACCATTGTCAAATCAAGGCTCGGGAAAAGAGTGGCCGCCGTGGGTTCAAAGATGAGCATCCATTCTCGCCTAAGGTTCCCCCCTGAAACAAAAAATCATCCGGCTCGCAGCGAGGAAGGAGAGTCTCAGTCGTGGGCTCAGGCCTCAACCAACAAAGGTCCCTCAAAATCACTACACCCTTCCCGCCAGCTCGCTAAAGAGCCTTGCCTGGGATCCCCAATAAGAAATGTGGCCGAAGAAGAGCTCGAGGAAGCTCGGGCGAACATAAGGGCCAATGGGACACCCACACCGGCAATAGGCTAGGCACAAGGCGATAAACCCATAACGGATGCCGAGATAAGGGCATGGATGGAAAAATTGGGAGCTCGACAGAGCACTGGAACGAACGCAGACATAAAAAAGATAGGAGGCTCTTTCATAAAACAAATCAGGGAAGTGACAGTACCTTCAAAAGTAAAAATCCCATACTTTGAAGATTACAATGGGACCACGATTGCCCTGGATCACGTGTCAGGGTTCGAGCTAAAAATGATCATCGCAACTAGGCTCGATGACATATGGTGTTTAGTGTTTGCAGAGACCCTAAAAAAGCAGGCCCAACAGTGCTACAATGGGCTAGCCCATGACTCCATCACCTGTTGGGATGATTTTAAAGGGGCCTTCCTTAAAAAGTTCGCCTCGACAGGTGCCCTCCCTAAAAGCGAGATGGACCTGTGCAGTGTGAAGCAAGCAAGAGCTCGGAGAAACAGTGCTCTCGTACATGTCCCGTTTTAAGGAAGTCCTAGACCAAATACCGGATATCCCTGATACCTCGGTAAGAATGTGCTTCGGAGCTGGTCTGCTGCGAGGAAATTGTCGGACCGAGCTGCTCATGAGACCTCGGGACACGATTGGGGAGAGGTTTCTAGCATCACAGGGAATGGTTCTACTTCACGACCAGTCATGTCCGCTTTAGGCGTAACTAACGTCGCCGAACAGCCACTCACCACTGACAAGGGTCACAAAGGCAAAGACCAAGGAAGGGCTCGACAGGCCGAGGTCCACCCTGCAAGGAAAAGGGAAGAGGAACGAGGTGCAAAGTTCACCGACGAAATCAGGGGCCCAAGACGAGACAATGAGTTAGAGGACTTTACACATCTCAATGCATCAAGAGAACACATCATGAATGTTCTTTTGACGGAAAAAAAAAGATACGGCCACCATACCCCATGAAATCACTCCTCGAGACCCGAAATCCGAGAAAAAGATGTGTCTTCCATAACGAGATCGGCCAATTAACGTAAGAATGCACCATCTAGCTTAAAAGAGCTATACAGCGGGTCATCAACGAGGGAGATTTGAGATTCGAAGCACGAGAGCCAAACAATTGCGCCCCCAGACCGAGGGCTCTAGGGGGCGACAATCGACAACCAAATGAGAGACCAGTGGTCAACACCATCCGAGAAGAGGCTCAAAGTATCGCACAATTTAAAAATGCGATCAACAGCCTAAACAACTCGGTCGACAGCATGATGGAAGGGGTCGTTGAGCATGAAATAGTGTTCAGAGATGATGCCGAACTAGCCGTTACTACAGCAGCTCGGCAACATCCACTAACCTTGCAAATTGGGATCCACAACAGCCTCATCAAAAGGGTGTTGGTGGATACAGGCGCATGAAGAGACATGATGTATTACAAATGCTTTCTAGCATTAAGGCTCGGCCATTCTCACCTCACGCCGAGCCGAATCCAACTGAAAGGATTCAAGGGCCATAAAGTGTTGGTAAAAGGAACCGTAGCTCTCAAAGTTGACCTAGGGGAGGGAGACACTACCAGAAGCGAAGAAATCACCTTCCTAGTCCTCGACCTCCCATCACCATATAACTCCATTCTCGGCACACGGTCTCAGGAAAAATTCAGGATGGTCGCTTCCATGGCTCACCAAAGGGTCAAATACATGACCTCGAGTGGTGTAGGAATCCTAAAAAATGATGCAATAACTACGTTAGAATACCTCATAAATGAGAAGAGAGAGGCAGAAAAAATAATGATGAGGCCAGAAGAGGTCGAACATAGGGAAGACGAGCATGTTGTCAAACGAGCTCGTGTACTCAACGGAGAGAGCTCCACCCAATACCAGTCAAGGTAAGTCGGTGAGACCAGCCCGCACCAGGAAAAGAAACCTTCGACGGCCGAGGGCGAAAAAATGGAAATCGACAGCCTCGACATACAAGACCACCCGGTATTACAGCCTTTGGAGGACGTCGAAGAGGTCATCATCAACTTTAACTATCCCGACCAGAAAATCAAAATGGGGATGGACGAACGGAGAGCAATCATCGAATTCTTAAGAAGTAACACAGACAACTTCGTGTGGAAAGCCGAGGACATGGAAGGCATAGCCGAAGAGGTAGCAGTCCATTGACTGAGCATCGACCCGACATTTGCACCCATCCAGCAAAAGCCGAGGTACTTCTCCCCAGAAAAGCAAGAGGCAATCAAAGAAGAGATAGCCAAACTGTTACGAGCTGAAATCATAAAAGAAATCCATTACCCCACGTGGATCGCAAATGTGGTGATGGTGAAGAAGAATAATGGGAAGTGGAGAATGTGCGTTGATTTCACCAATTTGAATGAGGCATGCCCAAAAGACTAGTACCCACTATCGAGGATAGATCAACTGGTTGATTCTATCTCGGGCTACAAAATCTTGAGCTTCGTGGATGCCTATTTAGGATAACACCAGATTAGAATGTGGAAACATGATCAGTGAAACACGATCTTTCGAGCAATAGGCGCTCTTTTCTGCTACAACATGATGTCGTTTGGCCTAAAGAATGCAGGCGCCACCTACTAACGAATGGTGAATAGGGTTTTCGGGGATCAGCTGGGAAGAAACGTCGAGGCCTATATAGACGATATGGTGATCAAAACCAGGGAATCCAGCCACATCGACGACCTCAGAGAAACGTTTATAAACCTCAGAAAAAACAAAATAAAGCTCAATCCTGCCAAATGTGCCTTCAACGTAACAACAGGAAAATTTCTAGGGTACATGGTGAATGAACGAGGAATAGAGGCAAACCCCGAAAAAATTAAGGCATTGGCCGAAATGAAAGCCCCAAAATGCGTCAAGCAAGTGCAACAGTTGAACGGGAGAATTGTCGCCCTGGGAAGGTTCATCTCAAGATCGGTACAAAAAAGTCTCCCCTTCTTCAAAATCTTAAGAGGGGCAAAGAAATTCGTGTGGAACGAGGAATGCGACCTCGTCTTCACCAAGCTCAAAAAGTAACTCAACAATCTACCCTTGCTCAGTTGCCCCGTACCAGGAGAGAGACTTTACGTCTATCTCTCGGCTACGGACACGACCATAGCATCGGTCCTACTATAAGAAGAAGGGGCGCACCAAAGACCCATCTACTATGTATCCCACGCGATCACAGGGGTCGAGACAAGATATATGAAGATAGAAAAAGTAATACTCGCCCTAATGATGACAGAGAGGAATCTAAAGCCATACTTCAAAACACATGAGCTCGGGGTGTACACCGATGTGCCATTACAAAGGATCCTGCACAGACCAGATGTCGCAGGAAGGATGATGAGATGGGCCGTCGAATTGACAGAGTATGTAATCATCTACCTTCCGAGAAAGTCAATTAAAGCTCAAGTCATAGCCGACTTCATTGCAGAAACCTCCTTTAACTCGGCAGAGGAAAAAAGCACCTCCCCAAACCCTGAACCCCCAACGGACAAGCAAGTGCCCAGGTAAGAGTTGGCTCGTCCAAAAAGACCAGCTCAGCCCTGGACATTGTTCGTAGACGGGTCATCGAGCAAAGATGGAAACGGAGCAGGCATCTTACTCACGGCACCAGAGGGGACCGAGATCAGCAAAACGCTCAAATTGAACTTTCCAGCATTGAATAATGTTGCTGAATACGAAGCACTAATAGCAGGTGCCGAGTTAGCTATTGAAGTGAGAGCAACTCAAATCTTGATCTTCAGCGACTCCCAACTCGTCATGAAGCAGATTTTGGGGGAGTATGAGGTCAACCACCCAACACTGGACAAATACAAAGAGCTCGCCCTGAGCATCCTCACCCGATTCGAATACTGGGAACTAGAGCAAATAGGAAGGGCCAAAAATGTAAAAGTTGATTATCTCTCCAAAATAGCCACAAGTGAGCTCGACGAGCTCCCTCCAGAAACATGGATCGAAATCCTCAACACCCCGGCCATCGATAAAGAAAAAATGATGGTGATAGAGAAGGCCATAGAATGTTGGATCGACGATATCAAAAAATACATCAACCAAGGAACTTTACCCAGCAACAGAGAACAAGGATGGGCTATGGCGAGAAGGTCAGCCAGATACACAGTGATCGGGGATATACTGTACAGACGATCTTTCACAAAACCTCTCCTAAGGTGTGTTCGCCCAAAATTCACGCAAGGACTACTGGCCTAGATACATGGAAGGGTATGTGGAAGTCACCCGGGAGCTTGAACGCTCGCCGACAGAATCATCTTTCATGGGTACTATTGGCCCACGTTGAGGAAAAACACCGAGATATATGCTCGAAAATGCGACAAATGTCAAAAGTTCGCAAACATCCCAAGACTACCTCAGCACCCTAAACCCCCGTAATAGCAACATGGCCATTTGATATGTGGGGCCTCGATCTGAACGGGCCATTCCCTCTAGCAAAGGCAAGAACAAATTTGTAATAGTGGCAGTTGACTACTTTACAAAATGGATCGAAGCGAGGCCCCTAGCAAGCATCACCGAATAAAGGGCCATCGACTTCATTCGAGATAACATCTGGTGCAGATATGGAGTACCAAGGGCAATCGTGTCGGACTATGGCACGCAATTCTCCAGCAGATTCACAGCAAGTTGCGAGGAAATAGGGGTCCGCTATTAGAAGTCCTCAGTAACACACCCACAAGGAAATGGCCAAGTAGAGGCAGGAAACAAACAAATCCTCTATGCCCTGAAAAGAAGGCTAGACGAGAAGAAATACACTTCGCTCGAGGAGCTTCCCACCGTTCTATGGGCTATCAGAACATCTTGCCGAGGCTCAACAGAAGAAACACCATTTTCCTTGACCTTTGGGACCGAGGCCATGGCCCCAGTAGAAATGGCCCTACCTACGGCAAGAGTCATCCATTTCAATGAAGAAACCAACACTGAGTCAAGGAAGCTAGACCTTGACTACCTTGAAGAAAGAAGGTTGGAAGCTAGGCTAAAAGCCATCAACTACAAAAAGCTCGCCAATGTTCATCACGACAAAAGAATGAATCATCGTACATTTTCGATCGGCGACCTAGTACTGAGAAAAATTGAGGTCACTGGAAACAAGCCAGGAAAAAACAAGCTCTCTCCCAACTAGGAAGGACCATTCCAAGTAACAGGCATCATCCGGGCTGGAACCGACAGGCTCGCGAAACCAGATGGAACCCCACTAAAAAACCCATGGCATTCGGACCACTTGAAAATGTACTAACAATAACCTACTTATTTTTGTTTAAAGGAAAAAGTCTTAGTAAAAATATGTCTTCTACACACTTTGAACTTAAACACAAAAAACTTCAAAACCTCCTCGCCTAGCCGAGGAGAGACCAGGCTTTAATGCCTTCAAAACCTCCTCGCCTAGCCGAGGAGAGACCAGGCTCTAATGCCTTCAAAACCTCCTCACCTAGCCGGGGAAAGGTCGTGCTCTAATACCTTCAAAATCTCCTCGCCTAGCCGATGAGAGGCCAGACTCTAATGCTTTCGAAACCTCCTCGCCTAGCCGAGGAGATGCCAGGCTCTAATGCCTTCAAAAAAACAAAAAAAGGAAACACCACGAAACTCATAACATAAGCAAAAAATCAGGGAAAAAGAGGCATAACATTAAAACCATAAAAAAATACAAAAATTAATTACAAAACATAAAACTATATCTTGTTCGAAACAACACTACTAACACTGTACTACTCCCTCATCTCCTCTTCACGAGCCGCCACCCGCTCGGATTCCCATTACCGCTGAGATAACTCATCCTGGCTAGTCTTCTGGCCTTCTAGCTCCTTCATAAATCGGTCACCGACATACCCAGCCTGAGAAGACGAAGAAATAACCCCCGGCGCCGCATATGGGAGATAACTCTCCTTGAACCAAATCCGCTCATGGGCCATCTGGGGAAACAAATTCCTCGCCTCGGCAGGAGCGGGCAGCCATTCACGAGCTTGGGCCGAAAGGTCTGCCACCCTTATCTTACTCAACTCGCTCTCATCAAAAGGAACGAGGGAGGAGACACCTCGACACTCTGGGCCATACAGTGAAAAGTGAAAAGTAAAAAGAAGAAAATTTTCTTATATCCCTACCTAAAACGACGTCGCAGACTAACGGAGCACCCATTCCCATCGGGTCAACCCGCATGTTTTTCTTAAAAACATCTAACTAAACGGCACCATTTTTTCCTATATATTTTTGTCCAGGGAAAAAGAGCGGCAATAAAAGCTTTTCGAAATTCGAAAAGCCGCCCAAAAAGCATTTAATGCTGAGTCAGACATTGAAAAGACAAACGTCGTGACTGGACGGTCATTCGAAAACGTCTTGTTATCTTCCGCCAAATCAACACCGAGAAGGCATGATACTCAGCCTCGACATAGTCCCCTCGTCACCGGGAATTCGAGGAAAATACTTTTTGGCCTTAAGTCGGTAGATACGACCAAGAAGTAGGGGGCCACTAAAAGGACGAAACCTCAAAAATCCTCCTCGGCCCCACTACGGGACCCACTCACGATAATTAAAGACCTTTAACGGGGGCCAGCGAGGCAGCCGAGCCAATGCAAGCTCGGCAAAAACACTTTGAAGAACGACTAAGCTGAGGTAAGAAACAAACGTGATCCACTGCCCTCAATCCACTCTGCCTCGGCAAAAACAATCAATGATCATCGGCCCCGACATGAAGCTTCCCAAGGCCCGAAGGATCTGGCACACGCAATCACCAACTCCCTGACAACGCCCAGTCCTATCATCCCTGACATGGCTGCAAACCATTTATCACCAACCGTAACATGCTCCCCTATCAAAGGCCGCCACCTCAAGGCCAATCAGGTATAAATAGGAGACATTCCCCATTGTTGAAAGGTATGCCATTTTTCAGATATCCTAACACGCTTATCATATTTACTTATCTGGATCCAAGAGACCAACAGTCATAGTTGTTGCACATTTATTATACACCCTACCGGAAATCTTATTCTCACGTCGGAGGATTCTAGTCGGGGCATCCCCGCCTCTTAACGGCGTTTGTTAGTCTTATGCATGTTACAATTCAAGAACAGATTTTGCGTTATCACACACCATTGATGAAAAAGTAATTGACTATATTATAAATATTGATGTAACGTATAATATTCTTTAATATCTTTGTACATATGACCATAATTAAATAGGAAAAAAATAGTAATGGTAAAATGATAAAAACAATTTCTAAAAAGAAAAGTTTATAAACATGACAATTATTTACGAACGGTGGTAGTAAGTATTATTTTTGAAAACACAAAAACATATGTTTCATATGGATTGTAGTGTAATTTACATATGTCATAATTTATTCTTACAGCTAATAAAAGTATGCTCAATATTAGTAATTCGATAACGGTCAAATTAACATCGTAAAGTGAAGAAAAAGTCTTTTTTTTTTTTTTTTTGTAATATTTATAATTTATTAGATGTGCTAATTTCAAGATACCCCACGGGTATAACCAAACTTTAAAGTTATGCGTGAACATAAATAATTGATTGGGTTCATCTCTGATTATTTAACTTTTTAATAAAAATAAAAAAAGAGAAAACGGAGGGATTAATTTAAGAAGCAAGAAAGTGAAGTAAACAATTAGTAACAGACACGACCCAAGAAAACACGGACCTGGTTCGACAACTTGTTTGGACAAGTTATTCTGAATAAGATATGCATATTATGAATACTTTACTACCTATATCGAAATATGTATTAATTTGAAATTTAAACTCAATCGATGGATCTCTTTCATATTTATTGACTGAAACTCTTTGATTCTCATTAATTTTTATGTTTCTATTATTTTATTTATATAAATTATTTACGTACGGAACAAGTTTTTTTCAACTTTTTTTCTATTAATATATACTCCATCTATTAACTATTACTCCCTATGTTCTCGACAGAGAATCCGTTTGAAAGTCAATTTTTAAAGAAAATGTCACTTTTAGTAAATTATTAGTAATAAAATGATAATTTTATATTTTAATTTTTAAAAAGTGAACTCTTTAAGTGAAATTTTAAAAAATGGAATAGTGGACACTTTGTCCGGAACGGATGAACTAATTGATAAAGTTTTCATCCACCGATTGCACAGAATTTTTTTACATAATCGGCCCTTAGATGATGACATGTGTTAATCAGAACATTTGTTTTGATTTATTTACATTTTGGTTGCCCATGAGTCATGTTCAAAAAGTCATTTATCTAAAAAAAAATCTAAATCACAGGTTGATGAAAGTTTAATTTTTATTAATTACTATTAACAGATGTTACTATTGTAGGTTCGATCATTTCTCACGTCCCCCTTAGAGAAAAGGTCTAGAAAAAGAAAAAAAAGCTACTACTGCCACATGACAATTTTTTGTTAAAATTGTCAATTTTACCAAAAAATTACTACAAATTAATTTATATCAATTAATTATTAATTATTTTATTTTTAAGTTCTTTTTCTACAGAAAATTTATTCATAAATCCTTCAATTACCCATTCATTGATCAATTTCAATATTTATATTATTTTATTTTTGTTCAAATATTCCAATTTAAAATTTTAATTACTTTTAACAAATTAAAAAAATCATCTTATAATAAATAGGTTTGCCAATAAAACTATTATTTGAATCGCGCACGTAAAGCAGTGATTCAGTGAACTAATAAAGGGTGGATCGTTGAAACAAATGGTTAGTTCTCAAATACTTGGGGGGGATAATAAAGGTATTAATTGGGTTTTTAATTGGTTAGTTGGGGTAGGGTGGGAGCGGGGGAGGGACCAATCACTAACCAACCAGTGTAAATTTAGTGTTCCTAGTACTGCTGAATAGAAATTTTTGTGCACCCTAGGCCCTAGCTAGCACTACTCATAAAAAATAAGTAAAATTCCTCTGCTCTAGTTGTGATCTCCTTGGATTTCCCTAAAAATTGAATGGATAGTCAACATACCTGGGAAAGCTGGGAGCCTTGGGACGAAACCCTTGAAAGAGATCGTCGGCCAGTTTGTACTGCTGGTATTTCAGCGCTTTCTCTAGATCCAGCACCACCACAGTCATACTAGGGCGGTTCTTGGGCTCTATTTTCAAGCTTCTGTCAATAATATCAGCAAATATATTTAAAGAATTTTCAGATATTTCCTCAATAATATTAGGGTCAACGTTTTTCTTTGCCAAATCCGCATAATCCTTATCGTCAAAAATGTTGACGCTCTGTTCCAACTCCCACGGCAGCCGGCGACATAAAACTTGGAATAGTACAACGCCAAAGGCATATACATCTATTTTCCTTGTTATAGTACGGCCCTGAATATATTCCGGTGCAAAATAGCCACGAGTGCCTTTAACATCGGTGATCATGGTTGATTTTTTTTGGTTAGCATCAGACAGCTTGAACATCCCAAAGTCGGAAACTTTGGCAACCCAATCTTCAGACAATAAAATGTTATCCGGCTTCACGTCGCGGTGGATTATCCCTTTGGAATATTGGTTCGTTGGAGTATGAAGGTGTTGTAAGCCACGTGCAGCACCAAGGCAAATTTCGAGCCTTTGCAGCCAAGACAGAGAATTACTAGTGTTCTTCTCTAAATACTTAGCTAAACTTCCATTTTGCATGTACTCGTAAATAAGGATCTTGTTACCGGATTCCAGGCAATGACCGAGCAGAGAGACTATGTTTGAGTGTTGAATACTGGAAACAGTTTTAATCTCCTTGTCAATCTCATCACTGTTTCCATCTAATTGCTTCACAGCAACTAGAGTTTGTTTTTGGTTAACATAGACTTTGGAAAGATACACTTTTCCTTCCCCTCCACTTCCTAGGACCTTGTTCTCTTTAAATTCCTCCGATGCGCCTTCGATCGCTGTCAGGGAAAAATGATTACTCATTCTTCTCGACGACGACGATGCCTACTTTGTATGCTTTGTGCTCAAGTATATACATATAAATCTGCATAATAAAAGACTAATATTGTCATGAAATTAAAGTATATATAGTATGTTTACTGAAAGAGGCTACAAATCGATGGGAAGTGTAGTTGAAGAACCTTTAAACTTGAAACAGCAAGTGGAACCCCATTATAACTTCTTCTTTGGTTTAAGAAGAACGTTGGGTCAACCGAAACTTCGTCCCAATGATTTATTATGGTGGCTTGAGACGTAGGAGCTGAGAGGGCTTCTTTAAATTCAGGCGGGTCAGCGCGAGATCGATCGACTACTTATAACTCCAAGAAATGAATGATTGCTACCTTCACCAGGAAATCAGATCGGCAAGTTTGCAGATGGGTAGTTTGAGAGAGAGAGAGAGAGAGAGAACAGGTTTGTAATTGATGATTAACCTACAAGCGTTGCAAACACTGCCCGTGATGAATATACGAATAATTAATTGGAATACCACCCCCAAACAAATCGGGAAAATTTAATTTGACAGACGACGTTTCATAACGATCAAATTAAGCAATCAACTTTTAATTTGGTTGTAATATCATCCTCGTTATTTCATAACGATCAAATTAACCAACCAACTTCTGTCAATATCAGACCAAGAAATTATCATAAAAGGAAGATATTGACCAAAGTTGGTTAGTTAATTTAGTTTTTATGAAATGACGACAACGACATTGCAACTAAATTAAAAATTAATTAGTTAATTTGATCATTATAAAACATCATTAATCAAATTTGATTTCCCTAATTTCTACTGTAGTAAAAAATGTGATATTCTCATAATTAATCAACTCTTGTATAGTTAAACAAATATATATATGCGGCACATGCCTTACCATTAGGAAGTCAAAGGGGAACCAAATCAAATTAGTTGGCTTGGTTCGGTTTTGATAGAAGACGGTTTGGTTTTGGTTTCAAAAATTAGAAAATCGCTCGTTCAGTTAATGGTTTTTAGTATTTGAACATTTAGATCATTTTATATTCATAATTTAAGCCTTTGATTTAGCTATATATATATATATATTATTATTATTTTTTTGGAATTTGATTAAAAAATATTTATATAAACCACAAAACCGAACCAAACCAAACCAAACCGAGTGGTTCGGTTCGGTTCGGTTCCAAGCCTTGCTCGGTTATGTTCGGTTTGAGATTTTTGAAACCAATAAAGGGTGGTTCGATTTGTGGTTTTGGCCTAAATCAAACCAAACTGAACCACTTACACCCCTAATAAGAAGCAGAAGTTCAAGAAATACTCGCACCCTAATCCACGTAAAAGATTTAATATTTTATTAGATTAATTGTAGGCCAGTACATTTTTCTAAAATTGTAGCCGTTCTACTATCCTCTTTATTTTTAAAACCGCTTAAGTCAATTTTTCTAATATTGTCCGTCTTATTTACATCCTCATCGCTTTCTCTCTCACACCTGTCTTCTCCATTTGTTTTACTTTATATTTGTGACCCCTTCAATTCATGAGGACTGACATCATCCAGCTTCTTTTTCACCTCGTCTTTAATTGTTCCTAGTAAAACACTAAGCTTCGACATCATAGACTATGATCCTTCCCAAAATCTCAGCTATTTTCTTGTTTTCCAATTTCAATCATTGTACATGTTTCACACATTGCTTGCATTACCAATATTGTTTTGATACTGTTATTGAATAAATTGGTGGTAAAAATATAGATTTAATTTGTGAGGCTAGTGCGTTTTGTTTGTTCTTCATTTTCTTCTCTCTTTCTAGCATTATACCTTTCGAAATTTGGGCATCGTTAAAAATTTTAGCTTCGTTCAAAATTTTGAACAGTGGCTTTTGCATTGCGATGGCCAAAATTTTGAACGAAGCCCAAATTTCTTCCTTGCGATGCCCAAATTTGGCAATAAGCAATTGCATTGTGACGCCCAGAAATTAGAATGATGCCCATAATTTTGAGCGATACCCAAATTTGGGCAGTTGCTTTGTCCACGCGTCTTTCTTTCATAAAGGGTATCTTCATCATTTTTCCCCTAAAAGTGTACTGTAGCGGTTTTAAAAATTATCGTGGACTTTTAGAGTTATATTTTTTTCTCCACAGGGGTGGCCCGAATTTTTCCCTATTTTATTTTGTTTATTCGGAGAAATTAGAATTCAGAAATAGAAGTTTGAGATTGAGTGGAGTTTTGAGTGGGGTTTGTTGGTGGTATAGGATCAGTCATGATGACAAAAGATAAGAAAGATGAACACAGGAGAACCAAAAAAGAAAAGGAGATATAAAGACAGCTTCAAGAAAGGGAAAGAAGATTCATACAAATTTTGATAGAATCGATGAGATTTCAACAGAGGTCCATTATTGCAGCACAGATCATTGGAACTTCTGGCAAGATTGATGAACATCAACACAATGATCCAGGAATGCAGAGAATTCACTGGCTTTGATACCATGATAAAACTTCATACTAGATCAAGGAAGAAGAAGAAATTTTATTAATAGAATTTTTGATTACAAAAACAAAGGGAAAACCAACTATTTAAACAAAACTAAACCGCTTAAAGCTATAAGCAACTAAACTAACTTATAAAAGGAGAAAATATGGTACTCCCTTAATGAAGGAATTATAGTTTGATAAAGGTACACTTGACACCCCTGAAGGTTTAATACATTGAGAAGATGCCACTTTAGCCCCTGAAGTTGTTAGGCTGCAGTCTTCATGTTGATCAGTAGTTGGAAGATTCTTGCTTCTTTTAACAACATGCACAAGATGCCACTGGTTCAATGAAAATCTTTGTTTTGTTAAAGAATGTGTCTACTATATTTACTAACTAGATTAAAGAAGTTAGAACTCCCATCACAAATTAACTTTGCAGCCAATAATACGTGTTTTTTGTTTAGTTTTTGAGTTTTGTTATTTTTTCATTGTGTAGTGTACATTGATCCGACCTTTACAAAATTCTAAACATATATTGACTCATTTGCATATTGCAGCTTCATATAGTGATCAAGTGTCAAACTGTTACCGTGCCATAAGCACGTGCACAAAATCTAGTTCTTATTAATGTAGCTTATATATAGGACTCTGAAAGTAATTTGAGAAACAAGTTAAAACTATATAGTAATCTAATAGGACTTAAATACATCAATTAAATGTCTAAATTACCTCTAAATATAAAAATAATATCCTATACATTATAAATCCGAAAATTACAATAAACTTCCTTCGTTCAATGCAAAAAGTCTACTATACTATTTTGGGATGTTTCACTTTAAGAGCCCACTTTCTAAAATTATGCATATAATTTACATAACATTTCATCTTGCATACCCTCCACTTGTGTTGTAATCGCATTACTTGTGTTTAAGTATTTTTCTAATTATGACTAACTTCAATAACATTTATATATCCCTTTAATAATTCAATTTTTCAAATTGAGACTTTTTGGGTGGAAAAAAAAGAGTATATAAAAAGTCATGGGCTAAATGTACCATTAGTCCCTAAACTTTGGTCAAACTCATTATCAGTCCCCCAGCTTCAAAAGTGATCACCATTGACCAAACATTGCCCTTTTGTTCACCGCTAGTCCCTAGCCCTAACACCGTTAGTGTATTGCCGTTAAGTGAGCATGTGTCACTCACATGCACAAAACAAGAGGGGAAAATAGACCTTTTCATTTCAAATAAGAGATTAGTCTGTTATCATCATAAAAATTGGGGGGCCATGTATAACATCATAAAAATAAGGGGGCCATGTGAAAAATTAAATACCCTGTTCATTGTTTCACATATCAAAATTAAGATGACCAAACCGGTGATTTCAATAAGCCAAAAATCCACAAATTTAATACCTAGTTCATCAGCAAAATAAGCCAAACAGACTGATCGATGTTTATGAAAGAAGATGACGAAATAATTTCCAAATCAATACGCCACTGAACCCTCTGAGATGACCAAACTAGCGATTTTCCACAACAGGTCACTTCGGCGAAGAGCCTATAGATGATAAATTATTCGGCAATGTCGGCTCGATTAGAACTGCCAGGGACATTGTGGATCCCAATAGGCACAATAATAAGCTAGAAGGGGGGGGGGTTGAATAGCTTATTAACACTTAAAAACTTTTAAGTAAATTCTTTGAAGGGTACTTGCAATCTATAGAAAAGATAGAAGTAGCGGAAGACCTTCAAGGTAGTTGTTCCAGGTTTGCCGATAAGGACTACCGGTAGACCCTTTACAAGTTACTTAAGTTCTGCTGTAAACGGATAAAGATAATCAAAGTAATAAGCAGTTCAATTAGCAGACGAACAGTAAGAAATAACACAAGTATTTTGGGATGGTTCACACTATAAAAAGTGCTACGTCCACCACCAAGGCAATCAACCTTGGATTTAAATAGTGCATTATGTTTTCCACTAGATCAATTACAAAGAATATCCCTAATGGAGCGTGTACAAAATATTGAATTGTGTTTGGGGTCTAGAGAATTAAATATCTGTAAATACAAGATATTTAATTCGTGTAGAAGTATAGTTAATGAAAGTAAACAACAAGAAGTTAAAACAATAAGTGTTGATGAGCAGCTTCTTGTTGTTGACGAGGACTTCTAGATCTGTTGAGGATCTCTTGATTGCACTGAGCTGTAAGACTTGGAGTTGTGAAGTTTCAAAGCAATCCTTTAAGTGTTCGATTGATTCTGTACAGTGCTGTGTCTCCAGTCTTTAATGGCAGTATTTATAGCAGGTGCACTTCAAAAGATCCGTTGGAGAAGACGAATACTTCAACAGCTCTTTTATGAATGCATTAAATGCATGGGGCTGTCAGTCAAGGATTTTCGTCTTCACAGATATCTAGAGCGGGTAATGATTTCTGAGATCTTCAAAAAGTGGGCGATTTAGGTGTCAGATCTGAGAGTTGTTGCAGATAGTAGGAGACAGTCTACTTTTCCAGCTTTCACTATTCAGGACGAAAAGTCTTCCTGCTTTTTGGAAAGTTGCTTTCGGCGGCTTGATATGTCAGGGAATGTCTTAGGTTAATTCAAACAATGATGAGGATAGGTTTGAATTAACCCAATGAGTCATTGCTGGACAGGACACGTCATAAGATACTAGGTGGACACAAGGTGCTTGTGGCTTTAAGTGTCTTCCGGTGAAGCTTGAAGAGGTCTTCCGCCGAACTAAAGTCCTATAAAAACTATACTAGGCAAAGTTATATAAGTTAGTATAGTAACAGATGAGTCAGAGAAGAGCACCTGTCTCTATCAATGAGCACCTCAAATGTAAGGAACTAATCTAAGTGCATACAAGGGTAAATAAAAAACATAGAACATCACATAGATCAGTAGCAGTTCAAATAAATTTAAACTGAATGTTTTAAATTCTAAACAGATATAGAAAATGAAGTAATAAGAATTTAAACAAGACGATTTTGAAAGATAAGTAATCTTCTGTATTTATAAACAAGATGTTTACATATTACAGAGTTTTCAAAAAAGATAGATACAAAGGAAAAGGGAGGAAAATATACAAAACTACCAAGGTCTTTTCCCTTTGCCTTTGTCTGCAGCTTCCTTTTCCCTTCGTTCTCGCTCTAGCTCTTCCATTCTCGCTCGTCATGCATCGAGGAGGTGCGGTGGAATAAGAACGGTAGTCCAGTTCTTCACGAAGACGGCTGTTCTCTTCCATCATCATTTTGTTGATTGACCTCATTTGCTTCTCCTCCGTGATGGCCAGATCACGATCACGATTAGCATTCATAATGTTGTGAGCAGAGTCGCGAGCAATGCGGTTGAGCTCTAGAACCGGAGGGCGGCCATTGCCGAGATGGAGAGTGATGGCATGGAATAACTCGTAGAAAAGGGAGGAGCAGATACATACACACTCATCTCGTTGAGCTTCAACGTTGATCTTGACATCTGTGAAGTCGTGTCGTATCTGTCCAAAGCGAGTCCAGACATCCTCTTGGAATTGTCGTAGAAGTGCTGCAGTTCGGTCATTGGCTTTGGACGCAGCAGTGGCTATCTCAGCGGTAGCGGTAGAGATGCTAGTGAGAGCGCCTAGTCTTTCGTATATTGCGTCCAGCCGTGACAAAATTTCATCATTGGCCGGTTGAGTTGACGTTGATGCCTGGCCAATATGAATAACTTCTTCCAGAGATGGTGGCCGGAAGGGTTGTTGTGGTCGAGGGGGAGAGGAGTCGGAAGAGGAAGAGGCGGATGAGGAGGTAGAGGAAGATATGGTTATAGGTGGAGGTGGAGGAGGGGTTGGTGGGGAATCCAGCTCCATATCAGTGTCAGAATTTTCACTGATATGGGAGGATTCGGGTAGGGGGTCGGTAGAAAACCAGAAAGAAGGGGCAGGGTAGAAGAGGGATTTTGGTTTTCGAAGGGAAGGTTGAGGAGGTTGTTGGGTAGGGGTAAATAGGTCTGCTACTGAAGAAAGTTCGAAAAGGAACTTAGCGGCAGCAGAGTCTATTGGCTGTGTGGGAGGGATGGGAGTTGGTTGTGGTGTGGTTGAGGAAGTTGGTTGGGATTGGTGAGGTGAGGAAGGGGTAGATGGGTCAGGTGAGTAGTTGAATGGTGAAGGAGGAGGAGGAGTGGGGGTTCTGGCTGGCTCCTCCTGAGTTTGAGGCTCCTCAGGAGGTGGTGAATTCCTCTGAGTAGATGACTCAGGAGGAATGGGTGGTTGGGTGGGTGTGTTGGTAGAGGGTTGGTTATTGGTAGTGGGTTGTGTGACGGTAGAGGGTTGTGTGTCGGTAGAGGTCTTGGTACCGTAGTTCTCCGTTTCTTCCTCAGCGGCTGAATAGGTGACTCAGATGCTTCATCGGTAGGGGCAGGAGTGTTTGCCGGTGGCTGGTCTACAAAGGTTTTACGAAGTTTCCTTCGTTTTGGTTTGGGAGTGGGTGCAGGAGAGGGTGAGGTTGATTGACTGGTTTGGGTAGGTGGCTGTGAGGAAGTGGTTTGTTGAGTTTGAGAGGTTGGCTGGGCTTGTGAAGTTTGGGCTTGAGTAGAGGAAGGAGCTGGTTTTGCTGTAGGCTGGTTCTTTTGGCCTTCCTTCATCTCCTTCCTAACCCATTTGGCCTGTTCCTCTTCAGTTGGAGTGGCCTCTTCCGGTCTTGTTCGTTTTGCTTTGCCTTTGGCTGCCATCTTGGTTCTTAGCAGCTGTTCTGCCTCATCAGCCAGGTCTTTGGCCTTTTGATGGAGGGACGCGGCCACTTGATCGTCAAACTTTGCAGAGGCCTTTTTGAAGGTTCTGCTGGCCGCGTCATGTGCTTCCATGTTGAAGCGAGTAACCAAGATCGGTACAGGCTTGGCCACTTTGTCTATGGAGACGGGCGGTAGACCCTTTTGCAGTCTTCGCTTGTTCTCATATTCAGAGTATTTGCTGAAGAACGAAGCGGTTAGCTGCTTCTCCTTGGCCACTGCAATCAGTTCATCATCCTTCAAGGAAGAGTTGACATTCGAGTCATCTCTAAGAAGGGCATTTATCAGCCTTACGAAGGGGCGCTTGCAAGTGGGGTTGTTCTTGGCTTTCTCCACCCACTGCTTTAATTCACTAAAGATGATGGCCCCCCAGTTGAGACGGAGCTGAAGAAATACGGCACTGGTCAAGTTGATTTGTTGGGCCGTAAACATATCGTGTGCTCCACTCTTGAATAGAAGCCCCTTGTCAATTAGGTGGCTTGAGCAGTAGACGTCCACAGGGAAGAGATTTCGAAGCATTTTCCCTTGTGGTTCTCTGTAGGTATCTACTCCCCTCATTGCTTCCCAGGCATGTACAGCCTCAGCAATGGTTGCTTCAAGAGGTCCACCAAAGTGCACGCCGATGATGGTGGAAATTGTCTTAGCGGTAATGGAGATTGGACGGCCTCGAATCCACCCTCGTAGAGCGTTCTTGTTCATGAGCTCCATTCTCTGATAGAATTCTTCTGCCAGAAAGATGCTGTAATTTTTGTCGTTGAGGCAGAAGAGGGGTAGAATACCAGAGGCGTTCATGTCCTCGCATGCTTTGGCCGGCGGCTATTGTGCGATTGGTGAAGGTCAATGCACATTCTGGAATGTACGGCCGGGTCAGGCGACTATGATGTCATGAGAGGCGGGAAAGGTTGGATATCCCGGAAGGTTGACATCCTTACTAGGAGGAATGTCGGATTCTGGGTTCAGTTTCTTTCCGCTGTCACGCTTCGATTTTGAAGTTTTTGCCTAAAAGAAATACAAACAAAAATTAGGGCTTTTCACCTCAAGAACTAAACAAGCAGAAATTTCAAGGTTTTCTGAAATTTTTGGAATTTTTCGAAATGAAAACTTGAAACCCTAGAATGTTTAGAGTATCCACACCCGAGAAATGTATAACAGAACTTTTCAATAAGAATAATCATTGAAAATACATAAACGACTGTTAGTTTTCTAGGTTTGTAAGAACAACAATGGCGGAAACTGTATGAAACTCGAAAATGACCGTTTGAATTCCAAAATAATTTTTAGGTTATGAAATGAAATGCAGAACAGTACGTAGTAAGTTTCAAGTAGAGAAGAGAGGAACGTACCATTGTCGTTGATGAGAAGAAGAAACAAGAAAGATTTGGATTTGCAGAAGGCAGTTACACAGAGAGATGAATAGAGAGAGAAATATTTTGTCAAAGGGGTTCTGTAAAGTTTTGCAAAAGGCGGTTCAAGGTCTATTTAAAGGCGAGAAAATTTTAGCGCTAAAAGCGGGAACTTAAGATATTTTCCAAGTACCCAATTTTATCCTTGACCCCCTTTATTGCTTTAGAAACCTCTTTAGCAAAAAATTAGACTAAGTAAGAGTACTGACCTTGAAGTCTTCCGGTAAAGGGAAACTTACGTCTTCCGATCAGTCTAAAACTAAGTCTACCGGTATGAAAGAAACATTAACAAATAACTTTGAAATTAAGCAGTAGGATCAATCATACCAAGATTTCTCCTTAAATAAGCAAACCTGGTGGCATCCAGTGGTTTTGTGAGTATGTCAGCCAATTGATGCTCAGTTGGAACATATTCCAAGCTGATGTTACCTTTCTCCACATGATCTTTGAGGAAGTGGTAACGGATATCAATGTGCTTTGTCTTGGAGTGCATCATTAGATTTTTGGAGACTGAAATTGTTGATGTGTTGTCACACATGATTGGGCAGTTTGCAGTCTTGATGTTGTAGTCCACTAGTTGTTGCTTCATCCATAGGAGTTGATAGCAACAACTACTTGCAGCAATGTATTCACGTGGTTGAATTTGCAAGCCCGATCCTTGTTTCTTGCAAGACCATGAGACAAGTCTATTTCAAGGAATTGACAAGTCCCACTGGTGCTTCTTACGCTCACTTTGCAAGCATAATGCATCGAGTATCCAACTAGATTGAAATTGTTGTTTTGGAATACGGATGCCTAGATTTGTTGTTTTTGAGACATATCGATGATACGTTTGGCGGCAAGCAAATGTGACTCCTTTGGATCTGCTCGAAATCTTGCATAAACACAAACAAAACATAATGTCGAGTCTACTAGCGTAAGGTAAAGAAGTGAACCTATGATTCCTCGGTACTTGGTCATGTTCTCTTGCTTTCCCTTCTCATCTTTGTCAAGATGGCAGTCGGTAGATATTGGAGTTTCGAATCCTTTAGCTGAATCAAGACCGAACTTATTGATTAGTTCTTTTGCATATTTGGTTTGGTGATGAAGATTCCGTCTGAAGTTGTATCTGCTGATCCTAGAAAGTAGGTAAGTTCACCCATCATCTTTGTGGGTTCAGGGAATGTGTGCTCCCGCGCCCCGCGCGCCCTTGGATAGGGATGCGCGTCCGTGCGGATGCGGTGACATCCACTGCTCCTGTTCCAGCCTCCCTTGTCTAGGGGAGATCGAAATCAAAAGTGCGGGAGGAGTCTTTGTCGAATAGCGTTGGAATGCGCCTCGGTTGCCTTTAGTGGATTTTGATCCAATATGGGAGCTTTGGATTTTCTATGTCAAGTTATCCCTTTTTAGGGGATACCGGGATATAGGAAAACATCACCTTTCCATTCCCATCCTCCCTTGTTTAGGGAGAGCATTGAAAGTGCAAAGAAAGATGTTGCGCGCCCCACTATGGATTTTATGAAAATAGCCTTATGGCCTATTTCGGATCACTATGAGTGCTTTGGGTTTTCTACGTCAAGTTATCCCTTGTTTAGGGGATACCAGGACATAGGAATACATCACCTTTCCATTCTCATTCTCCCTTTTTTAGGGGAGAACGTGAAAGTGCAAAGAAAGATGTTGCGAGGCCCCACTGGATCCAAAATGTTTTTAGAGTCGCCATCTTTATTTTAAGGCAAAAATAAAGCAAAACCAGAAAAAGAAAACCAGAGATGAAGAAAACGGGTTCGGAGGCTAAGTTACGAGTTGGGAAGGTGCTAGGCACCCAACTCGCCCTTTCGGTCTCAAAACGGTTTTTGGCTAAAGTATGCTTTTTGTTATATTTATTAAACAGATAAATAAAGCATTAACTTCCTACAAATACATCCGTTACATCTATATTATTCTGGACTTGAAACAGACTCTTTTGCAAACAATTACAAATATACTTGGAAATATTTGGCCATAGTAATGGCTACATTTAGTATTATTTCCTAACAAAATCCGGACAGCATAACTGCTTATATATTGATATTGAACCGGACCGGAAATAATACATTTACAAATAAAGACTTTATTGAATAAATGAAGTAAATAAATACAAACTTATCTAAAAACATTTTGCCATAATAACGGCTACATTTAGTACTATTTCCTAATTAAATCCGGGCAGCATAACTGCTTATATGACTACATTGGGCCGGACTGGAAATAATACTATTACATGGAAATGAAAGACTTAAAAATAAAAACTTACAGGCGTAGGGGTGTGCTCGCTCGTCCCTCGGGGAGAGAGAGTCTTTTTTTGCAGTTGAAGTTGTGTGTTGTTGTGTGTTGTGTGAATTTGGGCAGCGTGACTGCTCTGGAAAGTTACTTTTCGGCCTCGGGATCGGGCAGGGTAACTGTTTGTTTTGGTTGTTTGTTTGGTGGAAGTAAATCGAGGCGGAGTAACGGCTTACTACTTGGCTGATTTGGCCTTTTAAATCGGGCGAGCAAGCTGCTCTATCCACGATTTTTGGACCGGGGAAAAGGGGTGGATACCTAGCTGGGGGGCTAAGGTACACTTCTATCGGTTGGATTTGTGTTTGGCAGAGGTTTGGCAGGGTTTCGAGGCTTTGGAGGTGATCTCTCACTATCTCACACCGCTCTCTAATTCTCCAACGTTAACGCGGAGAAGCTTTACGCATAAAATTTACGTAATGAAGAGAAGCCGGGTGTCTCTATTTATAGGAGGAAATAGGGACATCGGTGGAATTCTTTTTTCTTCTCTGCGCTCCTTTTGATTGTACACCGCGCTGGAGGGATTGTGCTTTGTGGCAAGTTTGCGCTGAAGGAAAGCAGTTTGGGCGCTGCTATATAGAGTTTTGGGCGCCATGCCCAAACTGGATGGGAGCCACGCCCATTTCCCTTTCTGTGCTTCGAATGATTGTACCTTGCGCTGGCTGAATTGCATTTTACGGCAGATTTGCAATGAATAGTGGCTGAGTGGAGAAATTGGGCGCTACACCCATTGGATTTAGGCGCCATGCCCAAATCCATGGGTAGCCATGCCTAAATCCAAAGTTAGCCCATTTTGACACTTTAGTCCCTGCAATTTGTCCTTTTGCGCATCCTGCTTTGTCCTTTTGCATTTTTGACCCTGTAACTTGACATTTGTTAATGTTTTAACAGGTCTTGATATTTTATGTCATGTCACATATCAGAGGTACGAAATTGGGGTGTCTACAGAGCCCCTCAACGATGGAGTCTACGGGTAACCCGCAGCTTACTGAGTAGACGAACATCGTTGATTAGAATAGACTCTCCAATTTCGTTTCATTTCAAAACGAGGGAGAAATATGCAACAGGTAGCAGTTATAATGCAACAATTTATCAAACCTCCATATCCTAGACATTTTTAGTCAGTTATAGCAGGTTATCGCAGTTTTTAAGCAGATATGCAAATTGAATGCTCTGATGGTCGGACCTACTAATGTAGGCTGCCTACGTATCCCTTAATAAAAGGAATCAGACCAAACGTAGTTCGGCCTAAGCCGAAACAAACAACCAAATTGAAGAAAAGATTTTCATGTTTTTCGAAAAGCCGTATTCTTCCGGTCCGAAACCGTTGTCAAATACGGTATGAAGATTTTTGTGTATTTCGAAAACCATATTTCAACCGGTCAATACCTGTCGTGGAAATATGTTAAGAGATCAATCTCAAAATTGTGTCTGGCTGGTCAATACCTTTCTTCCAAACACAATAAGAGGACCTTCAGATTTTCGAAAACTGTACTCGACCGATCAATACCCGACATCGAATACGATAAAGAATTTCTTCAAATTTTTCAAAAACTGTATCCAACCGACCGAAACCGGCTGGACACGATAAAGAATTTTCTTTTCTTCTTTTTTTTTTTTTTTTTTGAATATTCCTCTTTTTTGTTTTTTTTTGGAAAAAAAACCTTTTGAAAAAGATTTCTCTTTTATTTAAAAGCAAACTTTCCTTAAAAGGAAATTATTCTAATAGTCAAGGTAAGAATCACTGACTTACCTTTTCTTGGTATTTGATTTGATCTTGGTTTTTTTTATTCTTTTTTTTTTTTTTTTTTTTTTTATTGTGATGGTCCCTACCGAAATAGGGTCGCCTCACGTATCCCTATTCAGGGAATCAGACCAACGTAGTTCGCTTCTGCTGGGAACTTTGGTCTTGTTCTTTTCTTTTTTGCATTTTTCATTTTTTTTCATGACTTTATTTTTTTATTTTTTTTTTTCTTTTGATTGATTTTTCTTTTTTTTCTTTTCTTTTTGCCAAAATTTTTTTTTTCAAAAGAAGAGGGGCTTACCTTTGCCGCTGAATTTTCTGACTTTTCTGCTTGTCTGGCGGTGACTTGGGGATATGAGTTTTCCTTGCTCTTTGAGTGAAAGGCCATCAAATGTGGTTAACAAAATTGCTTTTGTTAACTTTTTGTTAAGTCTCAGGGACCACTTTGCAGTTTTGAAATTTGGAGGACTTAAGTGCTGGTGCTGAATTGTTTGGAGGGGGAAAAGTGAAAATTTCACTTTTTCCCTTCCTTTCTTCTTTCACTTACGGGAGAAAGGAAATTTCATTTCCTTCTCTCCTGCTTCAGCTCCAACTTCCTTCTGCCGACGGTAAGTTCTTTCTTTTTTTTTTTTTTTTTATTTTCTCTCCTTTTCTCAATTTTCTTTCGCCAAAATTTTTGTTTTTCTGTGCAGATGGCTTCTTCCTCTAGATCTAAGAAAGGAAAAGCACCAATGAACCCGGAATCTGGCGAGAAAAAGAAAGAGCTTCCTCCTTTGATTCGAAACCATATCGGTTATTATTATTCGCAACATGACTGGGGCAATCTGGTGCGAGACTGGTACAAACATGTCTCGAATCTTCCTGATCCCAATGTAAGTATGACTTTCTTCCACCCATTTGGTCAATTTTTCAGATCTGCTCAGTTTCTGTGCTGTTTTGGACTTTTGGAATATATATATGCAGCTTATGATATTTATACATGCGATTTATAGACTAGAAATGATGCAATTTTAGTAACAATACATGAAATTTGGACAATTTATTTTTGCGATGCCCAATTTGAACTAGCAGTTACTATTTGACTCTACTATGCATAATTTACAATGTTAATGCAAATAAAGCTATATGATGCATGTTTTAGCTCTAAAAATATTTTTACATGGCATATATTCACAAGATGGAATTTTCGGAATGAAATGCAAATTTTTCTGGACATATTTTTCGGATACATTTTCGGATATATACAAGACAAAACATATATATTTTATGTACTAGAATTTATTTTTTATGTATGTTAATGCTGTAGGGATATAAGAAATGCCAAGCAGATACTATTTTTCCATGGCAGGTGGCATTTTAAATTTCATTTTCGCGCATTCCCAATAATGCTTATTAAATGATAAATGCAAATTATGGATGCATGAGCTATTTTATTTGATGCAAATATGATGCTGAATATACATGAGATTTTTTTTCTTTTTTTTTTTTGGAATCTTTTGTTTTTTCTTTTAAATGTGAAAATAAAGAAAATGTGACATACATATTTAAATGCAAAGTATATATTTTATCTCTCTTTTGTGTTTTTTTTTATATGTTGACATGTACATTTATGCAAAGTATATCTGTATATATTATTATGACATTTAAAAATGATAATGTGTATTTTTATGTGCAAAGAAAAAATTTTTATGTACAAAAATATATATATTATTTATTTATTTATTATTTATATATTTTTTTGTTGCTTTTTTTTTTAAATCTGATGTATTGAATGTGCAAGAAGAAAAGGGTTTGTGGGATACTTACCTTTATTTTCCTCCCCTATTTTTTTCCAGGAGCGCAGGGTTTTGGACAAAACCAGGGCCACTTGCGCCAGAGTTTCTGATATATTCTATTCGATGCCTCCGGCAGCTCGGACTTTGGTAGATGATACGGGCTTGGGAGTCTTTATGCGGGCCTTTACTCCCTTCCGCAGTTACAGAGTCATTTTCGACGTGCTGCGGAACTTTTGGTGGGATACCACCCACACTTTCCACCTTAGCTGGGGAGAGATTACCATGACTCCCTGCGACTTTGCGGCTATTACTGGTATTTCTACCAGTATTGGGCGGAATCTGGACCCAGATTATACTCTCCGCGAGCGTCATGACGAGGTGGAGGACCTTTTGGGGTTCGTGCCCAAGTATAAGACAGCTGATGAGGTGACCATTCCCAGCGTGAAGGAGTGGCTTCTAAAAAATGCTGGGAAGGTTGATCCTGAGGATAGCGTTGCTGTGACGCGTGTCGCCCGGACATTTTTATTCTTTTTCTTGGGCACGTCTCTTTTTGCCAATGCTTCCACTACCCTGAGGGTCTCTTTGCTGGGCTGTCTACGGGATTTGGAGCATGTGATTGATTATGACTGGGGGCAGGCTGGCCTGGCCGAGCTTTATTTCTGTATGGATAAATTGAGTCGGAACGACTCAAAGGTGATGACTGGTTTTGCTCCTGCCTGGGAGGTATTTTTTCTCTCTTTTTTTTATTTTATATCTTGGTGTGGGCTTACTGCTTTTTGACCCCATGTCCTTGGCCCCATATCGGTCAAATTTGTAAATGCGAATCGGAAAGAGACGGACTCCTGGGGTCAATATGTCGAGTCATTGGGGCTGCAGAACAGAGTGGCGAGCTCAACTTCTGGTTCGGTGACTTTGTTCCCTTGGAAGCATCTGGTAGGGCCGATCGAGGTTACTCTGATATTTAATCGTTGCCGGATCTTGATGGTGTCTATCATGTGCGATTCTTTGTATATGGGTGAGCGGGTCAACCGTCAGCATGTCCCATTTACAATAGACCCGGTGGCACCTCCTCCACCTCCTCCGCATGTGATTGAGCCACACTTCATACCAAACAGGCTCCAGTACTTGGCCAAATATCAAATGCCTGTCAGTGATTTTCCGGTGATAGTTTATGAAGACTTTTTGAGGACAATGCTTCATCCTCCTCCTCCTCCTCATGTGATCGGGAGACGAGCATCTGTTGATGGTGCTTGGGCTGAGTCTTCTTCACCTGTTCTGGATGCACGGCTCGAGTTTTCCATGCCTGACGATGCCTTTTCATCCTTCCCATACCGGCAAGATGGCAGGCTCATAAGAGAGGTTCTTCCGGATGTGGAGATTCCTGAGGAGTACCGCGTCCCTGATCAGGCCCGCACGGTATATTGATCACTCCCCTTTTTTTTCTTGGCTGACTGATGCTTACTTTCTTTTTTTTTTTCGACTGATGCTCTCTCTCTTTTTTTTTTTCAGGTCAAAGTGTCCACATACAAGAGACTCTTGCGGGGCTTTGTCGGCATCAGCAAACTATATCAGCGGCTGATAGATGACTATTCATGTCGGAACAATGAGGCCATGCGGCAGACCAGGCGTCGCGATGATGATGATGATGATGATGTAGGATCGAGCCGTGTTCAGAGTAGGGGACGAATACGCAGGCCTGATGGCACATTGGGCCCCAGTCGTGGAGAGGTGGCTTGAGCAGAGGCAGAGTATCATTTGATTATTAGCTTCTTTTCCTGCACATGTCAGCTTTCTTTTTTTTTCTTTGTTTTCTTTTGCTTTGTAATTAGTAATTAGTATCTGTACAAACATGAAGGATGAAATGTAATATAATTTTAAATGATATGATAAAATGAAATGCACATTCAATATACATGCAGAAAAATAAAGCTATACCGACTCCTAAGGGTAATGGCACGCTGTATTTTAAAATAAATTTAGAAAGAATATACCTTCAATTTTTTAAGGGGCTTTTCTGGCGATCTGCGGGTAGAGGAAGAGGCAGCCGCCTCTTCCTGTGCGAAGAAGCATAATTGGAGCCATCTATACTCTCTTTAATATCTGCTAGGCCTTCCCGCGATCAGACGAGGTATTAATCAGTGATTTGGACAGAAACCAGCACAGCAGGAGTAGTAAAGAGGCAAATTGGGCGTGGGATACAAGGGGTTTGGGCGCCATGCCCAAACTTCATGAGGGTGGCGCCCAAAATGGCATGGGGTGGCGCCCAAAATGGTATTTTCTTGACCACTGTTTGCCATTGTTTGTCCAGTTTGTCGATTTTCTGATTTTCTGCTATAAAAGGAGACTCGACGAACCTGAATTCTTCACATCCGTTTTCCTTTCAGCTCACTTCATTTCTTCTCAGCTTCTCTTTCTCAATTGCTCCTTCTTCTGATAGAGAGAGTTTTATATTTTTGCTCTAATGGCTGCCCCGTACCATACCCCTTTAGAATTAGAAATTTATGAAAATGCCCTCGACCTATGGATTCTTGCCCTCCGAGCCGACGAGCGTGACTGGTTCGATCATCTTTTTGGCTTCAGGTGCCTTCTTTCTTGGAGGAATATCGTGATCAACTGGGACATGCTGAGGGGAGCGTCCAGGTTCTGGTCTCGTCAAGATCATCTTTTTAACTTTGGGATGAATGAAATGTGCCCGACCTTTGAAGAATTTTGTGCCATGCTGGGAGTTGCTGCCACTCGTAATATTGCCGTGCCTTCGCCTCGGAGGCGTCCCTACATGGCAATTAGGGAGCTATTCCGCACTACTAGAGATGCCACCCCGGGCTTCTATAACGGGGTGAACTTTGATTTGACCGTTCTTCCTCGATCATTTACAGAGTTCATAGAGGACGACGTGGACTATTTGAGGCGCCGGCTAACGGCTCTTTTCTTGTGCCTGGTGGGAAGGTATCTGCTGGTGAGCCCCCAGGGATTTATTGATGTGCGCGTGGTGGACCTTGCTCTGCAGGCCCGTGACCGTCGGGCTAACATTGTCCGATAATGCGAAACTTCATGGTTTGGATGCCTTTTCCAGGGGCGACGAACTTTTCCCTACTGGCAGTCCCATTCTGATCCATATGTGGCTGGAGGAGCATTTTCAGTGCGTGATGGCTCCTGCACCTTTCGGGGGGAGATATGATCCGGGGCTTTATGGTTTCCGAGGCCGCTTTCCCCAAGTTAACTATTCTGATTATGACTGGTCCGAGGACTTCTTTCGGAGGGGCTCCATGGACATATCTTGGGTGATTAACCATTGGGAGATTCGGCACTTTATTTTGCACTCTGCCGGCTATGCTCAAGTCGTCATGTTGGGCATCAAGAAAACCTCTTTTTATAGTGCTGACAGGATACTGCGTCAGTTCGGGCTGGAGCAAGTTATTCCAGACACAACTCGTCCGGTGTTTTTGGAGATGACAAATAGCAGGACTCTGGATTTTGACTTCCAGAGGATGTGGCGTCTGGACTTTGATAGGCTTCTGGATGCCTATTTGTTTTCCGATTACATATTCTTGTCCCTTGAATATTTGGCCTGGATAATGGTAATTCTTTGAGGGGCTCTTCTCGCGAGATCCGGCGGAGGCTTAGAAATTTGTTTGGCCGCCATGTAGCTACGGGCATTGACGCTCGCCTTATGGAGATAGGCGAGGAGATCGAGAGTTCAGGCTTGGTCATTCCTCAGGCTCTGCAGGAGGATTTCAGGCGAGTACATAACCTTGGTGCTCCGGTGGCTCCCGGACCAGATGAGGCAGGTCCCAGTAATTGGGAAACGGCAGAGGCTGCTCCCCCCCTGAGGCTGAATGGGGCACTGGCTTCAGATATGCTGATTTCGAGATCCCTCGACATGATGATGCAGGCAGGCAGCAAAATCCTTGGGAACCGGAGGAGGCTGCTCCCCTCCCTCAGCCTGGATGGGGCACTGATATAAGGCCTGATGATGGCACTCAGCAAAATAATCCTTGGGAACCAGAAGTGGCTGCTCCCCCTCGGCTGGATGGGGAATGCAGGTGTCGAGATAACGGAGTGGACCTAGCAACACAACAGTTCATGAGAATGGAGATGTCGGTGATGATGAAGGAGACACTTCGGCGGTTCTGAGAACAGGGGTTCTTCTGTGCCTCGTAGAAGAGGGATATGGGCCCGGCTTGGTGGACGCCGCAGGCATGGATAGACCGCTTGGAGGCTGAGCTGCAAAAGGAAGGAAGTATCTGGGGGGAACAAGTGGGGGTGTAGGCAGGAATATGTATATATATGCAGTGCAGTTAATGTAAAATATAAATGTCTTAAATAAATATTCCTAAGTTGCACCTTAGGACCTTGTAATATATTTTAAGTATTTTAATGTGAGCTTTTGTCGTGGTTTTTCTCTTTCCTTGTCAGTTGAGCCTGTTGTATACTGAAGACCGGAGATAGTATGCTGAAGATTCAAAAGAGTGTTTTCCTTCTCCTTTTTCTCCTGATTTTTTTTTATATGCTCTAACTTTTGCCTAGGCCGCCCTTTCGGGTTTTCAACCTAGCGAGCTGGAGAGGGAAGCACTTTTGTGGGATAGATTGGCTCAAGCATAGTACCTTTTGAGCTTGTCAAGATTGAAGGGCTGAACAAGGTCTTCTCCTTCCTGGTTGGTGAGGAGTACGGCACCTCCTGACCGGATCTCTTTGACTATATATGGTCCCATCCACGGAGATTTCCATTTTCCCCTAGTATCAACATAACTAGGGGGTTTTCTCGAGCACGGATCTCAGGCACGGATGTCGCGGCCTTTGACTTTTTTGTTGAATGCACGGGCTATGCGTCTTTGATAGGCTCGAGTGTGCTCGAGGGCTAGTAACCGCCGTTCATCGATCAGGGCTAATTCTTCAAATCGCCCTTTGACCCAGTCGACCTCCGCTATGTCAGATTCCATCATTACTCTTAATGATGGTATTTCAACTTCAATAGGCAGCACTGCCTCCATGCCGTAGGCTAGAGAATAAGGAGTAGCTCCGGTGGGTGTACGAACTGAGGTGCGATAGCCCCAGAGGGCTAGTGGCAGCTTTTCTGGCCAGTCTCTTCCTGTGTCAGCCATTTTTCTGATGATATTTTCAAGGGTTTTGTTGGCTGCTTCAACGGCACCATTTGCTTGTGGCCGGTAGGGGGAAGATTTGTGTCTTTGAATTTTGAACTCGTCGAGAAGACGATTCACGTCCCCTTCAAAATGAGAGCCGTTGTCGGAGATGATTTCGAAAGGCACCCCATAGCGATATATGATGTTGGCCCGGATAAATTCGGACACCTTTCTGGCATTTAAGATTTTGTAGGAAGAGGCTTCTACCCACTTTGTGAAGTAGTCGACGGCTACGAGGACATATTCATGGCCATTGGATCCCTTTGGGTGAATTTGACCTATGACATCGATACCCCATGTTGAGAAGGGCCAGGGAGCTGTGGAGTTGTATAGGATGTGCGGGGGCACGTGCTGCAGATTTGCAAAACGTTGGCACTTGTCACAGTGTCGCACCCACCGAATGCAGTCGGTTTCAAGTGAGCTCCAATAGTACCCTTGCCGGATAACTTTCTTGGATAGCATGTGGCCGTTCATGTGGGGTCCACAGGTACCACCGTGGAGTTGGTCCATAATTTGCTCGGCTTTGGCTTGGTCGATGCATAAGAGATTTAGGCCTTGGTAGTGCCTTTTATATAGGCTGCCACCGCTGAATACGAATTGCGATGCCCATCTTCGCAGGGAAATCCTCCCTCTTTTGTCTAGGCCAGGGGGATAGGTTCCTTTTGAAGCAGATTTTGGATGTCTGTATACCAAGGCTCGTGATCTGCCTCAGGAGCTGCATTAATTTTGAAGCAGTATGCCGGCGTGACTTTCTTCCCGACCACAAAGGGTTGGACTTGGATTTCTGCTGGTATTTGGACCAGTGATGCTAGAGTGGCCAGTGCATCGGCAAATTGATTTTTGTCCCGCGGCAGATAATGGAATGAGATGGACTCGAACTGAGCAGCAAGTGCTGTTAATTTGGCATGATAAAGTTGCAGCCGGGGATCTTGGGTTTTCCACTTCCCTTCGACTTGGTTTATGATCAAGGCAGAGTCTCCAAAGACTTCGAGATTTATGGCCTTCCTTTGGAGAGCCTCTTCGATT
>CM028380.1:32242466-32293018 GCA_013146195.2 Codonopsis lanceolata
ATTGTTTTCCATCATTAGTCTTGGTTACTCTTGCTTCTATCCATTTAGAAACATAATCAGCGCTACTAGAATATACTTCGCAATTATTTGACACGGGGAAGGGACCCATAAAATCAATACCCCAAACATCGAAAATTTCAACTACCAAATTAATATGTAAGGGCATCTCGTTTCTCTTTCCTATTCCACTGTTCTTTGACACTTATCACATGTTCTATAAACGAGTTCACAATCTCTAAAAACAAGAGCCAATCGGACACGATTGCAAAATTTTCCAACGGTTTTGTTACCACTAAAATGACCTCCACAAGAATATCCATGGCAAAATTCCATGATACCTTGTTGGTCTTTTTACGGAATACATCTTCTTATTAAAGAATCGGAACAAATTTTGTATAAATGAGGAGCTTCCAAAAATAATTTTTAGTTTCCGCCAAAATTTCTTCTTTTCATAATGATCAAAATGCGGATTAATGATGTCAGACACATAATAGTTGACAAAATCAGCATACCAAGGGTCGAATCTTTAATGGCCAAGAGTTGTTCATCAGAAAATTATCATTTATGGGGATAGGATCATCAAGAAATTGACGTTCAAGCAAGGGTGAAAATTCTAACCTAGACAAATGGTCGCTACAACATTCTCGGTTCCCTTTTATCCTTGATAGTAATGTCAAATTCTTGTAACAATAACATCCATCTAATTAATCTTGGTTTAGCATCCTTCTTACTTAACATATTTCAATGCGAATGATCGAAAAATTATCACCTTTGATCCTAGGTGTATGATCTAAATTTTTCTAAAGCATATACTAATGCTAAAAATTCCTTTTCAAGTAGTGGTATAATTCAATTGAGCATCATTTAGAGTTCTACTAGCATAATGGATCACATGAGGCTTTCTATCTACCCTTTGTCCTAACACGGCTCCAATCGCAAAATCGATGCATCACACATGATTTCAAAAGGAAGTGACCAATCGTGCCGGATAAAATAGGCAAGTAGTTAATTTTTCTTTTAATAAATTAAAAGCTTCTAAACATTCTTTATCAAAAATAAATTATGTATCTTTTGCTAGCAAATTACATAGAGGTTTACTGATTTTGGAAAAATCTTTTATAAATCTTCGATAAAAACCAAGATGGCCTAGAAAACTTCGAACTCCTTTAAGCGAAGAAGTGGAGGGGTAGTTAAGAAATAATTTCAATGCCTTTATTTGAAACAACATGCCCTAAGACAATTCCATGTTTTACCATGAAGTGACTTTTCTCCCAACTTAAAGTTAAATTAGTTTCACAAAGATCTTTTCAGATCGATGTAAGGTTTTCTAAGCAATGATCAAAAGAATTTCCGAAACGAAAAATCGCATCTTTCATCAAAACCGAGAATATAGAAATCATTCATCTTTGAAAAGTAGCTAGTGCATTACACAATCCAAAAGGCATTCTCCTAAAAGCAAAAGTACCAAAGGGACATGTAAAGTTGTTTTCTCTTGGTCTTCTGCAACAGGATCTGATTATATCTTAAAAACCATCAAGAAAGCAATAATATTCATGACCGGCTAGTCTTTCAAGGATTTGGTCAATAAATGGCAAAGGAAAGTGATCTTTCCTAGTTGCTACATTTAATTTACGCAAATCAATGCACATTCTATAACCAGTTATTGTTCTTGTAGGGACTAATTCCTCTTTCTCATTTTTAACAACAGTAATTCCCGACTTTTAGGAACTACTTGAACAGGACTAACTCATTTACTGTCTGATATAGGGTAAATTATACCCGCATCTAAGAGCTTAAGAACTTCTTTTCTAAACTTCTTCCATGTGTGGGTTAAGTCTTCTTTGCCTTTCTCTTGAAGGTTTACTACCTTCTTCTAGATGTATTTTATGCATGCACATAGAGGGACTAATTCCTTTTAAAATCGCCTAAAGACCATCCTAAAGCTTCTCTATGTGTCCATAAAACTTTTAACAAACTAGCTTCTTGCTTTTCCGTTAAGTCTTTGCTATAATAACAGTAAAGTGTTACCTTCCCTAAAAATGCATATTTTAAATGGGGTGGTAATGGCTTTAATTCTTCAACTTTAGGAGAATTAATGGGTGGCATAAATTCAGAATTTTCTACCTTAACGGTTTCTTTTATTTTAGCCTCTACATTCTCCATTTTATTATCTTCCTTATTTTCTTCTTCAATATTATCTATCTCAATTTCTTCAAAAAGAGATTTCAGAATCTCTACTTCATCATCTTTAATTTCATAACTTTCTTCTTCTACTTTTTTAGATTTATCAGGATTATTTTCTGATTCTTCCTTTATTTCTTCTTTATCTTTCTTTTTACTAGCTTCTAACTTTTCTCTTTCTAATCTTTCCTCTTCTTCTATTTCTCTTTCAATCTCCTCAATATCAATTTTTATGGGAGGGATAGGACTATCATCATAGACAATAAATCTCTCTCTCTCATATTCTTCCTCTTCTTCAAAGGTTTCGGTTGATAACTTTTCAATCTCATCTACTGAAAAACAGGCACTTATGTCACTAGGTCTATTCATAGCATCAAACACAGAAATTTCAACAGTTTCACCTAGGACCGACATTGTGAGTTTACCATTTTTCACATTAATCATTGTATTGGCAGTAGCCATAAATGGTCTGCCTAACAAAATTGGGACTTCATTATTGGTGCATATCTTCCTTTCCATCTCTAGAACCACAAAGTCATTTGGAATGATTAATTTATCAACTTTGAACTAGGATATCTTCCACTATACCCAAAGGATATTTAAGCGAAGCGATCGCCTAATTGCAATTGCATATTAGTGGGTTTTAGTTCTCCTAACCCTAACTTGTTTATAGACCGCAAAGGCATCAAATTAATACTTGCTCCTAAATCTAGCATTGCTTTCATCTTTTAGAGCTTCCCAAGGAAACTTGGATATTAAAGCTACCAGGGTCTTTCAACTTAGGTGGTAATTCGGGTTGTAAAACAGAACTTACGTTTTCAGAAACAACAATCTTTTCATTGTTTTCAAACTTGTGTTTCTTAGAGTGAAGATCTTTGAAAAACTTTGCATAAGCTGGAATATTTTTAATAACATTAAGCAAAGGAAGATTAACATTCACTTTGGATAACATATTATAAATTTCCGTGAATTGTTTGTCCATTCGGTTTTTCATAAGTCTTCTTGGAAACGGAATTGGAGGAACATAAGGTGGTGGAGCCACATAAGGTTCCTCTTCTTCTTGATCCAACTCTTTTTCAACTTCAATTGTATTATCTTTATTTTGAATTTCTTTTTCTTGTTCCTTATTTGGAACATCTACTTCTACTTCCACTTCTACTTCTTGATTACTTGACTCATTATTCTCTTTATTATTATCACTATCTTTTTCAATTTTCTTTTTCAATTTTCCTTTTTAGAATTTTCTCTTGTAGCAAGCATTTGAAGAAGGATCGTGATCACTTACCTCTTCACCTATCACCTTACCGCTTCGCAAGACGGTGATTGACTTGGCTTGTTCAGTTTGACTAGGAACTTCCCTTCTTCTCTTTTATCGCTCCGAATTTTCAATGTGTTTCTTTAGATTTTCAATTTCTTCAAGCATGTACTTCATCAAAGCTGCTTGACCTTTACTAGCTACTTCTTGCTTGGGAACTTCTTCAATTCTCAATTGATTTTGATTTGGCAACTGTGGAGGTTGTGGTGGTTGAGGTTGGAATTGTTGAGGTTGCAAAGGCTTATTTCCTCCCCAAGAAAAGTTAGGATGATTCCTCCAACCAGGATTATATGTATTTGAATAGGGATCATTCCTTGGCCTTTGAGGGTACATATTCATAGCATTAGCCTGTTCAGAATACATAGCACTTGACGGACAAAAATTAGTAGCATGAGAATATAATCCACATAAAGCACATGCTTCTTGAATTTGCCAATTTTCAAATTGAGCTTGTGTATTTGAATTATCTTGCAATTGATATAGGCTTCTATTTTTACCTCTAGCACTTTACATTTGGGAATTAATGCTTAACATCTCAAATAATTCTTCTAGTGCTTCTGGTGTCATTCTATTAATAGAACCACCAGCTGCACTATCAACCATAGTTTGTAAGCCTGGCGAAAGACCATGATAAAATTGAAGCACTAACACATGTTGAGCCAAATTATGATGAGGACACATAATGAGCAGATTTTTAAATCTATCCCATGACTCATGGAATGTTTCACCTGGTTCATTTTGGAATGACATGATTTGTTTTCTATACTCTGTAAGAGATGCATGTTTGTAAAATTTACTCATAAACAAATCATATAATTGAGCCCAAGTATAAACACTATTTGGTGTTAGGTTCATAAACCATCTCTTTGCCAATTCTTTTAATGCACTTGGAAAATATTTCATTTTAATTTGATCTTGACCAACCCTCCTAAAGGAAAAGTACTCATCATGTATTCATATTCTCTTAAGAAACTGACAGGATCTTCATGGGGCATCCCATGAAAAGATGGTATGGCATTAAAATAATGACCTTTTAACTCAAAATTCCTAACAAAGACATCGGCAAGACTAAACATGATGTCACAACATTTAATGAAGGTCTACTAAAGTCATTAATAGTTCTTTGATTTATCACTACTTCCATATTTCTTCTTGCGTGTTCTTCTTCTCTTTGATTCCTATTGACTGGTCAACTAGGTTTTCGTGGATTACGATTATTGTTATTTTCTTCCATTGTAGGATCAACCGGAGGATCCTCTTGATTCAATTGGTCTTGATTATCAAACTCGAGCTAGATTTTCAAAAACTTCTTGATTTCTTCTAACAATATTTATATCTTGATTTAAGTCTACCAATTTAGGATTCAAAGATCTACGACCGTGCATAAAAATAAATTAAAGCAATTTAAAAACAACTAACTAAAAAAAAAATAAAATAAAATCTTTTTGTATTTTTATTTTTATAAAAACGAAAATTAAACTAAAAACTAAATTAAATTAAAAACTACGCTACCAACAAACTAACTACGTGAACTAGCTTGTCCCCAACGGCGCCAAAAACTTGATCGATGTTTTATTTAATCTTTTTCCTTGCAAGTGGACAAGACTATTATAGAATAGTATTGGAAGCAAGGGTCGAACCCACGAGACAAGTGATCACGACAAAGGCAATTTATTGATAGCAAATTATTAATCTAAAGGGGGTTTTATATTTAATTCTACTCTAAACTACTAGTTATAGATGTTTAACTAATTAGACAAGTAATAACGAGATATGAAGATCTTATGGTGGGTGGCCATCTAGGATTCTGGGTTTCACTTACATCTCCTTTATGTTCAATTCATAATAATGTCATTCAATGTCTTGGGCTCGTTCACTAAAAATAGATATAGTCTGTTGAACAATTGGTTCAACCTCCATCCCATAAAATTCATCCATTCTATATCCTAAGCACAGCTGTCAATCTAGTTGTCACCTAGATTTATGATCTATCTGTCACCTAGATCATGTAAGAACCTGGTCCTAACTTATCACTCTCGTGCATCGATAGGTCCAATTTATTGTGTTGGTGAGCCGATTATGCGACATATGCACTTGGTCATGCAGTTATCCGCACCTCTAAGCCTTTATTATTTGCGATTACATTCATTTGTTCAAAGCAAAATAATATAGGGATTGATAAACAACACAATCAACAAGCATTGAATGAACATATATAAGAATCAAAACATAAATTTGATACAAGTTACCTCCCACCTCCTAGATTATGGATGAATTAGTTCATCATAGACAATGAACAACACATGGAGATGATCGGATACATGATTTGATCTTCAATACTTGAAATTACAAAACCTAACTATGTTATACAATCTAAAAACTACCTAAAATCTATTAAAGAGAGCTTCCAGCCGTCCTCCTCTCTTTGGCTCGGCATCTGACTTCTATATATACTCGGGAGTTGTAATTCCAATCGAATAGACCGTGTGAAAATCCGAAAATCAAGCATTCGACCACCTTGCGGTCGCAGGTGTGGATACTTGCGTCCGCAAGGTCTCCAAGATGTCCCGGCTTTGGAAATCTTGACTTCGGCTTTAAGACCCAGTCTTGCCTACCTTGCGGTCGCAAGTGCAGAGGCACACCTTGCGTCGCAAGGTCCAGTCAACGATTTCATTCTTTCTTCATTTTTCCTTTTTGGCCTTTCTTGAAATTTGCACTTAAAACCCTGGAGTTTCGCGTATTTTCACTAATAACCCTGAAACTTACAAAACTCACTGAAAACATATATTAGTAGCCAAAAGCCTCGTGAAATAGCATAATTTAAGTCATAGAAGCATATAAAATCGACGTACAAAATACATCGATCACTTCTCCTCCGTGATGGCCAGATCACGATCACGATTAACATTCATAATGTTGTGGCGAGTCGCGAGCAATGCGGTTGAGCTCGAAGCCGGGGGCGGCCATTGCCGAGATGGAAGTGATGGCATGGAATAACTCATAAAAAAGGGAGGAGTAGATACGTACACACTCATCTCGTTGAGCTTCAACGTTGATCTTTACATCTGTGAAGTCGTGTCGTATCTGTCCAAAGCGAGTCCAGACATCCTCTTGGAATTGTCGTAGAAGGGCTGCAGTTCGGTCATTGGCTTTGGACGCAGCAGTGGCTATCTCAGCGGTAGCGGTAGAGATGCTAGTGAGAGCGCCTAGTCTTTCGTATATTGCGTCCAGCCGTGACAAAATTTCATCATTGGCCGGTTGAGTTGACGTTGATGCCTGGCCAATATGAATAACTTCTTCCGGAGATGGTGGCCGGAAGGGTTGTTGAGGTCGAGGGGGAGAGGAGTCGGAAGAGGAAGAGTCGGATGAGGAGGTAGAGGAAGATATGGTTAGAGGTGGAGGTGGAGGAGGGGTGGGTGGGGAATCCAGCTCCATATCGTGTCGAATTTTCAGCGATATGGGAGGATTCGTAGGGTCGGTAGAAAACCAGAAAGAAGGGGCAGGGTAGAAGAGGGATTTTGGTTTTCGAAGGGAAGGTTGAGGAGGTTGTTGGGTAGGGGTAAATAGGTCTGCTACTGACGAAAGTTCGAAAAGGAACTTGGCGGCAGAGTCTATTGTGTGGGAGGGATGGGAGTTGGTTGTGGTGTGGTTGAGGAAGTTGGTTGGGATTGGTGAGGTGAGGAAGGGGTAGATGGGTCAGGTGAGTAGTTAAAGGGTGAAGGAGGAGGAGGAGTGGGGGTTCTGGCTGGCTCCTCCTGAGTTTGAGGCTCCTCCTGAGGGATAGGCTCCTCCGGAGGTGGTGAATTCCTCGAGTAGATGATGAGGAGGAATGGGTGGTTGGGTGGGTGTGTGTTGGTGGTTGGTCATCGGTAGTGGGTTGTGTGGTGTGGTGTGCGGTAGAGGTCTGGTGGTAGTTCTCCGTTTCTTCCTCGGTGAATAGGTGACTCAGCTTCATCAGAGGCGGGGAGTGTTGCCGGTGGGCTGGTCTCAAAGGTTTTACGAAGTTTCCTTCGTTTTGGTTTGGGAGTGGGTGCAGGAGAGGGTGAGGTTGATTGACTGGTTTGGGTAGGTGGCTGTGAGGAAGTGGTTTGTTGAGTTTGAGAGGTTGGCTGGGCTTGTGAAGTTTGGGCTTGGGTAGAGGAAAGGAGGTGGTTCTTTGGCCTTCCTTCATCTCCCTCCTAACCCATTTGGCCTGCTCCTCTTCAGTTGGAGTGGCCTCTTCCGGCCTTGTCTGCTTTGCTTTGCCCTTGGCTGCCATCTTGGTTCTTAGCAGTTGTTCTGCCTCATCAGCCAGGTCTTTGGCCTTTTGATGGAGGGACGCGGCCACTTGATCGTCAAACTTTGCAGAGGCCTTTTTGAAGGTTCTGCTGGCCGCGTCATGTGCTTCCATGTTGAAGCGAGTAACCAAGATCGCAGGCTTGGCCACTTTGTCTATGGAGGCAGGCGGTAGACCCTTTTGCGATCTTCGCTTGTTCTCATATTCAGAGTATTTTTGAAGAAGCGGTTAGTTGCTTCTCCTTGGCCACTACAATCAAGTTCATCTTCCTTCAAGGAAGAGTTGACATTCGAGTCATCTCTAAGAAGGGCATTTATCAGCCTTACGAAGGGGCGCTTGCAAGTGGGGTTGTTCTTGGCTTTCTCCACCCACTGCTTTAATTCACTGAAGATGATGGCCCCCCAGTTGAGACGGAGCTGAAGAAATACGACACTTGTCAAGTTGATTTGTTGGGCCGTAAACATATCGTGTGCTCCACTCTTGAATAGAAGCCCCTTGTCAATTAGGTGGCTTGAGCAGTAGACGTCCACAGGGAAGAGATTTCGAAGCATTTTCCCTTGCGGTTCTCTGTAGGTATCTACTCCCCTCATTGCTTCCCAGGCATGTACAGCCTCAGCAATGGTTGCTTCAAGAGGTCCACCAAAGTGCACGCCGATGATGGTGGAAATTGTCTTAGCGGTAATGGAGATTGGACGGCCTCGAATCCACCCTCGTAGAGCGTTCTTGTTCATGAGCTCCATTCTCTGATAGAATTCTTCTGCCAGAAAGATGCTGTAATTTTTGTCGTTGAGGCAGAAGAGGGGTAGAATACCAGAGGCGTTCATGTCCTCGCATGCTTTGACGCCGGCAGCTATTGTGCAGATTGACTGAAGGTCAATGCACATTCCTGGAATGTACAGCTTCGGGTCCAGAGCGACTATGATGTCATGAGAGGCGGGAAAGGTTGGATATCCCGGAAGGTTGACATCCTTACTAGGAGGAATGTCGGATTCTGGGTTCAGTTTCTTTCCGCTGTCACGCTTCGATTTTGAAGTTTTTGCCTGAAAGAAATACAAACAAAAATTAGGGCTTTTCACCTCAAGAACTAAACAAGCAGAAATTTCAAGGTTTTCTGAAATTTTTGGAATTTTTCGAAATGAAAACTTGAAACCCTAGAATGTTTAGAGTATCCACACCCGAGAAATGTATAACAGAAGTTTTCAATAAGAATAACCATTGAAAATACATAAACGACTGTTAGTTTTCTAGGTTTGTAAGAACAACAATGGCGGAAACTGTATGAAACTCGAAAATGACCGTTTGAATTCCAAAATAATTTTTAGGTTATGAAATGAAATGCGAGCGATGCGTAGTAAGTTTCAAGTAGAGAGTGTAGAGAAGCGCATACCATTGTCGTTGATGAGAAGAAGAAACAAGAAAGATTTGGATTTGCAGAAGGCAGTTACACAGAGAGAGTATGAATAGAGAGAGAAATAATTTGTCAAAGGGGTTTCGTAAAGTTTTGCAAAAGGCGGTTCAAGGTCTATTTAAAGGCGAGAAAATTTTAGCGCTGAACGCGGGAACTTAAGATATTTTCTTAAGTGCCAAATTTCATCCTTGACCCCCTTTATTGCTTTAGAAACCTCTTTAGCAAAAAATAGACTAAGAAAATACTAACCTTTAAGTCTTAGGTAAAGGAGACTTCGTCTTCCGATCAGTCTAAAACTAAGTCTACCGGTATGAAAGAAACATTAACAAAAACTTTGAAATTAAGCAGTAGGATCAATCATACCAAGATTTCTCCTTAAATAAGCAAACCTGGTGGCATCCAGTGGTTTTGTGAGTATGTCAGCCAATTGATGCTCAGTTGGAACATATTCCAAGCTGATGTTACCTTTCTCCACATGATCTTTGAGGAAGTGATAACGGATATCAATGTGCTTTGTCTTGGAGTGCATCATTTGGATTTTTGGAGGCGAAATTGCGATGTGTTGTCACACATGATTGGACAATTTGCGGTCTTGATGTTGTAGTCCACTAGTTGTTGCTTCATCCATAGGAGTTGAGAGCAACAGCTTGCAATGTATTAAACTTACGTGGTTGAGTTTGCAAGCGATCCTTGTTTCTTGCAAGACCATGAGACAAGTCTATTTCCAAGGAATTGACAAGTCCCATGGTGCTTCTTACGCTCACTTTGCAAGGTGCATAATCTGCATCGAGTATCCAACTAGATTGAAATTGTTGTTTTTGGAATACCGGATGCCTAGATTTGTTGTTTTGAGACATATCGATGATACGTTTGGCGACAAGCAAATGTGACTCCTTTGGATGCACTGAAATCTTGCACAAACACAAGCGACAAACATAATGTCGGGTCTCTAGCGGTAAGGTAAAGAAGTGAACCTATGATTCCTCGGTACTTGGTCATGTTCTCTTGCTTTCCCTTCTCATCTTTGTCAAGATGGCGTCGGTAGACATTGGAGTTTCGAATCCTTTAGGCTGAATCAAGACCGAACTTCTTGATTAGTTCCTTTGCATATTTGGTTTGGTGATGAAGATTCCGTCGGAAGTCATTGTATCTGCAGTCCTAGAAAGTAGGTAAGTTCACCCATCATGCTCATCTCGAACTTGCTTTGCATCGGCTTCTCGAATCTTTTACACGGGCTTTGGTTAGTTGATCCAAAGATGATGTCGATCCACATAGATTTGTACGAGAAGAGAATGGCCTTTGTGCTTTAGGATGAATAAAGTAGTGTCTATCCTTCCTCTCACGAATCCTTGTTCTATTAAGAACTTGGATAGAGTTTCATACCAAGCTCTAGGAGCTTGCTTCAGCCATAGAGAGCTTTCTTGAGTCGGTAGGCGTGATCGGTTTGCGAAATGCGAATTGACAAATCACGGAGGTTGTTCAACGTATACGGTTTCTTGAAGATCACCATTCGAAATGCACTCTTTACATCCATCGATACACTTTGAAGTCCATGAGCGATGCATAGGCTAGAAAGAGTCGATTGCCTCTAGTCTAGCAACAGGAGCAAAAGTTTCATCAAAGTCAATTCCTTCTTCTGTCGGTAGCCTGTGCAACCAGTCTAGCTTTGTTTACGGTGACATTTCCATCTTCATCTCTTTTGTTTCGAAAACCCATTTAGTGCCGATGATTGGATGATCGATCGGCCTTTGAACTAAGCTCCACACCTTACATCTTTCAAAGCTGGTTCGGCTCTTCTTGCATAGCTTCAATCCGGTTATGATCTTCGATAGCTTCATCAATCTTCTTTGGCTCGAGTTCGGATACAAATGCATAAGCAAACATAGTCTCTTCTCGAACTTTATTTCTCGTACGAACTCTGTGTTGAGATCACCAATGATTTGAGAAATGGGATGATCTCTTGCTTCAATAACGGTTGGAGGAAGATCACTTACGGTGGGTTCTTCCCTTAAGAATTCGGAGTAGGTTGAGAAGGAGATTCACCAAAATGCAGTTCGAAGACATAGGATCTTCAAAACTTTCATTTTACGGTGAACAAGAAGGATGAGTGATACGTAAAGGTGCTTGGGGTAATCTGAGAAGAGATGGGTTCGAGGTCAGAAGAGTTATGTCGGTACCGGCGAGTTCTCGTCTAGGTGAAGGGTTAAGCGGTACTTGAGTCTGCGGTTGCCGTTTTCGATGAGGAGTGGAAGTAGATCTTGTATTTAGTACTGTCTCATCATTATCGAGAATCATTAGCAACGTTCGGAGCCTTTCTAGGCTCTAACAAGTCATATTCATCAAAAGAAACATGCCTGATTCTAAAATTTTTAAATTAGTTTTCTTGAAAATGCGAAATGCTTTTGAATGTTTGGAATACCCAGAAAAATTCCTTCGTCGATTTTGCATCAAATTTTCCTCTATATTCTTTTCCATTATAAAGAATAAAACATTCTATAGAAGATTTTAAGAAATCCTATGTTGGGGATCTTCCTCTCCATATTTCATATGGAGTTTTGTTATGAAACTTGTTTACCAGGATACGTTGCAGGTAAAACATGCGGTGTTGACGGCTTACGCCCGAAATACTTGGAAGTTTAGCTTACGCGGCATTGTTCTTCTTTGCTTCAATCGGTGTTACGTTCTTCCGTTCGGCTACACCATTTTGTTGAGAATTGGCGAGAGAAGTTGTGGCCGATCCGTGGTCATCGCGGTACTTTTCTACACCATTGTTCTTGAATTCGGTGCCATTGTCGATCTTATGTCACTAATGTCTTCAAGCTTTTGAGTTTGAAGTCTTCGAAAAAGTTGTGACTAGATCATACGTTTCATCTTTAGATGTCATTAGTTTCAATCCAAGTGAATCTAGAGTAGTCGTCAACTACTACAAGTGTGTACTTGTCTCTGAAATCTTGGGTTGTGATTGGTCCAAAGAGATCCATATGCGAAGTTGAAGAGGTACGTTTGTTGACAAACAGACTTTCTTTTGAAGGAAGACTTGGAGAGTTTTCCTAGTTGACAAGCTTTACAACTTACGTCATGGTCGGCGGAACGTAGGTAGACCTTTGACAAGCCCATTTTGGAGAGCTTGGAGAGGTGCTTGAAGTTGAGGTGGTGAGGCAGCTTGTGCCATAGCCATTTGTTGTCACGAGCGTTGTTGGCTACTAGGCAAAGGCGGGTTTGAGAATCTCCCTAGAAGATTTAAGTCCACGACATAGGCGTTTCCTTGTCTATTGCCGGTCGATATTGTAGAGCGAGATTCACTTGTCTTTGATGAGGCTTGGTTGGAGTTGAATTGGCATAGAAGTCCTTTGTCGCGCAAATTGAGTGGGATATGCTCAGCAGATTGTGCTTTAAACCACTCACTAGAGAAACTTTGTTGATGGAGAGACTTCCTCTAGTGATTGAGCCATATCAATTGTTTTCCTCTTGCATTGTCTCAGAAAATAACGGTGGGTCCTTTGCTTGACTATATACGTAAGAAGACTTACGTTCCAGTCATGTGTCTTGGCGACCCTTGTCAGGTACCGGATGTCTTTGTTTTCGATTCTATAGCCATGAAGCATTCTGAAAAAAATTAAAGCAACAAGGTCCCCTTTATTTTCTTTTGGGTCTAAGGATTAGCAACCTTTTGGAACCCATACCACTTGACCTTGAGAGAACTAGGTCTCTCGGATCTTGGAGTGAACCTTAGCGAGGCCGGTCGGATGGCCTACAATTGCAAGAATGACATAAATGGAAAGTCCATAGAGAAGCTGTTAGTGACTTTAAGCGAAGAGTGATTATGATCATTCCTTTTCTTGACATCCATTCTTGGTTCAGCTTGCTTGTTGATGGTAGACTTAATTGGTTTCTTTTGAATCTTCCTAGGTAGGTTACCATCAGACTTAGCTTTAGCTTTTCTGTTGATTACCTTTTCAGGAGGATTTGGTAGAATACCTTTAAGTTTACCTTCAACAGGTAAAGGAGCCTTGCCTGTTTCATAGACAAACTTGATAGTTACCGGTAGAGGTTTAGTAGGTCTACCGCCAGCAGACTTTGCCTTAGCATAGTTGTTGCCGGCAGACTTCACTTTCTCTAGTTACCTTTTCGGGTTTCTCATTTGAGTCGATCATCTTGGCTTTTCCTTTCGAACTTTGGGGTAAACGTAAGGAACACTTGAATAACCAAGGCCTTGTTTCCCTATATTTCCGAATGTCTGTTTAGAGAAAGATATATCATTAGCAGTCTCGGAGGATTCACCTTTCTCTATGACTGAAGAGATTGTCGGAAGAGGCACATCTGAATATCCTATGCCAGTTTTATCATTACTAGATTTTTGGCTTGAAAGGATTTCTTCGAATGCATCCTTGGAGCTGTTCCAGGAGTCAATTGTCTTTTGCAAGGCAATTTTCTCTAGGTCAAGTCCTTTGATGTGCTCAGATAGACAATCAATTTTGTCATAAAGAATTTGTTTTCTTCCTTGACTTGATACTCTCTTGTTGTGACTATTGAGAGTTTGAATCTCGGTGCCATCATAGATTTCTCGGTAAGTTTCTCACAGTTCTTGGCAGTTTAACATAGGCTACTCTAAAGGAATTAAATTCTTCAAGCATATCTTGATTATCCTTGAGAAGTTCTTCCTTCTTGAAGTCCTTTGTTGGTTTCACTTTTATCCAAGGACTAGGTGAAACTTCGACTTCATTTTGAGTCATAGGTAGGACATGAATCATGAGCTATAAAGCATATGTTAGCTTGCTCACAATCATCTTCCTCCTCTTCTGAATCAGTCTCAAACCATGTAGCAACCTGTTTGTCTTCTATGTCTTCAGCCAACATACCCTTTTGTTTTGAAATTTTCTAAAGAGGGTTTTCGGTATGCTTCAAATTTTGGCTTAGGACATTTTGAGGCAAAATGACCGGTTTTCTACGGTTGTAACACACAAGCTCTTCCTTAGATGAGCTTTCACCATTCTTCCTAAAAGGTTGTTGGTGAGTGTTCTTCCTTCCATATTTTGCGAAATTTTTGAAAACGCGTTTTACAAACATGGCAAATTGTTCATCGATAAAAAATCATTTTCACGGGGAAGAAGTGGAAGGTTTGTTTTCAACGGTGATTTCTTCTTGGACCATGGTGGCAAGGACACGGTTACGCTCAAGCTGTTTGTCTTGCTCTAGAGCTTGATTAACTTCAAGTTCATAAACCTTCAAACTTGCGTAGAGACTACGGAGAGTCATCTCGTTTAAGTTCTTGGATTCTTTCATAGCCGTGGTCTTAACATGCCATAAGCTACCTAGAGAGCCTAGAAACCTCATGTTCATTTCCTTTTTGTCATACGTTTTACCAAGAGAAAAGCAACTATTTATTACCTCACTGAAGCGATCGTATGCTTGTCTCAAGGTTTCCTTAGGATCCTTTTTGAAAGAATCAAACTGCTGGATGTATGTATATTTTATGTTATCTCTTGTGTCTTGGTCTCCTTCCAAGTATTCCACAAGAGCTTCCCACATCTCTTTTGCGGTTGTACATCGAATCACTTGTTGGTATGTGCTTGTGTCTAGAGAGTGGTGATTATGTTGATTGCTTTCTTTGTCAAGTTCTACCAGACTTTCTATCATCCTCTGTCCATTCGATTCTTCTTTAGGTACTTACGAGGATTCCAGCGATGGAGGCTAGAAGATTTGGCTTCATTGGTACATGTTGACCTGCAGTAACGCATTTCCATAATCTGTTGTCAATAGAGTTCATAAATCTCATTACTTTATCCTTCCATACATCAAAATGTCCTTCGTCCAATATTGGGACGTGGTTAGCATTAGATGTAGGCAGCATGTAGTGTGTTTGTGCCATTTTATCGTATCTCAAGAGTTTAATCTTGGAAAAACTTGTTTTCAAAGAGTAAGGCTCTGATACCAATTGTGGGTCCCAATAGGCACAATAATAAGCTAGAAGGGGGGGTTGAATAGCTTATTAAACACTTAAAACTTTTTAAGTAAATTCTTTGAAGGGTACTTGCAATCTATTGAAAAGATAGAAGTAGCGGAAGACCTTCAAGGAAGTTGTTCAGTGCGCCGATAAGGACTACCGGTAGACCTTTACATATTACTTAAGTTCTGCTGTAAATGGATAAAGATAATCAAAGTACTTAAGCAGTTCAAATATCAGACAAACAGTAAGAAATAACACAAGTATTTTGGGATGGTTCACACTATAAAGAGTGCTACGTCCACCACCAAGGCAGTCAACCTTGGATTTAAATAGTGCACTATGTTTTCCACTAGATCAATTACAAAGAATATCCCTAATGGATCGTGTACAAAATATTGACTTGTGTTTGGGGTCTAGGGAATTAAATATCGTAAAACAAGATATTTAATTAGATGCGTATATAGTTAATGAATGTAAACAACAAGAAGTTTAAAACAATAAGTGTTAATGACATTCTTGTTGTTGACGAGGACTTCTAGATCCTGTTTAGGATCTCTTGATTGCCGAGGAAATGTAAGACTTGGAGTTATGGAGTTTCAGAGCGATCCTTTTTGTGTTTGATTGATTCTGTACAGTTGCTTTTTTTTCCAGTCTTCAATGGTAGCATTTATAGTAGGTGCACTTCAAAAGATCCATTGAGAGAAGACGAATACTTTAACAGCTCTTTCTTAGAATGCATTAAATGCATGGGGCTATCAATCAAGGATTTTCATCTTCACAGATATCTAGAGCAGGGAATGATTTCTGAGATCTTGAAAAAGGTGGGTGATTTAGGTGTCAGATCTGAGAGTTGTTACAGAAAGTAGGGCGATGCCTTTTCGCTTTCTTTGTTCGGACGAAAAGTCTTCCTGCTTTTTCGAAAGTTGCTTTCGGCGGCTTGATATGTGTCGGAATGTCTTGGATTAATTCAAATAATGATTAGGATAAGTTTGAATTAATCCAATGAGTCATTGCTGGATAGGACACGTCATAGAAGACCAGGTGGACACGAGGTCTGCCATTTGTGGGCTTTAAGCAGGTCTTCCGATGAAGCTTGTGAAGAGGTCTTCCGTTAAACCTGTAAAGTCTTATAAAAACTATACTAGGCAAAGTTCTATACACAATTGCCACGCTAATCGATACGCAGCCCGATTAGCCACTGAAGTATAAAACTAGATGTAATGAACTGAACAGATATAAATCTATCATAAGAATCAACATTGTGTATTTTTCGCAAACACACATTTGTCACATTCGTTGATCTTGAACCCATTTGCAAGTATTACGTCATCAAAGCGTTTATGTCATTGTTTTGGTGCTTGCTTTAATCCGTACAACGATTTGACCAATCAGCATACTTTCTTTTCATTTCTTGGAACTATGAACCCTTCTGGTTTATTCATATAGATTTATTCATCGAGTTCCCCATTTAGGAAAGCAGTCTTAACACCCATTTGATGTATTTGAAGACCGTGCAAAGCTACAAATGCAATAAGTAGTCGAATCGACATAATTCGAGTTACGGGGGCATAAGTGTCAAAATAATCAACATCTTTTTTTTTTATAAATCCTTTTGCGACCAATCGTGCTTTTTACTTATCAATGGAACCATCGGGTTTTAATTTTCGTTTGAAAATCCATTTACAACCCAATGGTTTGTACCCCTTGGGAAGGTCAACTAATTCTCAAGTGTGGTTTTGTATAATGGAAGATATTTTGTCATTAATGACTTCTTTCCATTGAGGAGCTTCTAGAGTAGACATTACTTCTTTGAACGTTCGAGGTTCACTGTCCACTATAATTGTGGTCACAAAGTCAGGTCCGAAAGTTTTAGTTATTTTCGCCCGTTTTCTCCTTCTAGGTTCATCATCATGTTCAACTAGACGGTCTTCTTGGATGATTTCCATGGGGACAATGTCCGTGGGGGTCTCGTTCTCATTTTCGCTTGTTTTACAAGGAAATGAGCGTTTTCCATTATTTTTATTTTTTTAATAGAAATATGTTTTCAAAAAATGTGACATTTCTTGATTCTAATATTGTATTTACTTCAATATTTGGATTTTCAGACTTGTGCACTAAAAATCTATAGGCACTACTCCGAGCTGCATATCCTATGAAGATACAATCCACGGTTTTTTGACCGATTTTTACCTTTTTAGGTAATGGTGCTGCTACTTTGGCCAGACACCCCCACACTTCGATGAATTTGTAGGAAGGTTTTCGACCATTCCATAATTCATAAGGAGTTTGCTCCAATTTCTTGTGTGATAGCTTATTGAGCAAGTAATTTGCTGTGAGCACCGCCTCCCGTGGCCGGGGTGGTGAAGGGCTACCGCTGAGGCCCCTAATTTTTAGGTCCACAAATATTTGAATACTACCTTATATTTAGTATATATATTAAAGTGTCAAAAGGGATTATAATTGATTCCTTTAATCTGATGGTTAAGGCGGTTATGATTTAAGCTAAAAGTTTTAGGTTCAAATCCCGAGTTGTTACTTGTTTTAATCTGTTACTTTTTTTAGTCTGTGAAATGTATATAAGTTATAATGTGTTGATTACTAAAATATAGAATAGATGATTCAATGCTTAACATACTTGGTAGATTGTGAGAGATCTTGTGTTCAATTCTTGTTAAAAACTTTCTCCTTTTTTCCCAATATTTTAAATGATTTCATTTTTACAAAAGCCCTCCCTTTTTTTGCCCATGGGCCTCTCGAAACTCAGGGCCGGTCCTGCCGCCTCCCCCCACATTTCGTCGGGTAGGCCAGATTGAATTAATAATGAATTCATCATTTCTTTAAGGGTTTAAATCTCAATTTGGTCACCCTACTTTCGGTCAAAATTCATTAAGCTCACTTTACTTTTTTTTTCTTCAATTTAATCATTCTACTTTCACATAATTAGCACATTTATCACACCATCCATTTATTTGGATGGAAAGTTTAATTTTTTTTGGAAAATAAAAAAAATACCCTTACTAAATTTGGGGATTTTGAGGGTCTCGTTCTCCTCACAAACATAATTTCTTATCGTGTGATTAGAATTTGTCAACACACCTTTCAAAAGTATGGGCTATTATTGTCTTTTCAACGATTTCCATCCAATTTAGCTAACGGAAATGACTCTAGTGACCTTATTGACTTTCGAAGCCAAGTAGAGTGATTAAATTGAGGGCAAAAAAAAGTAGAGTGAGCTTAATGAATTTTGGCCGAAACTAAGGTGACCAAATTGAGATTTAAACCTTTCTTTAAGTGTACGATTTTTCCTTTTAGCAATCCCATTGGATTGTGGAGTATAAGGAGGAGTAACTTGATGAATTATTCCATGTGTTGCACAAAAGTCCTTAAAAGGATGTACGTATTCACCTCTTCGATCAAATTTGAGAATTTTTATCTTTTTCTCAAGTTAATTCTCGACTTCATTCTTGTACATTTTAAATTCTTCAAACACTTCATCTTTACTATTTAACAAATAAAGATGACAATAACGTGTACTATCATCAATAAAGGTGATGAAGTAATTTGTCCCACCACATGATTCTATGGATTTAAAGTCACATAGATCGCTATGAACTAGCTTTAATGGTCGAGTGTCACGTTGTATTGTTTGAAAGGAGGTTCTTGTTTGTTTGACCTCAACGCATATTTGACATTTTTCCTTAGTGTTTATTTGTGCTTTTAGAATTAATTCCATTTGTATTAATCTTCGTATAGATTCATGGTGAACATTGCCTAATCTAAGGTGCCAAATATTAGAGTACTCAAGCAAGTAAGAAGAAGATGCAGTTGTTGTATTATTAATAATACTATTATTGGGTGGGGTTACCACCATTACATTGTATTTGAACTAGCCCTCATTGAGGTAACCCTTGCCCGTCAAAACCCCACTCTTACTAAGTACAAACTTGTCGGACTCAAAGACCAACTTAAACCCATGCTTTATTAAAAGGGAACCAGAGATTAGGTTTTTCCTAATATCTGGTACATGGAGGACATTGATAAGCACCAATTCCTGACTGCTGGTCATCTTCAACATAACTTTCCCTTTGCCTTCCACGCCAGACATGGATGAGTTGCCCATAAACAGCTTCTCGTCGGACGTCACCTTTGAGTAGGAAGAGAACATCTTCGCATCACCGCATATGTGACGTGTCGCCCCGGTGTCAACGTACCATACGTGACCAGTGCAGACCATCACTACTAGAAAACAGATAATTAGCGACGGACCCATTGGTTTCGAGACCACGCATATCATGGTGATGTCGTCATCAACAATGTTGGCTTTGCGTCGGACCCGTTTCTTTCCACAACACTCGTCAGCTTTGTGGCCTTTCTTGTTGCAGTTAAGACATTTACCTTTGAACTTGTACTGCTTGTGTTGTTTGTCCATTCACTGGAACTTTTACACTTCCCGTTCTTGGAGTCTTGTTCCACTACATGTGCCCCTTCAATGGGACGGAGATAGTTTTTGCTCGATTCATAACCTGAGAATCAAGTCCTCCAATGACATGTCCTTACGCTTGTGCTTGAGATAGTTTTTGAAGTCCTTCCAAGTGGGAGGTAACTTCTCGATCATTGCTGCGACTTGGAATGCTTCAGAAATGATCATGCCTTCGGCCGCTATCTCATGCAATATCAGTTGGAGTTGCTGAACTTGTGTCATTACACTTTTAGAATCTATCATACAAAACTCTAGAAACCTAGCAACTACCAATTACTTGGAGCCGGCGTCTTCGGTTTTGTATTTCTTTTCTAAAGATTCCCAAAGTTCTTTTGTCGTCTTAAATGGGATGTATACATCGTATAATGAGTTATCCAGTCCATTTAAAATATAGTTCCTGCAAAGAAAGTCGGAGTGCTTCCATGACTTGACAACAATCACTGTGGTTCGGTCTGATTCCCCTTCTTTCAAGATAGGGCTGTTTAGTTCAGGAACTTTGACAAGTTCAGTATAGTTAGGTAGAAAAGCATCTCTTGCTGCCAGCATTTAAATTCTAAGCCAACAATTTTTTCCAGGCGTTTGCCATGGGTGTGGATAGTGGGGTGCAACATTTGAGTTGCTGCCAGGGGCTGTTCTACAGCAGCGAGTTCCTTTTTAGTGTTGGAAGCCATACTGCACATTAAACACTGATCAATAACACAAAGTTTATAGAACAATTTCTAATTGATTACAGTGACACAATATGATGTGGTATAATATGATACAATCAGTAAATTAAACTAGTAGTTTTACTGAACCATATAGTTTTATTTCTGTGAAACAGATTAAAACTCTTTATGAATATGTTGTTAAAATTAATACAGTTAAGTATAGATGTGTAAGCAGGTTGATTACAGATTTAATTAGTGAAGATACTAAGTAATACAAGGTAAACACGCTTATCAGTTTTTGAAAAACAGGCTGATCACGTTTGTTTAGACAGACTCAAGTGTTGAAAACAGACTGATCACGTTTGTTTAGACAGACTGATCAGAGTTTGATCAAAGTAGGCTAAGTTACTAGAATCTGTAACACAGACAGATTGTTACAGAATGTGACAGAGAACATAAAACAGAAGAAGAAGTATCATTAGCTACTGTCTGCAGAAAGGATCACGCCAAAAGTTTTTGTCTTAAGATTGTTGGGAGCCTGATCCAGTCCCTACAATAATGAATTTACATAAGAGGTAGAAGATCCACGAGATTCAGAATCTCTGTCCTTAAGACAAAAACTAGCACCGTGTGTGGAATGGACGGGTGTTTGTCAGTGAGTCTGAATATATTTGAAAGAGAGAGTTGAATATATTTGAAAGAGAGTGTTTTTTCTAATATAATTGAAAGAGAGTTTTTTTTAATGCAGTTGGGAGTTTGAACTTAATTAGAAGCAGTAATTGAAATTATGAGAGACAATATTTCCCGAACGCCATAGCTATCACACTTCTTGATTCAAAATAATACTAGATTATGTGCCCGTGCCTATGGCACGGCGCCACTATGAGACAATGTCAGTATGGAAAAGTGCTGGTATTCAAGTAAATTAATATAATAAATAATTTAAAAAATATATTTAAATTTAAAATAAAAACAGTTTTTTCTTTTAGAGTGGTCTTAACAAAATAAAAAATCGAAAGAATTTTCAAATTAGTGTTCATTTTTGAATTAGTGTTCATACATAATATTACTTATTCCATTTATAAAAAATTAAAATAAACAAATCTTTTAGAGTTGTCTTAACAACATAAAAAATTACTTATTCTTTTAGAGTGGTCTTAACAAAAAAAAAATCTGAAGAATTTTCGAATTAGTGGTCCTACATATGAGGTAGGTCCAAGAACGGAACAGCTAATACAGTGACCATCAACTTGTATGTCTTATAATTAATTAATTATAAGAAAAAGTAGCATTAGTTATGATAAGAATATAAAAAAACTAAAAAAAGAAATATTAAAATATAAAGAGTTTTTTCTTTTAGAGTGATCTTAACAAAAAAAAAAAATCGAAAGAACTTTCGAATTAGTGGTCATACATATGAGGTAGGTCCAAGAACGGAACAACTAATGCAATGGCCACCAACTTGATAAGAATGACATAATGGTCTGTTCGTTTGGTAATTTTTTTATTTTTTTTATTTTTATTTTAAAAAACTAAATTAAGATTTACTTTTATTTTTCTAAAACACACTTACATTTTCTAAATATAGACATTACATATTAACTTAAACCCAAACCAACCAAAAACAACAACTACAACAACTCAAATGAAAATGGCGGTGATTGTGCTCCATTAAAGTAATTTAGTGGGGTCGGCGGTAAATCCCGCAACCGTATTTAAATGAAACATTTAAAAATAAAATAATTTACTCTTTGCCAGAACAGAGTTATTATATAACATACTAAAAAAACTGAATGCTCCTTCTCTTTCTCTTGCAGCCATGGCGGTGACAACTCAAAAAACCAAAAAAATAATAATAAAATCAATTACGGATGAAGAAAATTATTTTTTTTCTTCCTCTCGGATAAATCACCAGGCTTCAATCAAATCAAATCTCGAGCGTTTCTGTTTGGAAACAAAACTTGAAGAATTAAGCCAAAAACCTTAAAAACAAAAGCCAAACAGTAGCACCAGACTTCTTTGCGTATAAGGTGGAAAATAAATTAAGCCAAAAACCTTAAAATCATCTTTCCTTTGTCGATCATCACCGATTACAGCACCAGACTTCTTTGCACGATGCCAACGACGTTGATTCTTTGGATGAAGACTACTACAGCAACGATACTGGCATGGATTCTAACAACGACGATGATGATGATGCTGGCTATGAGTTCGATAACGATTCCGATGACTCGTTTGACAACTCGAACGACAAAACACCAAGCCCCATTTCTCCTGAAAAAAACAATGGAACAATTTTTAATAAGGGCTAAAAAATATCAGTGCTTCTAAATTACCCAACTTTCTATTGCAGCGGCAGATTTGGGTTCTCGGTTCTCGTTGCGTAGGGACTTGGTGGAATAGGAACATAATTTCACATTGAGGAAAGGGGAGGTCAGATCCTGCAGAAATTATACAATTTTCAGAGATTGTGGTTTGACTTTCTCCCTCAAAATACACCATTAAGGGCTTGAAACGGGGTGAGAGAAGAGAGAGGAGAGTGAAACGGGGTGTTTGCCAGCGAGCTTATTAGCATGGTGGACGCCTCCGCCTCATCTGCCGAAACAGAAAAACGGATGCTTCATCCTTATCGAATACAAAGAGGAAGAAGTGGGGGTAGAGATAAATGATGGGTTTATCAGTTTATGAATGAGGGAAAGAGCTTTGAAACTTGGAAGAGAAAAGTAGGGAGGATCGTGGAGATAAAAACGGTGAGATAAAAACTGTTAAAATGTGATTAAATCCCGGCCGTTGAATATGTTTCGTAAAAAGAAATCCTGGCCGGTAAATAGCTTTTTCAAAAGATTTAATCCTGACCGGTAAATAGCTTTGTAAAAACAGATCCTGGCCGGTAATTAGCTTTGTGATCTGTTTTATATAATAGATAAGTCTAAAACATATATATCAAAGTGATAAATTGATGGTAGACTCTAATATACTTAACATGCACGACTCACTCTCTCTCTTATATATATACATATATATATATATATATATATATATATATATATATACAGGGCCGGCCCTGCCATAAGACAAATGAGGTCATGGCCTTGGGCTCCCCAAAAAAACCCAATTTTTTGGGCCTCAAAATCCCAAAAAACCCTACCTATGATTAAATTATTATTATTTTATTTTACAATTTCACACTTGTTTCTTGATTTCTTCCAACCTAGCTTATAGTTAATAGTTATAGCTTATAACTTATAAATTAATTATTAAATAGTATTCAGTGATCAGTGAATCATTTACGGTTTACCTCAATTTTTATGATTTTTCCGTTTTTGACTTCTTGTTATTTTGCTAATCTAATTGAAATTTTTAGTCATTTAAGTTTGTGAATGAGTGACTTGTTGGTAATTGGTGGTATTCTAATTGAAATTTGATTATTTGAACATATACTATAATTTTAAAATAGAGAAATTGAGATTAATAATTAATTTATGTTAATGGAAAATTATACATCTACTATAATTATATATACTAAAAAGGATAAATTGTACATAAAAAATTGTTTGTTTGTTTTTTGAGTGAAATGAAGTGTTTTTTTTATCATTTTTTATGTTTGTTTCTTTAGTTATTCAAAAAACATATTACAAAAATTGTTACAAAGGAAGGGCCCCGTTCGAGATGATCGGCCTTAGGCCCCCGATTTCACAGGACCGCCCCTATATATATATATATATATATATATATATATATATATATATATATATATATATATATATATATATATATATATTCGCAGGACGATAGAGAAAAGAATGATTGCTGCCCCTTAGTTTGTTGTTCTCCAAAAAAGCCAACTCAAAAGGATGAGTCAAAAATAGCTTAGGTGAGTCATACTATAGGCATGAGGTTGGACAATGTTGTACACGGCTGAAAGTAAAGGAAATAGAGATGAGGATGGGATAAAAAATGTAGACGCACATATATTTTAAAATTGAGTCAATAAATATTACTTAGTCAAATATTTCAAAATTGTTATCAAATTCATTTATTTATAAAAATCAACATCGATAAAATATTAGGGTTTTAGAGAGCCTCATCCCGCCTCGCAGATTAGGATCTGTAAAACAGTCTCATGGATTAGGACCCGTAAAACTATCTCATAAGAGACCTACTTTTAGAAAAATAATGATTGAAATGATACACGTTAATAAAAAGTTAATTAGCTCTATTATTGACATGTATATATTAAAGATGCCGTCAAGTGTGATCGTTATCATTTAAAGTAAGAATCTAACTAAGGGTTAAATATAAAAACATTCATAAAAAAGAATGATTAGAAGTGGATACTTTTAAAAAAACAATCTAAAGAAAGATAAACTCTTTTTAGAAACAAATTAAAAAAAATTAATGGATAATCAAAATATATCCGTAAGCACGTATTTAATTTTTTCCAAGTCATAAACCAAACACGTGAAAATGTATATGATTAGCCCTATAAATACATAGACTAGCAACACAATTTTTATTTAACATATTGATTATTCTATATCTCTCATAAATTAGAGCCGCCACTGCTCACTCCCTCTCTATCTCTCCGGTTACTGTGATTGGTGTCTCTATGTCCGGCGATCATCAAATCTGCTTGTTAGTACTTCTTTCTAATTATTTCCAATAGCTATTGTAGTTCCCTATATATATATTTATATATATATTCGCAACATGTATTTTTTTCGATTTTTTTGGGTTGATTTATTTTCAAGGATTTTTTTTAATGGGATGAATTTTTCATTTTTCAATATTTTAACATCAAATTTAAATCCGACTTTGTTTTTGTCCAAGAAAAAATAATTATAGAATTTTTTTTTTAAAAAAATTTATCTAGTTCTGCTGCTTGTCTTATCCGTGCAGAAAACATTTTCGTTGGATTTGTTTTTGGCATAAATAGTCGTCGATCAGGAAAAACCTTGAATGCATTGTACTCCATTAGTATCCAAGTTTTTGTTGTTGTTAGATTTGTTCGTGATTTCTTTTAATTGAAGATTTTTTTTTAATTTTTTAGTATGTTACTAGTATTCGAGCGTGGAAAATGTCGGAACTTCTCAAAGATTACAATGCTAGATCGTTGTTCGTGGCATTTCAAGACATGAGGTAGTAAGTCCAACTAAGTGTATTAAGTCTTCCATCTTTCACTTTCTGTCTCATGTGGGATGCCCATCAATTCCTAATCCCAACAGAGTTTTTTCGTTCTTTTGAAATGTGAATCGTTATAATTTTGAAAATATTGTGTCTATTTTGATTTCAATTTTTAGGAACATGTAAATAATAATGTAAGCTTCAATTTATGCTGGTTATTTACTGTTTGTAGAGGAAATTTTGAGGTCGTGGACATTGAATCTAACGTCAGACATTATGAAGGATTTTCCGCTCATCCATCAACCAAAATTTCTCGCAGAGCTAATGACTTTGACGAAACTGATTGATGGAGCCTTACAGTTTGTGATGCATCCTCGCCACGATTTTTGGCCTGTGATTTTCAAGACAGATTGTTGTGATCGGAATGTGTAAGGGCAAAATAGGCATGACCTATTTTGGTCTTGCTTCACCTTTTTTGGTCAAAATAGGATTTTTGATAAGTTTGTGTTAATTTAGGACTTAGTATATTTTATTAGATTTAGTTTAGTTATTTTTGGTAGCATAATCTATTTCTAGATTTCAGCTACATTATTTTTTGGTAACTAAATCTTAGCATAAATCCTAGTCAAACCATGATTCTTGACCACTTTCATATTTGGTAATAAAATCCCATTGAATTGGTAAGTTGTTGGATTTTCCTTAAATACTAATCATTTTCCTTGTAGAAGATGGATTGTTTTCCTTGTGCATAGGTTTTCACATCGCTATATAAGGAGGTGCTGGGACACGGCGTTCATATAGAATTCTGGGAGAGCAGATCAAAAAGAGTGCAGCAAATTCAGATTTCTAGAATTCAGAATTCCAGATTAAGTGCAGATTTTGAATGTGATTCCGAATGTTGCAACATTGGAAGCGACATTGAAGTGCTGGAATTTTTTTGTCTTCCTGTTTTGTTTAAAGGAAGCTGATTTTGTTTCTTCCCACGTATTGTTTAACCTATTTATGTGGGGTTTTTGTTCTCCAAGATTCATTATCTTGTGAGAATATTTTTTGTGTGATTTCACATAGTTTTTGTAAAACGATTCATTGTTTTTTAGTGAAATCTTTTTGGCCATGAGGCTAGATCTACAAGTATAGACTTGTAGATTGTTTGGTAAACTTTTGTGATTAATTTTGTGCTTTTGTATTAAGTCTTCCGCTGTTTTTGTTATTTTTCTGTCTATTGTGACTTACATTGTAGCTGTTTCACAAGCTACATTGGAAACTGCATTAGACAGTTTGTTTGGAGAATCCTTGCTACTCGCGTTCTTTCAATTGGTATAAAGATCAAGTGTTTCTTGTGATGGTGATGATTTCTGACTTTATACCTTGTAAAAATTCAGAGGGAGATGTGATTTTCTAACCTATGCAGGTTAGATGGTTTGATTGGTGTTGAATAAACACTTGTCTTTTGATTTGACCAGAAAGGTTCAACAAAGGGGGAGATTGTAAGGGCAAAATAGGCATGACGTATTTTGGTCTTGCTTCACCTTTCTTGGTCAAAATAGGATTTTTTGATAAGTTTGTGTTAATTTAGGACTTAGTATATTTTATTAGATTTTGTTTAGTTATTTTTGGTAGCATAATCTATTTCTAGATTTCAGCTACATTATTTTTTGGTAACTAAATCTTAGCATAAATCCTAGTCAAGTCATGATTCTTGACCACTTTCATGTTTGGTAATAAAATCTCATTGAATTGGTAAGTTATTGGATTTTCCTTAAATACTAATCTTTTTCCTTGTAGAAGATGGATTGTTTTCCGTGTGCATAGGTTTTCACATCGCTATATAAGGAGATGCTGGGACACGGCGTTCATATAGAATTCTGGGAGAGCAGATCAAAAAGAGTGCAGCAAATTCAGATTTCCAGAATTCATAATTCCAGATTAAGTGCAGATTTTGAATGTGATTCCGAATGCTGCAACATTCGAAGCGACATTGAAGTGCTGGAATTTTTTTGTCTTCCTGTTTTGTTTAAAGGAAGCTGATTTTGTTTCTTCCCACGTTTTGTTTAACCTATTTATGTGAGGTTTTTGTTCTCCAAGATTCATTATCTTGTGAGAATATTTTTTGTGTGGTTTCACATAATTTTTGTAAAACGAGTCATTGTTTTTTAGTGAAATCTTTTTGGCCATGAGGCTATATCTACAAGTATAGACTTGTAGATTGTTTGGTAAACTTTTGTGATTAATTTTGTGCTTTTGTATTAAGTCTTCCGCTGTTTTTGTTATTTTTCTGTCTATTGTAACTTCCATTGTAGCTGTTTCATAAGCTACATTTGAAACTGCATTAGACAATTTGTTTGTAGAATCCTAGCTACTCGCATTCTTTCAGAATGATATTGCTTTGTATTTTTATCCAAGAAAGGATGAGAGGTTCGATTAACAAACTTTCTAGGGTTCATTTGGAATACATGTTGTAGTTTATATCGTCAATATAATGTTTTTTCTTTCTTTCTAATTGTAGATCAAAACGTGAGTACTCCTTCCTATTAAAGCTTATAAGGAAGGAGAATATGGTGTTGAAGCCAAATAGGTGATGCCGATTTACTCGTAGCGGACCGGGCTATCAGACTTGAGTGGTTACAGTCATTATATTAAAACCTCACATTAGAGGTAATACAATACATGAATATGGTGTTGGATTTGGTAGAATCTACGGAGAGTGAAAAGCTAGGCTATCATGAAGTCATTGGCTTTAGTTAAGGACGTAGGAGGAACTACAGAGGAGAGCTTGAAAGCATGTTGTCTTGTTGCTTATAGGCTAGGAAGTTGTTTCATGCCAATCACGAAAGTTATATGACGATGCATAGACATTGAGGCCCTTCTTTCTGGAAGTCTTTCGAAAGCTAATGATGCAAATTTATTGTTCTCAATATGTCCTACTCCCTCCGTCCCTAAATTATCGTCCTCCTTTCTTTTTTCGTCCGTTCCAAAATAATTATCCACTTTGAAACTTACCTTTTTAAAACATCACTTTTACCACTTTACCCTTAATTTTTCACTATACTTTAATTATGGGCTACATACACATGTTCTTTAAAAGAAACTACACATTAATCCAATATAAATAAATAATAATCAAGTCAATTGTTTTTTCTTAAACTGTACGTCAGGTCAAATATAACGATTATTAAGGGACGGAGGAAGTATTTGCTATGAAGTAATAGAGCAGTAAGTACGAGTCCATTCTACTTTGACCTATTTGGACAATAGGACTAATTTCTATGTACGGATTGTTGTTTTATGTAGGGGTGGCAATTCGTGTTATCGTGTCGTGTTTGTACCTCATTATCATGTTTTAATATTATTTATCTTATTTGATCATATATAAAACAATAAATATTAATTTGAATATATTAACAATTTCGTGTCTTTCGTGTCGTGTTTCGTGTTGTGTCGTGTCGTGCTGGGCTTATCGTGTCATTTGTCTCTGTAATCGTGTTTTATAATCGTGTCTTATTGATTCGTACTAACGTGCCGTGCCAAGCATTGTCACTCCTAGTTTTATGACAACACTTGAATTATAGTACTTTCGGTATGACGTTTTTCCCTGAAGTTTTGTAGCGGTTCAATTCTCATCAAATACACATGGTTTACATATTGAGATTTGAAACAATGACTTGTTGGTACACTAAAGGTTGCGTACTATTGAAATATACTCCTTTTGTTACGAACTAAATAATGTTTTAGAAAGAATTATATATATATATATATATATATATATATATATATATATATATATATATATATATACGATTTCAAGAAAAAAATGTACAAATTTTGTTCAAATTGTACTTATATATTACTATAATTAAATGTTGTATAGGGAATGAAAAGCATTTGTCTTTAAAAAATCCAAAGCTTTAGAGAGAAAATGAGATGAGTAAAGATATGGTATTCAAACTTTGAGAAAAAGCAAAATGCTTAAAAGAAAAAAAAAAGTCATGCAACTTATGAATAATAATTGTATTTAAATAAACATAAATCAAAATTTTTATAAGTTTCTTTAAACTGTGTGCAAATTTCTAAAACATAATTTCTTTTGGAAGGAATGAATATGCATATATATAACTTTCAATAGGGATAATACTACTCCACTAGACATATATAACCAACTAATTGTCCAAAAATTATTAATAGCAAAATAGAAAACCAAAATCGTAATCATAATCATAATCATAATCATAAACAGAAACCAACAAACTAAAGTAAATCAACTATCAAAGAGCGAAATGAAAACCAAAAGTTTAACCAAAGTCTTCTTCTACAACAGTAAAGTAGAAGAAGATATTTTGGATGTACAATTAACACTTTATATAGGTGTTATTCAATAATATACAATTAGTGGAAGAAGAGTCGATGATGTATTTGTCTTTATAACTTTAACATATAAGTTTGGTAAAAATTTAGGTGAGACGGTCTTACAGTTATTTTTTTGTAAGACGGAATCTCTTTACCCGACTCATCGTGTGTTAATAGGTTGAACTGTAAGAGAGTGATACTTCCTCTTACAAGAAACTTACTCTATAAGTTGTGTGATGCAAAACCATATGTTAATATAGTAGTGGGATCAATAGTCTGTCAGGCTTGGCCATTGCTTTTAATAATGATACATTAATTGTTATATTTATGTTTCAAATTCTATTGTGATTATGATTGATAAATTGCTAAAGGATTAGGAGCATGTTAATCCTGGTTAGTGGAAGATAATACGAGAAGAAGAAATATTTGTAGAAGTCACACATTCTTATTGATAATAACAAGAGGTATATATACATGAACAAGAGTCCTATTCTAAGTGTATGATTACAATGAATAATTATCTAAATATAAACAAGATAAAGAAGGAAAGAGTTTAAGTCTAAGTTGGAGAGAGATCCAATGAATAATTATCTAAATATAAACAAGATAAAGAAGGAAAGAGTATAAGTCTAAGTTGGAGAGAGATCCGGTGAATCTTCTTTATTATTATCATGCCCCCGCAAGATGGACGACCGTGTAGAAAGTCCAATCTTGGACATTAACTCAACAAAATGGGCACGAGGGAGGGCTTTAGTCAGTGCGTCCACCAATTGATCTGACCCAGAGATGTGAGAGACGCGCAGCAGCTGTGCTTGAACTTGTTCACGTACAAAGTGATAGTCTAGAGCAAGGTGCTTCATCTTGGAGTGGAACTTGGGGTTTGCAGCAACATAGGTCGCCCCCAAGTTGTCACAATAGATAGCAGGCGGGCTCGAAGGGTGGACAGCAAGTTCACGGAGCAAGTTTTGTACCCAAAGAACCTCGGCTGCGATGGCGTGATGATACTCGACCTCGAGAGATGAGCAGGCGAGTGTGCGTTTGCGAGAACTCAGGAGATGGGATTGTGACCAAGGTACACAACATAGCCGGTGGTCGAGATGTAGTTATCGAGTCACACTTGTCGACATCGGTGAAGGCATGCAGAGAAGCAGGAGAGTCATGGTGAAGCAAGAGACCGTGAGACTTAGTGCCAACCAAGTAGCGAAGAACCTGTTTTAAAGCTTTCCAATGGAGATCTGTAGGTGCATGAAGATATTGAGAGAGTCGATTAACCGCAAAGGAAAGATCAAAACGAGTAAGAGACAGGTATTGGAGAGAGCCAACAATGGCTCGGTATGCCGAGGGATCCTGAAGTGGAGATCCTGACCGGGATGGGGGCAGTGCGGAACCATGGGAGTGGGAAGGCGGGTTAGCATCAAGCATGTTGGAGGCGGGTGAGTAAATCAATGATGTACTTTTGTTGACTCGAGAAAAAAGACCGCAAGCGTGAGGGATGACTTCAACACTAAGAAAGTAGGACAAAGAGCCAAGGTCTTTGAGTGAGAACCGTGAAGCAAAGGAGGAGATGAAGTTATCAACAAGAGAAAGGTTAGAACCTGTGATAACAATATCATCGACATACACCAGTAGGAAAATGCAGTCTTGAGAGTGTCGTAGAGTGAACAAGAAAGTCCGAAACACGCTGATTGTGAAAATCAATGATAGAAGATAGGTCCGGAGTTCGATGTACCACGCACGAGGAGCCTGCTTTTAAGCCATAAATGGCTGTCGAAGCTTACGGGCGTGAGTGGGGTGAGTGGAGCCGACAAACCCAGGCGGTTGAGCCATAAAGACATCGTCAGTAAGAGAGCCTTGAAGAAAAGCATTATTGATGTCAACCTGACGAAGCGGCCAGCTGTTTGTGAGAGCCAAAGATAAGGCAGATTTGAATGGTGGCGGGTTTGACAAGCCGGATGAAGGTTTCGAATAGTCTAGGCACTGGCGTTGATGGAACCCTTCGCAACAGGCGAAGCTTTGTGGCGATCGGCCAGACCATCGTGGTTGTATTTGGTGCGAAAGATCCATTTGCAACCGACGGGTTGTGAGATGGGTACGGTGGTACAAGATCCCATGTATGATTACGGGTGAGAGCATCGAACTCGCTTGCATACCGCACGCCGACGGAAGTTTGAGGGCCAGGCAACAGTGGTGGGTTCAAGAAGTGGATTGGGGAAGTGAGACATGAAGGTTAAGCTTGTTGATGGGTTCGGTAATGTTATTTTGAAGCCTGGTAATAGGACAGCGGGGGGGAGGAGGGTCGGTAGAGGTGGTAGATGGTGAGGGTAAGGGAACGGAAGATGAAATGGGTGGGGTATCTGCGGCGGCCGAGGTGGGGGTGGTAGGGTTATGTGGTAGGGCGGCAGGGGACGAGCATGGGGCAGTGGGGGGTTTGGGGAGGAGTTTGAGGCCGGAGGGGAAAGAAGGACAGGAAGAGAGGAGGAACACCAGTCAGCGAGTGGAGAAGATGGAGGGGTAGTGGAGATGGCAGTCGAAAAAGGAAAAACAGACTCAACAAATTTTACATGTTGAGAAACATATATTTTGTTGGATTTGGGCTCGAGGCAATAATAGGCGCTTTGGGTGGGAGAGTAACCAACAAACACACAAGAAGAGGAACGAGGTTCGAGTTTGTGTTTGGTGTAGGGACGAAGCCACGGGTAGCATAGACAACCAAAGTTGCGGAGTTTTTGGTAGTTAGGGGGTCGGCCGAGTAGGACAAGGTGGGGAGATTGCAGGATGAGAGTGGGGGTGGGCATGCGATTGATAAGATAGCTAGTTGTGACAAAGGCGAGAGGCCAGTAGGTGAGGGACATATGAGAATGAGTAAGAAGAGAGAGGCCGGCCGACAATGTGTCGATGGCGCCGCCGAGTACCAATTGTGCTCTGGTGTGTGGGGAGGAGAAGTAAGACGAGTGATGCCATGGGAAATGAGAAGAGGGCGAAGCCCAATATATTCGCCACCATTATCACTAAAGATGGTGATGATGGAGCGGTGGAAGAATTTTTCGACCCGAGATTTGAATTCAGAGAAGACGGAGATGGCATCATTCTTGTGTTTTAACGGGTAAAGCCAAATGTATTTTGAAAAATGATCAACAAATATGATATAATATTTAAAACCATCATAAGAGGTGACAGGAGACGACCACACATCACTGTATAAGACATCAAGAGGACCACTAGATTGAATAGAATTCTCAGAGAATGGTAATTTATGGCTTTTATTGCAGGCACAGGAATTATAATGAAAATTAGAATGACTAGGAATTTGTAAATTAAAACTACTGCTAAGATGACGCAAAATAGGCTGAGACGGATGGCCTAAGCGATGATGCCACGTCGAAACATGGGAGGTGGAGACAGAATGAGCAGCGGGAGAGGGAGGAGTCCATTCATAGATGCCCGAACTAGAACTACCTTCCAGAAGAGTGGCTCCCGTGCGAAGATCCTTCACAAGAAAAGATGTCGGTGAAAAGATTACAGAACAGTTATTATCAAGACAAAATTTAGAAACAGACAGAATGTTACGAGACACAAAAGGAGCACAAAGGACATGCGTAAGAGAAAAAGAAGAGGAGGGAGTGAGAAGAGAGGTGGAACCCGTGTGAGTGATAGGGAGGCCGGACCCATCGCCAATAAGGAGTTCGTCAGTGCCATCATACGGTGAGTGAAGAGCCAGGTTATTCAGATCATTGGTGACATGGTGAGTGGCTCCACTATCGAAGAGCCAGGGTGTCGGGTGGTGGGTAGTAGTGGCGGTGTGAGCACTTGGCTGGCGGGGTTGGGGTGGGCGTCCAGTGTTGGAGCGGTTGGGAGGGGGAGTGGGGAATTGGGCATTAGGATAGGCTTGGTGAAAGGCGTGGCATTGGGAGAGAAAGTGACCATCGCGGCGGCACCATTGGCAGCGGCCTTTGTAGGATGTCGAGGACGAGTTGGTGCGAGGGTTGAAGGTGGGAGAGGGAGTTGGTTGGTTGCTGGATGGGCGAGGTTGGTTTCGGGTTGGTTCGGCAGGGTTGGGAACGAGGGTGAGGTCAGTGGTGGCCATGAGAGGCGGCGGCTGCAGCAGCTAAAAGAAATAGGGTTTGATCGCTTGCTCTGATACCATATGAGAAGAAGAAATATTTGCAGAAGTCACACATTCTTATTGATAATAACAAGAGGTATATATACATGAACAAGAGTCCTATTTTAAGTGTATGATTACAATGAATAATTATCTAAATATAAACAAGATAAAGAAGGAAAGAGTATAAGTCTAAGTTGGAGAGAGATCCAATGAATAATTATCTAAATATAAACAAGATAAAGAAGGAAAGAACATAAGTCTAAGTTGGAGAGAGATCCGGTGAATCTTCTTTATTATTATCAGATAATGCTTATGAACATGGTCTATATAACGACATGTATATGTCGCATAGATAGTATGCCAAAAGATGACTTTTGTGATACAAAGTGAACGACAACGATACAATTGGTCTCGAGGTCTTGGCGTTATTAGATAAATAGTGCGTAACTATTTTGGGCTGTGAGAGGTGTGATACTCTATGGGCTCGTATCAATCATTGTAACCCTTGTCCTAGATAGGGTGACTACATTGGAAACTCTCTATTGCAATTTCTCATCATTTATAGTGAAGTTATTGCTTGCCTTGGAGTAGATTAAACCACGTAAAATCATTTGTTCCTTTTTTTTGTTTTTTTTTTGTTATATTTTCTATACTTCAATTTTTGGAGTCATTTAAACGTTTCTTGGATTCATTTATCTTAATCACTAATGTATTGTGTATCAAAATAATTATAACTACTTTTTTGTAAGTTATACCTTCTATAAACTAGATCGAATTTCACACTTATTTGTGTGTAATAAATGATGCTTTCGATAAATATGAAATGGGAGAGCAATTAAACGATTAATTATTTAATAGGGCTTACGTTTGGTGAGAAAGATCACTTGAATCCTTGAATTGTAACGAATATTCAATTAAGCTTTGTTCTTGTGTTAGATAATCACTCTTTTATTATTTTTGACTACCCTTCTTAAATGCACCATAATGTTTTAAATGAATAGCTCCAAGAACTCAAGTATAAAAACCTTAAGCCTTGATCATGATTTAATTAATTCTGGCTACCCTTCTTAAAAGCTCATGAAATAAGGTATTTATACTTGAGTTCTTCAAGCTATTTATTTTGAAACATTAAAGTATCTTAAATCTTGATAAGAAAAGTTGGGTGCATTTAATATCTACCATTGTTAATATAGTAGATGACGACTCGTCATTTTGTTTTGTCTCTATTGGCACTTTATAGCATATTCCAGAGTTATGTGAATTGTGATTTGTAAAATTAACAACTTCACTTGGATTCATGTTAGGATATGAATCTCCATGTCTACTTGTTATTTGACGAAATGCATGACTGTTATCATAATGATTAGGATTCACTTGTATCGCCTCTTATGTTTGTTTGACTAATGTATCTATCCAATTATGAATTCATTCACTAGTGTAAAGGATTGAGACTCATGGATCAAGATTTGGAACCCTTAGTACCGGATTGATGTGTTTTATACACATCTATTGTGTATATATTCCTAATTAGATTATGTTTTTCCATGAGTTTCTAAAGCTATTGATATATGTTTTTAGTGCTTTATGAGTTTGAGGTTATATTTGAGAAGAATGATGATATTCGGGCATTATTCCACAAAATGAAGATTCCAGGGACCTGTTTGCAAATCGCTGAATGTTGAAGGCAGAAAATCAGAAAAAGAGGCTGAGCGCTCGGTCAGCATGAAGCTCGCTAAGAAAAAGAGGTTGGGTGCATTTAATGCCTACAATTGTTAATATAGTATATTTAGGTGTACGAATTTAGGGTGTCTATAGATAAACCTGATTATACTTTAGTGCTATATGAGTTTGAGGTTATATTTGAGAAGAATGATGAAATTCGAGTCATTATTCCACAAAATGAAGATTCCAGGGACCTGGTTGCAAATCGCTGAAAGTTGAAGGCAGAATATCAAAAAAAGAGGCTGAGCGCTCGCTCAGAAAAAGTGGCTGGGTGCATTTAATGCCTACAATTGATTATATAGTATATTTAGGTGTACGAATTTGGGGTGTCTATAGGTAAACCTGATTATACTTTAGTTACAAGACTTTATATCTCAAATGTATGGAATATATGAGTAAACGTGTTTGTAAGTCTAAATATGTAGTCTATTGCACTAGAATTTAACATCAACGGTGCAAGTGGCAATCTGGTGGACAAGCAAAGGTACAATATAGAAAATCTTGGAGAAAACAATTTCAACAATATCATGTATGTTGGCTGATTTTAGTACATTTTGGAATTTAAAAAAAATGCAGTTTTGAAATTGGGTACCAGTGAGAACCCCGTTTCGAACTTGGTCCTCACATAAAAGCGAGTGGTTTCAATACTTAAACGTGTTAAATACACTTGGCATCGTTGTGGATTCTAAAAATATATGAGCAGAATCGCCACCTCTATTTGAAGGATAAACCGAGAAAAACCAAATATTCCATAAAATATGGATTCGGGAGCTAAGTTACGAGTTGGAAAGGGTTAAGCACCCAATTTGCCCTTTCTGTCTCATAACAAGTTTACAAGCATGCATGATTTATTTTATAAACTTTAGTCTAGAGAATGTGTATGTACATGTATATGAAAAGAAAAGAGAACTTTATTTATATAACAAAGCAAACATAAATAAATAAAAACGAGGCAAAGAAATAAAACAGACATTAGCTAGGCTAGTCTGTAAACTATACCTAGAATAAAAGAAAAAAATTGTTTACATTCTAAATAAAAAAAAATACCAACTTAAAAAGAACAAAGCAAAATTTATTTTCATTATAAAAGAAAAATAACTATAACAGAAATCTTAAATAATGTATAGAACAATAGGAATATTTACAGACCCAATACATATATGGATATATGTGTATATATATATATATATATATACGCACAAACATTTTATTTTATAAACCGAAATGAATAATTACGGGGACAGAACCTATTTCTTGTAGCATGATTGTCTGAACCCAGTACGCTTAGGTTTTGGTGGTTTACATGTGCTTCCCCTATCTTTCCGAGAAAGGAAGTTTTTTTATTTTTTTTTTGTTTTTGTTGTTGTTGTGGTTGGCGGTATATTGCGCTCACTGGCGGACACATGGCAAAGAGTATGGGGGCAGTTGCCCCCACTTGGTTTTTTTTTTGCTGGAATTTTTTTTAAAAAAAAAATAATATGTTATATTGTACATTTTGCCCCCACCTGAATCAAATTTCTACAATTTTCCCCCACCTAAATAAAAAACAAATTATAATTGTGATTTAAATTTTAAAAAATTAATAACTCTTATTTTAAAATAGCCCTAATTTGAAATATCATAATTTTAAAATAGCCCTAATTGAGTATTTAATTTATATAATTGTTATGAATTTGTGATAGATGATATATTGATATTATGATAATATTATTTTATTTCCTAAATTTATGTGTTCAATATCTTGGTAGGAAATAGATATTTATTTAATCTGAAATTAGAGCATTTTAATTTGAGGGCTGAAGTAGACTAAGCAGTTGATTTATGAGAAATTTTTTTATTTGTGTAGATTTCCAAATTGTAGCTGATTTAAAAAAAATTGGTTTTAGTGATTATGGAGAAATTTTTAAAACGAAAACCAAATTTGTGATCACTTTATAAATGATTGTCTTGTATGTTTTATTGAAAAATATTTGCTTAGAAACGTTACAAATAATGATATAATTAAACGATTTCAAAGTATGAAAACGCATAACAGACAATTATGATTTGTAACTTTATTAAATTTGTGCACCCGTTTAGAAAAATTTATGCGTCCGCCACTGATTGCGCTCTACCCAAAATAGGGAAAGACGATGGGTATATGTGTTTTTGCAATATTTCGACAGAGTAATGATACTATTTGTTTTTTTGATCGGTTTGCTGGGGTAAGGATGGAGGCTTGTGACCGACTCAGATTCCAATGCGAAATCCCAAGTCAGATCGTCCAAATAGACGCGAGTCAAGCATGCATAAATAGGAATATAAATTTCACATGACGCAACATGGCATACGAATAACAACTCGACGAGACTTAGTCGAAAAAGGACATAAAGTAAACAAGCCTTTGGCGACGCTATAGTCGAAACCCAACAACTACTCCTACAATTATAACATATGTAATATAATAACCTCAACGACCACAACATACCGAAAACAACAACAACAATAATGATTTAAAAGAGTAATAACCAAAATAAGCTACAGTAAACCATAATATTTAAACAAACTTGACATGCGAGTCGACGTACAAATGATCAACTGTCGGAAAGTGACTGGGCCACATTGGTCCAACAAATTAACAAGTTTGAATTGTCAATCATCAAATTAGAATTATTTTAGTTTCTCAAGTGGGGTCAAAGATGGAATATAATTGTGTATATTTAGCTTTCACTAAAATTCTCTAAGCTTAATACTAAGGCACAGTACGTGTTGATCCATCATCCATTGACTTACTAAATGTTCCCCTTAGGGTTTAACCATCTCAATCAAGAATCATTATCAAATCAAAATATTCTGGAGGGTCAAAATTGTTGTTTTTATCTTTTTCCGCAGAGTCAAACAAAGAGAATATTACAGTTTTATAGAACCCCACCCCATCTAACATATTAGGATCTGCAAACTGTCACATAGATTAGAATATGTAAGACGGTCTCATGGAAGATCTATTTTTAGAAAAATAATGATTGACACCATACACATTAATAAAAAGTCAATTTACTCTATTATTAACATGTGTATTTTATAAATGCAGTCAAGTGTGAGCGTTATCAATTAAAGTACGAATCTAACTAAGGGATTAATAATAAAAACATTCATTAAAAGAATGATTAGAAGTGGACACTTTAAAAAAAAACAATCTATAGAAAGATAAACCTTTTTTAGAAACTAATTAAAAAAGATAATGGATAATCAAAATATATCCTTCAGCACGTATTTAATTTTTTCCAATTCATAAACCAAACACGTGAAAATGTATATGATTAGCCCTATAAATAATTAAAAATTAATGGATAATCAAAATTTTATTCTATTTCTCTCATCAATTAGAACCACCACTGCTCACTCCCTCTCTATCTCTCCATTAGTATCCAAGTTTTTGTTGTTGTTAGATTTGTTGGTTATTTCTTTTAATCGAAGAATTTTTCTATTTTCAGTATGTTTATAGTATTCAAGCGCAGAAAATGCCAGAACTTCTCAAAAGATTACAATGCTAGATCGTTGTTCGTGGCATTTCAAGACATGAGGTAGTAAGCCCAACTAAGTGTATTAAGTCTTCCATCTTTCACTTTCTTTCTCATGTGGGATGCTCATCAATTCCTAATCCCAACAGAGTTTTTTCGTTCTTTTGAAATGTGAATCATTATAATTTTGAAAATATTGTGTCTATTTTGATTTCAATTTTGAAGGATATATCTAAATATATATCATACAAGTTCGCTATCAAAACAATAATCACGAATTACCTTGTGCGAATTTGAACCTTGTGCGAAGCGTAAGAATTTCGCTTGAGCTACGATCTTCATATACCAAGATCTACAAACCTGCAAGTCTCTCTCGTCGGATTGATATCACGGATCACAGATATCAATACTGGTTCACACCGCAAATCCAAGCCTATTGATCGTTAGGCTAGAGGGAGTATTTTGGTGAGATAGATTTTAGGGAGAGAGGAGAGCGGTCAACTTGATTTAGGCGTGTAATGCTGTAGGGTTTTATCCCCTTAGTTGCCCTATTTATATTATTACCAAGAAACATATTTCTTGTAGGTTAAGTCAATCATAAACCCACTTGGATTAGGAAACTTATTAACCAATTAATAATAATATAAATATATTTTCCATGTGGGCGGGACTAAATAATCAGGCCACAAGCCCAATTACTAACATCTCCCACTCGTACACATGGACTCACCTCTCTAACTACATCGTATCATCAAAACCCGTTAAACATTGCCTCTTCATACTGGAAGTGAAGCGTGCGACATGACGAGAAAGATAAAGGGTGGATCGCTATACTAAATCACCATCTGACCAGCATATAACGTCCTCGTTAGAAAACAAAACTCGTCTATACCCTAGACCGTATATATGCATTAGTTTAAGCATCCTCAATCCCTCAAGAGCGGTGCTTAAATCTCAATATGTTTGTGTATCAAGATCAACCTTTTGAACTGTTTGTTCAATATGATCGCCATGGCATTGAAATACAAAAATAGAGATGCATATCATACTATCTTCCTTAGACACTCATACTAATCACTCTTGGTTAACTGCTTTCCCAGCATTGCTCCGTAGGACTGTATATGCATAGCTCGTTGGTCCGCATGCCAAAGTAGTATCATCAACGTCCAAGTTCATGATATAGTTCTAAGTCACATAGGGTATAATTGTGATCTGGATTTGATCACTAGAACTCACACAGTGATGAAGCAGTGATCATTCAATCACTTTCTTATGTCGCATTATAGTCACATACAGTATTAAGTGTATGCTATGACGAAACTCCCACACGAAGTAGGCATGTCATGCTCAAACGTCATACGAACCTTAGTCTAACCGCCCTTCTGGCGTCTAACTTGAGTACTTAAAAGCAGTCACTCTTCTAGTGACTCTTTTAAGATCTCACATTCGGACTTTTACTTGGGATATAAAGTCGACCTTATAAAAGGTCTCATCTTGGCCGTATGCCAAGGCGATAAATGTAACGTCATTTGCGTACCCCCCTTCGTAGGTACCAAAGACTTTTACTATCTCAACTTGCTCGCCCACCTAGCGACAAGGTGAATTACCCGTGTGAGAGGGTCAATTCAATATCCACGACATCTTTTTAATCAAAATATATATGCTATGCAATTTAATATTGAAACATCCAATTAACACATAAAAAGAATAAAACGAAACTATAATTTATTCAAAAGATAATGAAAAATAATAATCAAATGTCAACACAAGTGATCCTGAAAGATCTCTCTAGCTAGAGGCTTAGTCATAGGGTGTGGGTTCCCGGGAAATTGCTCCCGCGCCCCACGCGCCCTTGGATAGGGGTGTGCGTCCGTGTGGATGCGGTGACATCCACTGCTCCCGTTCCAGCCTCCCTTGTTTAGGCGAGATCGAAATCAAAAGTGCGGGAGGAGTGCTGTCGGAATAGCGCGTTGGAATGCGCCTCGGTTGCCTTTAGTGGATTTTTGATCCAATATGGGAGCTTTGGATTTTCTATGTCAAGTTATCCATTTTTTAGGGGATACCAGGATATAGGAAAACATCACCTTTCCATTCCCATCCTCCCTTGTTTAGGGGAGAACGTGAAAGTGCAAAGAAAGATGTTGCAGCGCCCCCACTATGGATTTTATGAAAATAGCCTTATGGCATATTTCGGATCACTATGAGTGCTTTGTGTTTTCTACGTCAAGTTATCCCTTGTTTAGGGGATACCAGGACATAGGAATACATCACCTTTCCATTCACATTCTCCCTTGTTTAGGGGAGAACGTGAAAGTGCAAAGAAAGATGTTGCGAGGCCCCAGTGGATCCAAAATGTTTTTAGAGTCGCCATCTTTATTTTAAGGCAAAAATAAAGCAAAACCATAAAAAGAAAACCAGAGATGAAGAAAACGGGTTCGGAGGCTAAGTTACGAGTTGGGAAGGTGCTAGGCACCCAACTCGCCCTTTCGGTCTCAAAACGGTTTTTGGCTAAAGTATGCTTTTTGTTATATTTATTAAACAGGTAAATAAAGCATTAACTACCTAAAAATACATCCGTTCCATCTATATTATTTACGGACTTGAAACAGACTCTTTTGCAAACAATTACAAATATACTTGGAAATATTTGGCCATAGTAACGGCTACATTTAGTATTATTTCCTAAATAAATCCAAAGATAACGCTTATATATTGATATTGAACCGGACCGGAAATAATACATTTACAAAATAAAGACTTTATTGAATAAATGAAGTAAATAAATACAAACTTATCTAAAAACATTTTGCCATAATAACGGCTACATTTAGTACTATTTCCTAATTAAATCCGGACAGCACAACTGCTTATATGGCTACATTGGGCCGGACTGGAAATAATACTATTACATGGAAATGAAAAACTTAACAATAAAAACTTACAGACAGCGTAGGGGTGTGCTCGCTCTGTCCCTCGGGGAGAGAGAGTCTTTTTTTTAAGTTGAAGTTGTGTGTTTGTGTGTTGTGTGTTGTGTGAATTTGGGCAGCGTGACTGCTCTGAAAGTTACTTTTCGGCCTCGGGATCGGGGCAGGGTAACTGTTTGCTTCTGGTTGTTTGTTTGACTGGAAGTAGGCTTAAATCGGGCAGAGTAACGGCTTACTACTGGCTGATTTGGCCTTTTAAATCGGGCAGAGCAACTGCTCTTTCCAAGATTTTTGGACCGGGGAAAACGGGTGCATACCTAGCTGGGGGGCTAAGGTACACTTCTACCGGTTGGATTTGTGTTTGGCAGAGGTTTGGCAGGGTTTCGAGGCTTTGGAGGTGATCTCTCACTATCTCACACCGCTCTCTAATTCTCCAGCGTAACGTTAACGCGGAGAAGCTTTACGCAAAGAAGGAGTGCTGAAATGAGGAGCCGGCCTTCAGTATTTATAGGAGAATTTAGGGACATCGGTGGAATTTCTTTTTCTTCTCTGCGCATCAAACGGTTGCACCTTGCGCTGGATCAATTGTGTTTTACGGCAAATCTTTGATGAACAGTGCACTGAGGAGTAGAATTAGGCGCCATCCTCATTGGTTTTGGGTGCCATGACCAATTTGGTGGGTAGCCACGCCCATTTCCTTTCTCGTGCATCAAATGGTTGTACCTTGCGCTGAACAAATTGCATTTTACGTCAAAAATTGGATGAACAGTGGCTGGAGAATGGAATTGGGCGCCACCCTACTCTAATTTGGGCGCCATGCCCAAACATTATGGGAGCCATGCCCAAATTTCAAAGTTGGCTCTTTTTGAACACTTTAGTCCCTGCAATTTGTCCTTTTGCGCCTCCTGCTTTGTCCTTTTGCACTTTTGACCCTGCAACTTTACATTTGTTAATGTTTTAACAGGTCTTGATATTTTTTGTCATGTCACATACCAGGGGTACGAAATTCGGGTGTCTACAGAGCCCCTCAACGATGGAGTCTACGGGTAACCCGCAGCTTACTGAGTAGACGAACATCGTTGATAAGAATAGACTCTCCAATTTCGTTTCATTTCAAAACGAGGGAGAAATATGCAGCGGTGCGTTATAATGCAAAGCAATTTATCAAACCTCCATATCCTAGACATTTTTAGTCGGCTTATAGTAGGTTATCGCAGCGGTTTTTTAAGCAGATATGCAAATTGAATGCTCTGATGGTCGGACCTACTAATGTAGGCTGCCTACGTATCCCTTAATAAAAGGAATCAGACCAAACGTAGTTCGGCCTAAGCCGAAACAAACAACCAATGAGGATGTTGTGCTCTTTTTTGGGTCAAACCCGTCCAAGAACACAAACGAAGAAAAGATTTTCATGTTTTTCGAAAAGCCGTATTCTTCCGGTCCGAAACCGTTGTCAAATACGGTATGAAGATTTTTGTGTTTTTCGAAAACCTTATTTCCCCCGGAAAGTACCTGTTGTTGAAATACGTTAAGAGGCGTTTTCAAAATCATGTCTGGCTGGCCATATCTCCGATTTCCAAACATAATAAGAAAACTTCAAATTTTCGAAAACTGTATCCGACCGATAAACTGTCATCGAATACGACAAAAAGAATTTTCTTCAAATTTTCGAAAACTGTATCCAACCGATCAAAATCCGTCGTTGAATACGACAAAGAGATTTTTCTTTTTCTTCTTCCTCTTTTCTCTTTTTTTTTTGTTTTTTTGAATATTCCTCTTTTTTTTTTCGAAATCAAGGAAACCTTCCTTAAAAGCAAACCTTCCTTAAAAGGAAATTATTCTAATAGGCAAGGTAAGAATACTGTACATGACTTACCTTTTGCGCCGGGGTGGCTCCCGCGGATTCGGCTGATCTTGGTATTTTTGCCATTCTTGCTGGGGAATTTATTCTCTCTTTCTTTTCTTTTTTTTTTATTGTGATGGTCGTGCCTACTGAAATAGGCTGCCTACATATCCTTATTCAAGGAATCAGACCAAACGTAGTTCACCTCTGCTGGGGACTTTGGTCTTGTTCTTTTCCCTTTTTTTGCATTTTTTCTTTTCTTTTCTTGCTTGTTTTTTTTTTCTTGCTTTTTTTTTTTTATTTGATTGATTTTTTCTTCATGACATTATTTTTCTAATTCTTCTCTTTTTTTTCAAAATTTTTTTTTCTTTGATTGAAAATTTTTTTTATTTCAAAAGGAAAAGGGACTTACCTTTGCCGCTGAATTTTCTGACTTTTCTGCTTGTCTGGCGGCTGACTTGCTGGAGATATGAGCTTTCCTTGCTTTTTTTGGGTGAAAGGCCATCAAATGTGGTTAACAAAATTGCTTTTGTTAATTTTCCGTTAAGTCTCAAGGACCACTTTGCATCTTTGAAATTTGGGGGCTTAAGTGCCGATGTCGATTGTTTGAGGGGGAAAAGTGAAAATTCTCACTTTTCCTCCTTTTGTCTCCTTCACTTACGAGAATGAAGGCAGAAGCCTTCATTCTTTTCTTTCTGCTTCAGCTCCTGCTTCCACCATTGCCGACGAGGTGAGTTTTCTTTATATTTTCTTCATTTTCTTTCATTTTCTCAATTTTCTTCCGCCAAAATTTTTGTTTTTCTGCACAGATGGCTTCTTCCTCTAGATCTAGGAAAGGAAAAGCACCAATGAACTCGGAATCTGGCGAGGAAAAGAAAGAACTTCCTCCTTTGGTTCGGAACCATGTTGGCTATTATTATTCGAAACATGATCACACTGTGCGAGACTGGTACAAACACGTCTCGAATCTCCTTGATCCCAATGTGAGTATAACTTTCTCCCACACATTTGGTTAATTTTTTCAGATCTGCTCATTTTCTGTGCTGTTTTGGACTTTTGGAATATATATATGCAGCTTATGATATTTATGCATGTGATTTATAGACTGAAAATGATGCAATTTTAGTAATAATGCATGAAATTCGGACAATTTATTTCTGCGATGCACAAATTGAACTAGTAGTTACTATTTAATCCTACTATGCATAATTTACAATGTTAATGCGATTAAGGCTATATGATGCATGTTTTAGCTCTAAAAATATTTTTACATGACATATATTCACAATGCGGAATTTTCGGAATGAAATGCAAAATTTTCCGGATACATTTTTCGAATACATTTTCGGATATATACAAGACAAAATAGATATATTTTATGTACCAGAATTTATTTTTTATGCATGCTGATGCTGTAGGGATATAAGAAATGCCAAGTAGATATTATTTTTTCATGGCAGGTGGCATTTTAAATTTCTTTTTCGCGCATTCCCAATACTGCTTATTAAATGATAAATGCAAATTATGGATGCATGGACTACTTTATTTAATGCAAATATGATGCTAAATATACAATGAGATGTTTTTTTTTCTTGGAATCTCTTTTTTTTTATGTGAAAATAAAGAAAATGTGACATACATATTTAAATGCAAAGTATATATTTTATCTCTCTTTTGTTTTTTGTTTTTTTACATGTTGACATGTACATTTATGCAAAGTATATTTGTGTATTATTTATTATGATACTTAAAAATGATAATATGTATTTTTATGTGCAAAGACAAATTTTTAATGTACAAAAAAATATATATTATTTTTTGTTTGTTTTTTTGTTTTTTGAAAAATTTAATGTATTAAATGTGCATGAAGAAAAGGGTTTGTGGGATACTTACCTTTATCTTCTTCTTTTCGTCTTTTTTTTTTCCAGGAGCGCGGGGTTTTGGACAAGGCCAGGGCCACTTGTGCCAGAGTTTCTGATATATTCTATTCGATGCCTCTGGCAGCTCAGACTTTGGTTGATGATACGGGCTTGGGAGTCTTTATGCGGGCCTTTACTCCCTTCCATAGTTACAGAGTCATCTTTGACGTGCTGCGGAACTTCTGGTGGGATACCACCCACACTTTCCACCTTAGCTGGGGAGAGATTACCATGACTGCGACTATGGCTATTATCGGTATTTCTACCAAGATATTGAACGGACCCAGATTATACTCTCCATGGCGTCATGATGAGGTGGAGGACCTGGGGTTCGTGCCCAAGTACAAGATACCGATGAGGTGACCATTCTCCCGAAGAAGTGGCTTCTAGAAAATGCCGGGCAGGTTGATCCTGAGGATAGCGTTGCTGTGACGCGTGTCGCCCGGACATTTTTATTCTTTTTCTTGGGCACGTCTCTCTTTGCCAATGCTTCTACTTCTTTGAGGGTCTCTTTGTTGGGCTGCCTCCGAGATCTGGAGCATGTGATTGATTATGACTGGGGGCAGGCGGGTTTGGCTGAGCTTTACTTCTGCATGGATAAATTGAGTCGGAATGACTCAAAGGTGATGACTGGTTTTGCTCCTGCCTGGGAGGTACTTTTCTCTTTCTTTCTTTTATCAGCATATATATTTTTTCCATACACATTTTTTTTCTTTCTTCTTTGCTGAATTTTACCTTTTTGTTTTTTTTTTCCGGTGTGGGCTTACTCTGTGTTTGACTTTGTACCGGGCCCACTGCGCAGCGATGTCTTTGGCCCACCGTATCTGGTCAAATTTTTAAATGCGAATCGGAAAGAGACGGACGCCAGAGCCCATTATGTTGAGTCACTGGGGCTACAGAACAGAGTGGCAAGCTCGACTTCTGGTTCGGTGACTTTGTTCCCTTGGCGGAATCTGGTAGGGCCGATCGAGGTTACTCTGATATTTAATCGTTGTCGGATCTTGATGGTGTCTATTATGTGCGATTCTTTGTATATGGGTGAGCGGGTCAACCGCCAGCATGTCCCGTTTTCGATAGACCCGGTGGCACCTCCTCCACCTCCTCTGCATGTGATTGAGCCACACTTCATACCAAACCGGCTCCAGTACTTGGCCAAATATCAAATGCCTGCCAGTGATTTTCCGGTGATAGCTTATGAAGACTTTTTTAGGACAATGCTCAATCCTCCTCCTCCTCCTCATGTGATTGGGAGGCATGCATCTGTTGATGGTGCTTGGGCTGAGTCTTCTCATTCTGTTCTGGATGCACGGCTCGAATTTTCCATGTCTGACGATGCTTTTTCGTCCTTCCCATACCGGCGAGATGGTAGGCTCGTAAGAGAGGTTCTTCCGGATGTGGAGATTCCTGAGGAGTACCGCGTCCCTGATCAGGCCCGCACGGTATATTCATCACTCTTTTTTTTTATTGACTGACTGATGCTCACTTTTTTTTTCGACTGATGCTTGCCCTCTCTTTCTTTTCTTCATTTGACTGATGTTTTTATTTTCAGGTCAAAGTGTCCACATACAAGAGACTCTTGCGGGGCATCGTCGGCATCAATAAACTCTATCAGCATCTGATAGATGACTTTTCTTATCGAGGCAATGATGCTATGCGGCAGACCAGGCGTCGCAGTGATGATGATGATTATGATGATGATGACGTAGGATCGAGCCGTGTCCAGAGCAGGGGACGAATACGCAGGCCTGATGGCACATTGGGCCCCCGGGTCAGAGGAGGTGGCTTGAACAGAGGCAGAGTGTCATTTGACTATTAGCTTCTTTTCCTGCACATGTCAGCTTTTCCCTTTTTTTTTTCTTTTTATCTGTAATTAGTAAGTAGTATCTGTACAAACATGAGGGATAAAATGTAATATAATTTTAAATGACATGATAAAATAAAATGCACACTCAAAATACATGCAGAAAGTAAAGCTATATCGACTTCTAAGGGTAATGGCACGCTGTATTTTTTAAAATGAACTTGAAAATAACACACCTTCAGTTTAAGGGGGCTTTTCTGGCGATCTGCGGGTAGAGGAAGAGGCAGCCGCCTCTTCCTGTGCGAGAGGGCATAATTGTGGCCATCTATACTCTTGTAGGCTTTGATGTTTGGTAGATTGCCAGAGCTTCCATGATCAGACGAAAGATTAATTGGTGATTTGGACAGAAACCAGAATTTCAAAGGCAGTAAAGAAGCAATTTGGGCATGGCATATAAGGGATTTGGGCGCCATGCCCAAACTCCATGAGGGTGGTGCCCAAAATGGCTTTTCCTGGGAGATTTTCTTGACCACTGTTTGCCACTGTTTGTCCAGTTTGTCGCTTTTCCTTATTTCTGCTATAAAAGGAGACCCGGCGAGCCTGAATTCTTTACATACGCCCGATTTCCTTTCGCTTCTTCATTTCTTCTCCTTCTCGCTTGCTCTTTCTTTCATACGACTGAGAAAGCTTTTTTATTTCTCGCTCTTAATGGCTGCCCCGCACCATACACCTCTAGAATTAGAAATTTATGAAAATGCCCTCGACTTATGGATTCTGCCCTCGAGCCGACGAGGCGGATCGGGTTCGATCACATTTTTGGCTTCGTGTGCCTTCTTTCCCGAGAAATATCGTGATCAACTGACATAATGCCGAGGGGAGCGCCTGTGTTCTCCGTCTCGCCAAGATCATCTTTTAACTTTGGGATGAACGAAATGTGCCCACTTTTGAAGAATTTTGTGCCAATGCCGGGAGTTGCCGCCACTGCATTATTGTCATTGCCTTCGCCTCTGAGGCGTCCCCTACATGGCAATTAGGAGCTATTCAAGACTACTCGCCTAGCCACCCCGGGTGCTTCTATAACGGGTGAACTTTGATTTGACCGCTCTTCCACCGATCATTTACGAGTTCATAGAGGATGACGTGGACTATAGGCGCCCGGCTCTCTTTTCTGGCTTGGTGGGGAGGTATCTCGCCGGTGAGCCCCCATGAATTTATTGATGTGCGGGTTGTGGATCTTGCTCTGTGCCCGTGACCGCCGGCTAACATTGTCCCCACTCGGCCGAACTCGGGCCGGTTTGGATGCCTTTCCAGGCGACGAACTTTTCCCTACCGGGCATCCCATTCGATCCATATGTGGTCGGAGGAGCATTTTCAAGGCGTGATGGCTCCCCGCACCTTCTGGGAGATATGATCCGGCTTTATGGCTTCCGAGGCCGCTTCCCCAAGTTAACTATTCTGATTATGACCGGTCCGAGGACTTCTTTCTGAGGGCTCCATGGACATATCTTGGGTGATTAACCATCGGAGATTCGCACTTTATTTTGCACTCCGCCGGCTATGCTCAAGTCGTCATGTCGGGCATCAAGAAAACCTCTTTTTATAGTGCCGACGTGATACCGCCGCTGGGTTGGAGCAAGTTATTCCGCACACAACTCGTCCTGTTTTGGAGATGATGAAATAGCAGACTCGATTTTGACTTCCGCAGGATGTGGCGTCTGACTTTGATAGGCTTCGTGGCCTATCTGTTCTCCGATTACATATTCTTGTCCCTGAATATTTGGCCGATAATGGTGATTGCCGAGGGCTCTTCGCGAGACCGAGGCTAAGAAATTTGTTTGGCCGCTATGTAGCTACTGACGCCGCCTTATGGAGATAGGCGAGGAGATCGAAAGTTCAGTTTGGTCATTCCTCAGCTCAGTAGAGGATTTCGACGAGTACATAACCTTGGTGCTCCAGTGGCTCCCCGACCTGCATGAGGCAGTCCCGCACTGGGAAACCGGGAGGCCGCTCCCCCTCCCGAGGCCGGAATCGGCTTCAGATATGCCGATTTCGAGATCCTCGACGTGATGATGCAGTAGCAAAGAAAATCCTTGGGAGTCGAGGAGGCCGCCTTCCCTAATGGATGGGCATCGATATAAGACCCGATGATGGCACTCAAGAAAATAATCTCGGGAACCGTGGTCGCCTCGCCTGGATGGGGTACCTGTCGAGATAATCTGGCTGACCTAGCAACACAACACCACGAATGGAGATGCCGGTGATGACGAAGGAGACACACTACAAGAATAGAGAGTATTTGGGTCGCTTCATTGTCAGCCCCTAAAGTCCATTTGTCGTCCCTAATAGTATTTAGGACTACCATAGGACGGCAAAATGAGGGCTTAAATAATATGGGTGTTAAATGTTTTAGGGACACAAAAATTCCTAAAGGTTTTTAAAGACGAATTTTTGTTGACCCTAATACATTTCAAAACGTTCTAAATAATTGGCGGAAAACAAAAAGTACGAATTGTTACCGCCCTAAATGTTTTGGCGCCAAAACTTTTGGTGGAAAATTACAAAAATAGTGACGTAATATTGAAAAAATTTGTGGGAAACTTATTAAGGTCGACTTCCGCTTAACGAATTATAAATTTAGCATAACATTTTCATCAATGCAACAAACAAAAGTTTTATTAAAAGAAGATATCATTAATAATAAAAGATAATCATTACATCAATCTGTAATAAAGTTGATTGTTTACCAAAAGAATCAATCTACTAGATCCTAAGATTAATTAACCAACCTACAAACAACTTCTTTGAAATCTAAAATATCATCTCAACTAGTTTAAACTCCAAACTAATAGATCATAAAAAACAAAAGCAAATGCTAGCTTGATGATAACTTTTGACCAATGTGCATCGAATCCACATCTTGCGATATTCCCAAAAGCAACCCGGAAAAATAAATGAAATAAAACAATCAATTGAAAATAATCACATAATTTTCATTTTCCAAGGAAATATAAGA